>NC_051171.1:53251250-53751250 GCF_013339725.1 Rhipicephalus microplus | reverse complement strand
GCAGTTTTCATCTTGAAATTTGACCCTTTTCCGCGGCGCGTAGCGTTGCAAGGTTTGGCAGACGTGATTATGACGCCTCGTCTACGCATTGCGCTTGTCAGCTCAAAATTGCCAAACCTGGTGACTGGCCCTTTAAGAGAATATCTCCGTATCTAGAAACGGTCCTTAAGTTTAACTTGACTTGCCATAGCCTGCGATACAGCTGAAACGCGTCTCAAATGTGGTGTCTTTAGTCGGTGCCAAGGCATGAATCACAAACGCGTTTCAGACGCACTGCATTGAAGGCGGTTACAAGACAAGTTTAAGACAAAAAATGGCAGCATATCCACGGAGTGAATGATGGACAGTGGGGCGAAGCATCCATTCGTCCATTGGTTCTTGCGTCCGACCGTCTATACGTCCATCTGTGTGACCGTGCATGCGTTCATCCGCCTGTCCGCGCGTGAATCTGTTCGTGCGTCCGTCCCTGCGTTCGTCCATGCACCCGCGGCTGCGTCCGACCATTCCTCCATCCGTCCGTGCAGCCATCCATACGTCCGTCCATGCGTCTGTCTTTGTGTCCGTTCGTCCATCTAGTCCACACTCCAAGTACCACCATCTCGAATTTTTTCATCGTATATTCCGCATATAGAAGCACTGTCATTCAGCGGACATTCCAAGGACTAAACGAGAGGTGGCACACGCACACTTTCTTACGGCTTGCGCTTCGTGTCTACTTCCCACCTTTAACCACCACGAGTTGATGGTATATACTAGTACACTGTATTCATGGCACTGCAGCCTAACCCTCAGTAAACGTTTCTAAAAGCAAGGAGGTTACGCCCAGCGTGTATAACGTAGCAACTCTTTCTTGTCAGATAGTGCTTAATGTATATGCCAATGGCTGCTAATTGGGAATGAGAGACAGGAGAATTCGGCTTTTAGTTAACGCGCACGCTGCGAATTTTTTATTGTTCAACAACGCACAGGAGAAATCTCCCACCGACACCACCTTGCAGGTCAAAAGGTAAGCCTGGTTACACACTACGACTATGATTACGAGGGACGAACGGGTGCCACTTTAAAGAGCTTCCCCCTAAAAATATTCTGAATATGCGGAAAAGATAGTGCACAACCCATTTTCTCTTTATTCGGATGGTGTATAGCTTCTTGCGAAAGCCACCACGCAAATTGGACACTTCACTCGAGCTGCTGCGCCACGCCACCTCCAAGCCAAGTACTCCGTGGTGTCCTTGTTTCTACACACCCAGAGGAACCCACTCGTTTGTATCTGGCGGCAGGAGGCACACAGTTAAAAAACGAAAAAAACTGGGCATCGCCTATTGTTTCGAGCGGCTTTGTGACTGCAGTCGCGCAACTGAGAAATTGGTCAGGAAGCGACTAGCCCAAGCAGCCGCTTGGCGACCGTTTGCAATCATTGGCGACTTTTTGGGACATGTCGCAAAGGATCGCGCGACCACTGCTAGTCACTGGTGTGCACCAACCTAACGTTCTCTTTCATGCTGACTAGAGGGTAGGAAGCGTTCGCTTGAGAGTTCACTAAAGCGGGCAGATGAAACAATCCACTGTCAAAGTCGAAGGTTGCTCTATAAAACACTCTAAGCTTGTAACTGACTCTGCGAGCGGAGTGGTGTACTCAAACCCTTTGAAATGCGGGTACATGCACATTCGGGAGACGGGACGTTGCCTTAATGTCCGTCTAAGAGAGCATGGTAGTTTCCTAAAACGTGCACACACCTTCCAGGCATCTTTCCCTCCATTGCTGCCAGTGCAGCTGCGCAGCTCAGTTTAATAAAACTACTGTATCTATAAGGCATAGAGACCAGCGCACTCGCGAAAATCTGAACATGAATTCATGAAAGCAGAAGACAAGTTGGTGAGCCAACCTTCAATAGCTGTCACACAGAATCTGAGATTGCACATCTACGGCATACTTAATAACCTGCTCAGTGGAGGTCGTCAAGTTTTTAATGCCTTCATGTATATATATATATATATATATATATATATATATATGATTCAAAAAAGAAATTCTGTGGGTCCGGTGCAAATATAATTAGGGATAAAGGAGCACACTTACGAAAATTTGATAATTGTTTACTCTACGTTTCGGCCGTGGCACGGCCTTCGTCAGGATTCACCTTCTACCTTCGTCAGGATTCAGGATATCCTGACGAAGGCCGTGCGACGGCCGAAACGTAGAGTAAACAATTATGAAATTTTCGTAAGCGTGCTCCTTTATTCCTAAATATATATATATATATATATATATATATATATATATATATTATATATATATATATATATATATATATATATATATATATATATATATATATATATATATATATATATATATCAAGAGTTTTGTCCGTGGATCAAGTGCTTTGCATGCGTTGAAAAACAACTGTCAGACGTGCGTAAATCGTTTAAACTTCCTACGTTATTGCAGAATTTATAAAGTGCTTTCGCACGTTCGTCCATTATTTTTCAATGCATATATATATATATATATATATATATATATATATATATATATATATATATATATATATATATATCCGGCTCCTCTAGCCGGGTTTGCGCCCGTGTCTGAGCACTGCTTTTGCCATTATATATATATATAATATATATGAACGATGACAAAAGCAGTGCTCAGGCACGGGCGCATACTCGTCTAGAGGAGAAAGAAAGCATGGTCGGATAAAGAACACTGGCCTAACGAACTGGCGTTGTGTCTCAGTCTCACCCTTTACAATGGTGCAGTCAACGAAGGAGTCTTACGTCCCAGCTTTGTCATTCAGGACAGCCGGCAACGTGCGGCCGCTGTAAGCACCACTTGAGGACGGCTTTCATGCCTCCTCCTCAGCTGTTCACCTGCCGCCATTGCCACCATCGTCCGGGGACGGTGTCAAGGCCTCCTCGGCTGCTCCAGTATACGTTACTGGTATGATTTTACTACAAGGGCTGCCATCCACGCATCCTTTGCCACGGAATCTCTGCAGCTCAAGCTACCTGTCCGTACCCTCGTGAATTATCGGCAGCGTGGTGTTCTCATAATGCGAACGCGGTTCACGCTTCCTCAAACATGCAGTTCGTAACCCGTCTGTTGCTCCACCTACCCCCTGAATCGACCGCGTACGGCGTCCATGCCTCCTCAATGGTTCCAAGCTACCACTTGATGGACGGCAGGCTACCACCTTCATCTCAGAGTGAGCATGAGATGCTCTTCATCTGAGAACGTCGCGCACGCTTTCGTGGCCTGCATCCCGTGCCCGGTGCTCTTACAACGGGTGAACATCCAAGGAACACTCTTCAGGTTTCCTTGGACGTGCATGTCACAACCGTGAATTCTGCTGGAACCGCGTACTCGACGGGCGAAAACCGAAGCGGTTCAGATGCCTCATACGACAGTGCCATGGAGCTGCGGCGTACCATCGCGCTACTCCACGTCACGGTCAGCGCTGTTACAGCGATGAGCTCCGCGCTGTTCCCTGCCGTCTTACCAGTTCTGAGTGCAAGCGAACGCATGTTGGATGCAGTCGCCTCACAAGACCTTGAGGCCTGCTCATCTGGGCAACGCAGAGAGCGGAGGTGTGCCCTCCGGCAGCTCTGAAATCAGATCGGTTGCTTTGACTCAGTAATTTCTGCGTTTTCATGAGCCGATCCACCGTCACCAACCGTCAGCTAACCACCGGAATTCAACGGGTTCCAGGACGACGCCGTCGATTGGGTGGCTACCATCAGCACTCTCAGAGCTCGCAAGGGATGGAGCGAAAATCAGAAGTGGTGCGTAGCCGTAGACCACCTTCAAAATGCTACCGCGGCGTGGCACAAGTACGAAGGCGTGCGGCAGGAATCGTGGGTGGAATGTAGCTGCAAGATGATCACTGCTTTTGGCCGCACTCCATCCCTCCTCTCTGTCAGCACAGAGACGAACCTGACTGGTACCGAGGATGGAGTTCAAGAAGAGTTCCATCTCGAGGCTCCGGCTGAGCGCTCCAGTTATCCACATGAGCTTCCAGACTCGTCACTGGCCATCGGCCACACCGTCCTCTCTCGTGGGGCGAGATACAGAGGGGGCACAGGGTAGCTGAACCATTTGCCGACATGCCCACTACGATATATTGAGCTCAAGTGTGGCGGCAGCTCGATGTGCATTCGCAGTCTTCCAGCCCGACAAAGGCAACATAGCACCCTCGAGCCTCGGCAATTGGCGTTGCGACCTTCGAAGGCAACACCACCTGGGCACGTCGAGTCATCCATTTCTGTACTGCCGGATGGGTTACGACATGTCACACCCTACTGGTCTACGATACCAACTGTTCCCAGTGATACCAGTGAGGAGAGCAGACTTGGTGATCAGCCGGTGGGTAATTTCCCTACTACATACACAGCAGTCATTGGCTGAGTGTGCGAGTGCTTCACTCAATCATTTCCTGTCTGCCAGAGACAGATCAATGCACTACATGCCTGTTTTATCTATCTCCTCCTCGCGCCTTGGCCGACGGCAGCGATGCACCGCAAGCAGTTGAAGTCAACATACACACTTCCGGCCTCCAGGCGTACAGCCCTACTTGGGATCACGGGAAATTTATTATGATTTCGAGTGCATGTGAATGCCGTAAGAACAACCAGGAGGTAGCCGGCGTCAAGGAGGAATCAGACATGGATCTACCAGATGGTGACCAGCTGACACACAGCAGTGAGGTGACGCCTTCGTGCGCCTCTGGTGTCTGCAACGTGATGAGCAGCTATGGTGGTGCTAGCCCCTATGGATGCCATGGTACACAACCACCAAAAAACACCCCCATTCTTCGCGGCTGCAGAACAAGAGGCAGAGATGGCAGTGCAGAGGCTCCTGTGTCAAAGCGTGATGCCCGGGCATTAGAGCCTGTCATGAATGCCGACGGCAGTGAAGACAAGCGCCACAAACACTGCCAACTAAATTGCTTGCTAAACGTGCTGCGACCGCCACGAGATAGTCATGGTCGCCCACCAGAGTGTTCGGCAGCCCCGCAAGGCGAGTAATGGCGCCCACGATAGGGACCCCACAGACACAGCCAATACCATCCGCCAAAAACGGTATTGGCAACTCAGGGCTCAGGACCTGTGGGCTGACGACGACCATTGCGAAACAGTCAATGGCGTCCACCTGGAGCCATCGTTGCTCGACTTTCACAGCAAATATGCAACGACCCTTACGACAAAGTCAATGGCGTTCACCAGAGTCATCATCGCCTTAGTCTCAACGCAAGACACAATGTGGCCATGACCGGCTTCTGCGAGGCAGCCAATGACATCCACCAGAGGCATTAGTTCAACCTATGGCGGTTCATGGCCTAGGTCCCATAAATGTTTCCACCTTCGAATACAGGACCTGTGCCAGTGAAGGGCAAGCTTGGCAGGACTGGATGCACGCAGCGTGGCCGAGTGTAATGACGACAAAATATGGAGTGAATGATGGACAGTGGGGCGATGCATCCATCCGTCCATTCGTTCTTGCTTCCGTCCGTCCATGCGTGCGTCTGTGTGGCCGCCCGTGGGTCCATCCGCCCGTCCGTGCGAGTCTGTTCGTGGGTCCGCACGTCCATCTGTGCGTCTGTTCCTGCGTTCATCCATGCATCCGCTCCTGCGTCCGTTCCATGCGTCCATCCGTCCGTGCAGCCATTCGTGCGTCCATCTGTGCATATATCTTTGAGTCCGTTTGTCCACCTATTCAACACTCAGAGTACTACCATCTCACATCTATTCATGATATATTCCTCGTATAGAAGAACCGTGATCTAGCGGACATTCCAAGGACTGAAAGAGAGGAGGCACACGCACACTTTCTTACGGCTTGCGCTTCGTGTCTACTTCCCACCTTTAACCACCTCGTGTTTATGGTATATACTAGTTCACTGTATTCATGGACACTGCGGCCCAACGCTCGCTAAACCTTTCTAAACAGAAGGAGGTTACACACAGCGAGTATAACGTAGCAACCCTTTCTTGTCAGATAGTGCTCAATGTACATTCCAATGGCTGCTAAGGGGTAATGAGAGACAGGAGAATTCAGCTTTTAGTTAACGCGCACGCTGCGATTTTTTTATTGTTGCAACAACGCACAGAAGAAATCTCCCACCAGCACCACCTTGGAGGTAAAAATCTAATACTGGTTACACACTACTACTACTACTGCTACTACTACTTCGAGAGACAAGCGGGTGCCGCTTTAAGGAGCTTCGCCCCTAAAAAAAGTGCTCAAGTATGGGCGCATGCCCGGCTAGAGGAGAGAAAGAACAAGGTCGGATAAAGAACACCAGCCCAGCGAACCGGTGCTGTTTCCGAGTCTTTTCCATTACAATATATAATTATGTCGTTATTGTCTGTTAGATCTCATTGTTCGTGTCAAAACAGGGAAAAACGAGCCCTTAGGTATACACTTCTTGCCCTTATATATATATATATATATATATATATATATATATATATATATATATATATATATATATATATAATATATATATTATATATTATTTATTTACAAATACTGCAGGCCCTGTTCGGGCGCAAGCAGGAGTGGGGAACAAATGTCAGTGAATAAACTGAATATAAAGATATAAGAAGATACAATACTATGTATGAAAATACGAAAATACTAAACATCAAAGAAAATATAAATAATACATAACAATATTGCCATCCATACAGAAATACAAAAAATCTCAGCACTAATGAGGAACATAATCCATTGCATATTAAAAATGAAATGTTAGGTTATTGACGAGATGGGCGAACGATTGTGTCGTGTCTGCATTAACGACCTCCTGAGGTAACTTGTTCCATAATGAAAGATCATGAGGGAAAAATGAGTACTGATGAACGTTCAGATGACTGAATGGTTGTGTAACTGTTTTACTATGATGAATATGGTCAAAGCGCACGGACGGGTCGGTTACGTAGTCGGGTTGGTCATATATATATATATATATATATATATATATATATGTATAGAGAGAGAGAGAGAGAGAGAGAGAGAGAGAGAGAGAGAGAGAGAGAGAGGTGAGACGGCGGCGACGAACCCGTGCTGAGGTCACAAATTTTATTGGAGGCGCAGGCGTAGGCAGGGTCACCGCTGCAGCGTCCAGCTAGGCCAGAAGCTAAGCCGTGTTTTGTCATTCCTCCTGGCTAACACCACCCAAGCCACGCGGCTTGCTTTTTTTGGGGGGGGCGGCCAGTAGGACAAATCAAGCCCGGCGCTACATAGGCTCCCCCCTCCCCCTAGCACTTTGCGCGATCGAAAACATATGTGCAAAAGAAAGAAAGGAACAGATACTATGTACATGAAAGACAAGCCGTATGATATCCACTTGGGAAGCCAGGTTGTCAACGTGAAAGGACACAAGGTCGTAATGATATTTTCTGGTGGTCGGCACTATAGGAGAAATGTAGTGGCCGTGAATATTTCACCGGGCCGTGTCTATAGACAAGCAGTTCCCACGATAGCTTGGTGAATGCGCTCGTGAGTTGTCCAGGTAGCGCGAACAGTCGTGGCTGTAAAAGGTGCCCGTAAAATTGACAGTTTGGCCTCTAACATTGGCAGCTGGTCGGTGGTGCTCGTTTTGAATGACGCGGAAATGCCCCACTCAAAGGACCACGTGAAGGAGGGCACATAATCGTTCAGCGCGTCAGGCCGAGGTGAACGAGGCTTGAGACGTGTCAAAGGAAATGCCTGCATTCCAGTTACACGCTTGCTTGTTCGCGTCCCTCGTCGAGATCATGGCAGACGGCATGTCATGTGGCAGAGCAAGCGCGCATTCTGGAGGAGAGTCCGTCCGCGTCCCAGGAGTCGTAGAAGCCCCTTGGTTAGTCGGCGCACGAGGGCTCGTGCACAGGTCAACGTGGAATATGGTTGCCTCTGTGGCAGGCGTGAAGTGATTGATGCGCTCTGCCATAAGTGGAGCGGGCACGCTGTATGTTGGTGCGTCGGTCATGGTGAAAGCATCCCGCATGTTCAGTCGTGTCTGGTGGGGGGCATGAACTTCTGCTTCAGAATACATTGACGGAGATATTAGTGGCTGCTGGAAGGATGCACAGAGCACTAACGTGGACAGGGAGTCGCGTTCGGACATCCTCGATGCGAAGCCTTCGCGATCGGGGCCGCATAGCGGGCGTGACGATGTCCGTGGTCATCGTTAAATATTGTGTGAATGTCGAAGATAGTCACTATCATCATTAGGGGATTAGACCGGCATTCGGGATGAAGAAGAGGTCAATGGGTGGGCTTCGCCGATGAGCATGGCGGCTCGTTCTTTCCTCAAAATTTTGTGCGATTATCGGACCGTCGTCGTGAAGGGCGAGTCAGGACGGAGCCAAAGTAAACGTGAGGGCTCCTGTCTCGCGAGCCTCCAGACGATGCCTGCACTCACGTCAGTCCATGGGTGCTTCTAGTGGTCTCAGTTGCAACTGGAGTCACGCTCCCAGGTCTCGGTGGTGGTTAGGCCTCGCACATAAGCTCTTACGACAGCTTCACAAAAGTCTTCCAGGCTACAACGGCGGTCGAAATTCGTAAAGTCCACTCCTTCTCAACTCCGAAGGTCCTTCCTCCCACGTTTCGGTACCAAATTATTGAGGAAAGAACGAGCCGCCGTGCCCATCGGCGAAGCCCACCCGTTGACCTGTTCTTTATTTCGAGTGCCGGTTTAATCCCCTAATGACGATAGTGACTATCTTTGTCGTTCACACAATATTTAACAGTCGTCGCAGAATCCAGGGCGTGCGGCGATGCAGTGGTCGTGGAGACTGGTATGTCACAGGAGATGACGGCCGAGAAAGTGAGGCAGGACTTGTAGGTAGCGAGCATGCCCGAAGGAACATAAGGTGAGGACTTCGAAAAAACGCACCTCGTGGCAGAATGTTTGTTGGTGGCAGAAACGTCTGGAAGAACCTCTAAGAAGAATGACATGCCTCAGCGGCTGGTTCGGGACGCCATTCACCGCCAGAACGGCGTCAAGATGCATAAACTATACCTTGGGGTAGGTCAATTGGAACAGTGGCACTGGCGGTCAGAGTCGCGGAAGCCTGGCAGCCGATAGCTCGTCGAAATGCGCGTCCTTCAGCTCACTAGGTCCTTCAGGCCCGGAACGGTGGCAGAGGCGGGTAAAAGTGCGGTTGCAAGGCTTGAACTTGCTGAAACATGACCGCGGAGCTCAGAGGCAGCGGCTCAGTGCCGGTTGCTTGTCTGTTCGTCCGTGGTCACCATATTGTCACGATGAGTCACAAGTACTGGGGGATTTATTAAACCACCAGGTAGCTAGCACTAGGTCGATGCGTCAGTCGTGGCTGGCTCTCAAGCAAAGAAGAAGCACGCGATCTTCTTTTTTCCTCCAGATTGAGAGCCGCTCTTGCTGCCAACCCACTCCGTGCTGGTGGCATTACCCCCCCTTCCGAAAAGAAAAAAAACAAGTACCAAAAAGAGGAAAGGAAAGTACATAGCAGCACCGCGATGCTACTACATAGGCACGTGAAAAAAAATTGGAAATTCGGATAAAGTGAAAGTAAAAATTGAAGAGCGTGCCAATATAGGAAACGTCAATGAACGAGAAAGCAAGTTCACAAAATAAACAAAAACACAAAGAACGCTGTACGGTAAAGGAAAAGTTACGAACAACGCGCAATAAATGGTTTCATGCGCAACACATGAACGACGTCCGGCCTCAGCCGTGTCCTGCTCCGTGCATGGGGTGTTGAGTCCGGAACCACTTCGTAGTTCACGTCACTGACGCGGCGTAACACTTTATATGGGCCAAAGTACCGGATCAGCAACTTTTCACTAAGGCCACGGCGGCGGACGAGCGTCCACACCCAAACTTGATCTCCGGGGCTGTAAAACACTTCTCTGTGGCGGGTATGATAGCGTCGTGCGTCTGCCTGCTGTTGCTGGCCGATGTGCAGTCGCGCGAGTTGCCGAGCTTCCTCAGCACGCTCTGCGAATTCTTCGGCGTCTGTTACCAATTCGTCTTCGTCCTGACACGGTAGCAGTGAGTCTAGCATGGTCTGCACTTCGCGGCCGTAGAGAAGCCGAAATGGCGTGAATCGCGTGGTCTCTTGCACGGCGGTATTAAACGCGAAGGTCACGTAAGGTAAGATCCGGTCCCATGTTTTGTGCTGTACGTCGATGTACATTGAGATCATGTCGGTGAGGGTCTTATTCAGTCGTTCGGTAAGTCCGTTAGTTTGCGGGTGGTACGCCGTTGTCCTTCGGTGTCTGGTGTTGCTCAGTTTCAAAAACTTCGTCCGTAAGCTGTGCCGTGAATGCCGTCCTTCTGTCCGTTATTATACTGGAAGGAGCACCGTGTCGTAACACGATGTGGCGCATGAAAAAATGTGCTACCTCAGAAGCCGTGGCTCGTGGGATCGCCTGGGTTTCAGCGTAGCGTGTCAAATAGTCGGTCGCGACGATCGCCCATTTGTTGCTGTCCGCAAACATAGGAAATGGCCCGAGAATGTCCATGCCGACTTGGTCGAACGGCGTGCAGGGTGCTTCAATGGGCTGAAGCAAACCAGCTGGCTTAACAGATGGTTGCTTTCGGCGCTGACATTCCCGACAGCTCTTGACGTACTTCTTTACGCTTGCTGAAAGTCCTGGCCAATAGTACCTCTCGCTCACTCTGGCAAGTGTCCTTGAGTAGCCCAGATGACCGGATGTGGGTTCGTCATGGCAAGCGAAGAGGACGTCGTCTCGCATGTCTCGAGGAACCACCAGGAGGTAAGCACGATTGTTCGAACGAGCGTTCTTCTTGTACAGCACACCGTCTCGCAGGCAGAACGACGTCAACGAGCGGGATAAATGACGTGGTATGATTGCGCCCTGGCCCTCTAAATGATCAATGATTGGACGAATCTCTGCATCATCTCGCTGTCGTTTGCTCAAGTCTGATGCACTAACGGCGCCCAGAAAGCCTTCGTCTTCCTCTGCTTCCTGACTGACGACATGAAGGGGTGCGCGTGACAGTGTGTCAGCGTCTTCATGCTTACGGCTGGACTTATGGACGATGGTGACATCAAATTCCTGCAGCCGCAAGCTCCACCGTGCTAGCCGACCTGAAGGGTCGCGCAGGCTTGCCAACCAACAGAGCGCGTGATGGTTCGTCACTATCTTGAAGGGACGACCATAAAGGTACGGGCGGAACTTGGTGATTGCCCACACGACTGCGAGGCACTCTTTCTCCGTAGTGGAATAATTCGCCCCGGCACGGGATAGAGAGCGGCTGGCGTAGGCTATCACTCTTTCGATGTCCTCTTGACGCTGAACGAGCACTGCACCAAGCCCAATGTTACTAGCGTCGGTATGGACCTCCGTGTCAGCATCATCGTCGAAATGAGCGAGAACGGGCGCTGATTGCATGCGCTGTCGCAGCTCATCAAAAGCTGCTTGTTGCTCGTTTTCCCAGACAAACGGCGTGTCGTCCCTTGTGAGACGAGTCAGAGGTTCTGCTATCTGTGAAAAGCCATGAATGAATCGGCGATAGTAGGCGCACAAACCAAGGAAGCGCCGGACGGCTTTCTTATCGACAGGAGCTGGTAATTCGGCAACAGCGGCAAGCTTGTCCGGATCGGGACGGATTCCTTCGGCGCTAACTACATGTCCAAGAAATTTTAGTTCTTTATAGCCGAAGTGGCACTTCTGTGGCTTTAGTGTGAGGTCCGCCGATCGAATAGCCTCCAGCACACTGCGCAGGCGGTGAAGGTGCTGCTCGAACGTGGTAGAGAAGACCACCACATCATCAAGGTAGACAAGACAAGTCTGCCACTTGAGCCCTGTGAGGACAGTGTCCATCATTCGCTGGAAAGTTGCCGGTGCTGAACACAAGCCAAAAGGGAGCACTCGAAATTGGTATAGGCCGTCTGGAGTCACAAAGGCTGTTTTCTCACGGTCTCGCTGATCTACCTCGATTTGCCAATACCCGCTTTTGAGATCGAGAGAAGTGAAATAATGGGCACGACGAAGTCTATCCAGCGAATCGTCGATACGTGGCAGCGGATACACATCCTTTTTCGTCACGTTGTTAAGCTTTCGGTAGTCGACGCAGAAGCGTAGCGACCCGTCCTTCTTTTTGACAAGTACGACTGGAGATGACCACGGGCTGTTAGATGGTTCAATAACGCCATCGTCAAGCATCTCGGTGACTTGCGTACGTATCGCTTCACGTTCTTTGGCCGACACGCGGTAGGGGTTCTGGTGTATCGGACGTGCGTCCTCGTACGTGATGATCCTGTGTTGAGTGATGGACGTCTGGCGGATCTTTGAGCAAGTTGCTAAGCAAGACATGAACTCGAACAAGAGCGCTCGTAGCGCAGTCTGGTTAACGGTGGACAGATCAGGATTGATGTCAATATTACTCATTGACGTGTCGGCGGTATCCACTATTTCCGACGTGAGACAGTTGGTGACGTTTGCTACTTCGTGGGCAAACGCTATCGAAGTGCCACGGAAAAGATGTCGATGCTCGTTGCTAAAGTTGGTTACGAGCAATTCAGATCGGCCATCACGAAGGTGTATTACACTTCTAGCTACACAAATGCCTTGCTGCAGGAGGTGTTCTAAATTTGTCTCAGCCACCACATCGCCATCGCCCAAACCACAGCATGTTACGTCGACTAGAACACTTGTTCGTGGAGGAAGCGTCACACTCTGTTCAGAAATACGGAGTACGTCGACACGCCTTCCACCATCCTGCACGTTGATTGCTCGCTGGGCTGAGAACGTGACGCGGCGCTCTTGCAGATCAATGATAGCTCCATTTTCTTGTAGAAAGTCAACTCCCAGAATGACGTCACGGGAACATTCGCGTAGAACAAGGCAGCTTGCTACGAATGTGTACCCTTGAATCTGTACTCTAGTTGTGCAGGCACCCAGTGGAGTACGACGTGGCCACCAGCTGTCCGAATCTGCGAGTTATGCCACGGCGTGATGACTTTCTTCAGCTGCGTTGTCAGTTTCCCGCTCAGTATGGAATAGTCTGCGCCGGTGTCCACTAACGCATTAACTGCACAACCATCAATTGTCACTGCTATGTCGAGTGAAAGTCGGCCATCCTTTGCAGCAGTATGTGATGTCGGACCGGTTTCTGTACAGTTCTGCGTCAATAGGAGGTCTTCAGCGCTTCGACGTTCAGCGACCCCGCCCCCAGAGGTCGCTTGGGCTAGTTTTCCCCGGCGGGGGCTGGGAGACCGTGTGGTAGAATACCACTGGGGCATTGATGAAAATCGCCTCGGTGATGGCGAGCGTGACTAGCGCCCGGCAGATGGTGGTGCATTCTGCTGGGAGAAGTAGTTTTCGATGTCGCGCGGTCTCTGGCCGTAACGGGGTGGCGGTGAGTACGCAGAGAAGCCGCGAAGCCCAAGACGGCGATATGGGCACTGGCGGTACAAGTGATCAGCTTCTCCACAGTGAAAGCACAGAGGCCGGCGATCAGGTGTGCGCCAAACATCAGACTTTCGAGGAGACGTGCGCTGATCGTCGATGTACTGAACTGGTTGCACTGAACGATTGGCGACAGAAGCACCAGGGACAAAGGCCAACGGTGGTGGCGTGTACGTGCCTTCGTAGTACGGTATGTGCTGCGCTGACTGTAGTGGAACAGCAGGAACAGGATGGACGAATAATGGCGGCGATGCAGCAGGGCGTTTCAGGGCTTCCGCGTAGGTTGTCTCACGGCGGTATTCAGCAGGAGCTGGCACAGCTGTATCATGAGGCAAGGTGTCCCGGAGGGCCTGGTGCAGCTCATCCTTGATCACAGTTGCAATAGAGTTTACTGTAGGATGAGGTATTACACCAGCCTTTTGTAACTCTTCACGTATTATACCACGGATGAGTTCACGTAGACAGTCGTTGTTGGTTCTAGTGGCGGTGAAAATGTCGGCAGTAGACATGCCATTGACTTGCCTGTTGTAATGGTTGGATCGCTGCTGCAGCATTTTTTCCATTGTCACGGCCTCGGACAAGAACTCCGCGACCGTCTTCGGAGGGCTGCGCACGAGGCCGGCAAAAAGCTGGTCCTTGACACCGCGCATCAAGTGACGCAACTTCTTGTCCTCCGTCATTCTTGAATCAGCCCGTCGGAAGAGGCGTGTCATGTCTTCGACGAACGTGGTCACAGTTTCGTTTGGCAGCTGGACGCGGGCCAGAATAGCTCGGTCAGCTCGTTCTTGGCGATCAGCACTGGCATAGGTCTGCAGAAGTCTACGAGAGAATTCGGGCCACGTCGTCAGCTGTTCCTCTCGGTTTTGATACCACGTACGTGCCCCGTCTTCGAGATAGAAGTAGACACGACCCAGTTTCGCCGCGTCGTCCCACTGATTCAAGGTGGCTACGCGCTCGAAATCCGCCAACCAGTCCTCAACGTCCTCGTGCTCCGAGCCATGGAACGTCGCCGGTGCGCGTGGGCTTTCCAACGTAAAGCGGTTCGACGTCGTGCTTCCCGTGCCGGTTGCCGAGGTTTGCACCGAAGCGCTGGTCATACTTGTCGACGTGGTGGGAGCAGTATCGTCGGCTTCCGGAGGCAATCCCCTGATTCGGCGGCTGGTCCGATGTACGGGAGTATTGACTGGCACTGGACTCGTATCGCGGCTTCCTGGGGGAGTCTGCAGCATCCGTGAGACTACCCAGCACCTCCACCAGTTTGTCACGATGAGTCACAAGTACTGGGGGATTTATTAAACCACCAGGTAGCTAGCACTAGGACGATGCGTCAGTCGTGGCTGGCTCTCGAGCAGAGAAGAAGCCACGCGATCTTCTTTTTTCCTCCAGATTGAGAGCCGCTCTTGCTGTCAACCCACTACGTGCTGGTGGCAATATGTAGAGGATGGAGAGGCGAGACGGTGGTGATGAGCCCATGCTGAGGCCACAGCTTTTATTTTAGACGCAGGCGTAGGCAGAGTCACCGCTGCAGCGTTCAGCCAGGCCAGGAGCTAAACCGTTTTTTTTTGTAATTCCTCGTGGCTCGCGCCACACCAGCCACGCGGCTTGCTTCTTTTTCGGCGCGGCCAGTAGGCCAAATCTAGCGTGACGCTACACATACACACACACACACGCATATATATATATATATATATATATATATATATATATATATATATATATATGTATATATATATATATATATATATATATTTATATATATATATATATATATGCAGATGATGAATAAGTGCTTTTGAATAAGCAACATGGCGTATGAGCCAGGCTACGTCTCCCGCATCTAGCGTCACACGAGTCGACAGGATGAAGACCTGGCCGCTACTTAATCAACCGGCCATCATCGTGGAACACCTCAGAAAGACGCTGTGACCGAATGTGGACCACACAAGTTCAGCCCAACTCTACATCATGACCAGCATCTTGACAGCACCGTGAGCTGACCTTAACATCCCCAAGTACACCCAATCAGCGAACGACGGGCCTGTAAAGGACTGACTAGACCTATTCGAGCTTCACGCCACTGCTGCATCCTGGTCGGATTTGGAGATGGTCATCAACTTTACCGACTACGTCTCCGTGAGGCTTTCGAATTTTACCTCACCCATATCTTTCAGAACGATGAGTCTTGGAAAAAGATAAAAAAGAAATGATCACTTATTTCAAAAATGCGATAAAGATTTGTGCACACCGCATAAGCGGAATACTTTTCAACTCGCCCATCACAGTTACGTGAAGTCTCCGCGCAGTACGCCTATTTTCCAAACAAGACCTCAGAGAAAATATACAACCGTTGTACGATCATATGACTCCTCCGAGAAACGTCACGCATTCGAACACCGACCAGTAGCTTGCACGTCGCAACAGAAAAGGTGAAGCCTCCGTATACCGAAAGAAATTTAGGCCATTTCGCCGCAAGACTGAACTTAAGGCCGGCTTTCCCAAGAGCAATGCAATCGGCATTTCCAACGTGTACACTGCACCACAACACTTCAGATGTTACTAAACCACCAGAATCACTTGATGCTTCGTGTAGCACACAAGGCCTAGATAGTTTTGGATGTGTGACGGCATTTACGCGTGACGAGCTGTTGAAGCCTCACAATACCAGCCCTCACACTGTCGTTCCAGACTAGAGCCTTTCGACAGATATTCTCAGCCTAATCACGCTGCAAAAAGAAAAAAAGACATACGCGATCAGAACCATTTCAAGCCATGTCTGTTGTGCTCTCATCGTCAAGTGATAACACACATGCGAGTCAAAGCACTGCAGAAATTTTGAATCCACCAACTCCGGCGCATTGTCAACTGACAGAAGCATTTACAATGAAGATGACTCATAACCATCCTGGAAGCTTACTCATCCGTCTTTCACGCAGCTTTCATCGCAAAAGAAGCCCAACAGTAGAGCATCGACTACCGACTATCAGCTAATCACGTCTTCACTCAAAGAAAAGGAGACTCATGTTCCTGAAAAATACCAATCTGACCAACTTTCGCAATATAACGAGTAATTTCAACAAAAGCAACTCCATGAACCACAGGCACCACAACGCTTACTCGAACAAGAACAGCGAACAAGTGAAACCTCATCACAAGTACACTTGTGGCTTAATCAGAGACAGCACAAATTAAAGAAGTAAAGATGTCAATACATATACCATCTCAACACAAAACAACGTCGACAAAGTTTTCTATGCCAATTCTCAAGGCCGTGTCTACGATTCAACGAACTGAGTGAAGGCCAGCCAGAGAAAGCCACGGAAGAGACATGAAGCTACCATATGTACGATGAAGAACATTGTACCACATGTACAATGAAGAAAGACAGGCATCGTATTTTCAGCTGCGGTTCTCGCACATGCAGGCTGCAATCACTCGTTCTGTCTCAGCCAAGACCCAGAAGCCAGCGTCTACGACGGAGAACTCGGTAACTACGACATCCGCCCCCAATTGCAACAAGGACTTCCACTCTTGTTCATTCCTCGCAAGAATTGCTGTACCATGAGTAATTTATGCCTTCAAGCTGCGCTTCTGTTGGCCAGAACACAACAGCCAGCCTGGCCGACCAGAATCCCACTTGATATCACCGGACTGCTGCCCTCTCCTGTGAAAAGTTTGTGCAAGTTTTTCTAACTCTCATTGGACGGGGTACTGCATTTTCTGTCATTTTTTTCGTATTTTGAGACCCCACTTGTTCATGCTTCATAGTCTGTAGCTCAGGCACTCCTTCGGGGGAAGGAGTATTGTGTGACGTAGGAAGGCAGTGACTGATGGTAGAGGCAGAGGATGAAGAAGTACTTTTGAATAAACATGGCGTATGAGCCAGGCCACGTCTCCCGCATCTAGTTTCACACATATATAACTTTTTTTCCTAGAGTCGTCGGAGTCTAGGAATTAAAGGTGACACTTTGTGGTGAATGACGCGAACACGACATTGCTTTTTTACAAATTTTTTTCGTTTCTCCTCTTTCTAGAACTAGAAATACTTTGCTCCTTACCTGCCTTTTTTATTTTACGTTATTAGGCTAACCGTTGAAGTAATTGCTAATACGTCTCACTGACTCCCATCTCAGAGACACTGTCTTCTTTTATGTCTATTTATAAGAGTGTTTTTTTATTTACCACCACAAAAGGTCAGCAAAATAGCATAAAGCCTTAAGGCAGCGCCTGTGTACTCTTCAGCAGCTAAAAACTTTTCGCGTTCAATTTTCATGCAGTCCTACCGCCCGCGACGTATACACTCAACGTAAGAATCACATAGAAGTAGCAGATTAGTCGGAAAACAGGTGAGCGCAACTCATTAGTTTAAAGGAAAGATCAAAGTAGGAGTGTGACTAGTCGAAAACGGCAAAACTCCGACATAGCGGACACTTTAAAACCCACAATGTCAATAGCCAGCGTATACAATCAGAGGCTATGGCAAACAGTACTTAGGTAACGTGCTATCATGCATGGCTAAAATGCAACATGTCTTTTAAATTTATCAAAAACTACCTATATTATTTCAAAACCGATTGATACTGCAGGTTTTTATAAGCTCAACATCCAGTTTTGACATGTAAAAAACCTTTCCTGGAACACGCATGTCTCAAAATTATCGTCTGCAGTAGGTAAAAGTGTTGGCTGTCTCTACACGGTGACTAGTCTTGTATAAGTATGGTTGAGGCTGCATATGTGTTATGCGCTTGTATATTATAAACTAACCTATTGTATTCTGGTCTGGGGAACAATTACAACTACTGACCATCAGAAACTACAAGTACTTCAAAAGAGAGCTTTGCACTGCCTTTATGGTTACTGCGGCAGTCGCCAGGATCTTCTCACTTCGCCATTGCTTCGTCACTATGCTTAACCTAAAGTGAACCAAGTCTACTTTTTTGTGTGTTGATTGATTGATATGTGGGGTTTAACGTCCCAAATCCACCATATGATTATGAAAGACGTCGTAGTGGAGGGCTCCGGAAATTTCGACCACCTGGGGTTCTTTAACGTGCACCTAAATCTGAATACACGGGCCTACAACATTTCCGCCTCCATCAGAAATGCAGCCGCCGCAGCTGGGATTTGAACCCACGACGTGCGAGTCAGCAGCCGAGTACCTTAGCTACTAGACTACCGCGGTGGGGCAATTTCTCGTTTGTTGCAGCATATTGAAGTGAATCATTTGCATACTCAAAACAATACTTTGACTAATGATGCAACCATCTTCGAAAACAAAGCCTGTGGGCCCCAAACTCAGAGACTATGGCAAACAAAAATAACCTATGAGATGACTGTGACTACGAATAACTTGCGTAGAAATGTTAATTTTGATGTTTCAACGAAAATATTTAAAAAAGAAACAAAAAAAAACGTTTACTCCACTCTGGTTTCTGGTAGGTTTAACATTTCCACTACTATGCTTAAGAACAGTTTATTTTGTTGTACTTGTAAGTGTAGATGATTGATCTATTTATTATGTCATATCTTTAGATATTGTTTTGGTAACTGTCGTCATACTGTACAATAAAGCCAAGGCCTTTGTCAGGCACCCCAGCTTTTAGCTACGAGTTCCTTCTTTGTATGAAAGGAAAATAAACTGAAGTTCACTTCCCAAGAAGAAGTTACTGGTAGAGAACAAACGCGTGAGAAAGAGAGTTACCTCAACCCTAAGCGGGGCTATGTGTACTTTATTACGTGGGTCGTGTGTATCATATCATTAGGCTAAATGCGATGTTAGGCACAGTTGCGCAAGAGACTTTCCCTTTTGTCCCAATGGTGGATCACAGAGAGCATGTAGAACTTGCGTTCGGTGGGGCAGTTGAACTTGGTTTACTGACACCCACCTCTGACGTCGGTAGGGTGAGAAGGAAGCCCAGGCTGCAATAAATATTGCTTTAAAAATTGCTGGGCAAAGACGGATATGGGTCAACTGGAAGCGTTGATCGTGCCTAAGGCACGCAAGCTGGGACCAGTTGTTTGCCTGTGTTCATTATTAAATGCGAAGCATTCCTTAGCGAACTTCAGCGAGTTTGAGCGTATCTATCTATCTATCTATCTATCTATCTATCTATCTATCTATCTATCTATCTATCTATCTATCTATCTATCTATCTATCTATCTATCTATCTATCTATCTATCTATCTATCTATCTATCTATCTATCCATCTATCTATCTATCTATCTATCTATCTATCTATCTATCTATCTATCTATCTATCTATCTATCTATCTATCTATCTATCTATCTATCTATCTATCTATCTAGCTGCTTATGACTTCTAGCTCTCCTGGCCATTCGATATTGGTATCGATACGAAACTTGAAATCGCATAACATGACTGTATAAGAAACATGTTTCACTAATCATAACATGAAAATCGTGACATGTTCGTCATGAATGTCATGATTTACATTTCATGGTCCTGCAGCTCTTACGGTGATTTCGTTCATATGGCATGTTGCAAAAATGGTATGCTATGGCAAGATTGCATGCCGAACACAAGCAACCGATCCTAACATGAAAATCATGACATGCTTGTCATATAACAACATGACTACATGCCACGCTCATGATGCGTTCGCGGCGGTTTGACTAGCGTCACATATACGAAATTTGGTATTACGGTAATTGAATGGATGACGAAGGCATGTGACTGGTGCAGACATGATAATCATGAGATGCATGTCATGTAACAACACGACTACATGCCACGCTCAAGATGCGCTGGCGGCCATTTCGCCAGCTTCCCTTATACCAAATTTGGTATTACGAGTGAATAAATGACGAAATTATGATACTGGTGCAAACATCACAAACATGAGATGCGTGTCATGTAACAACATGACTACATGATACGCTCAGGATGCGCTCGCGGCAGTTTAGCTAGCTTCACATGTACCAAACTCGGTATTACGCGACGCGAACGGACGACATAAGTAAATGACGCAACCATACATAATAATCATGGCATGCGTCTCATGTAACAACATGACTACAAGCCAAACTCATGATGCACTCGCAGCCATTTCGCAAGTTTCACATATGTCAAATTTTCTATTACGTGACGTCAATGGATGACGAAGGTATATTACTGTTGAAAACATGATAAACATGAGCTGCGTGTAATGAGAAAACATGACTGCACGCCACAGTCAATACGCCAGTACACTTCGACGTGACGTGGTGCGCGTGCTCGTTGGCGTTCATGTAGTCACGCCACGCCGGCGTTGCCACGCCACGCCGGCGTTGCCACGCCCGGCGCCGGTCCTGCCATATACTCAAGGGTGCGCAACGCGCTGCGTTGCTTTGAGGCATGCGCGTTTCAACGCGTCCGGCGTCCCTCCGTCACGAAAAGAGGGAGACGCTGTATTGTCTGGGAAACGAAATGGCGTGCAATGCGGCATGCCGCATTTCGCGCCGGTAGCCGTCGGTCCGTGCCGACGGACGCTGGCCGAGCTGGTCGCACCTGGTGTCAGACTATAGTGTGCTCGCGTTTTGCTAACGTAGTGTTGCTGTTGATTGATATGTGGGGTTTACCGTCCCAAAACCACCACATGATTATGAGAGATGCCGTAGTGGTCCCTCTCCCACACCCGGCCTTGTGCAGGGCGCAGGCAGTCACCCTAAGACTATTGCAAGCCAGTGCGTATCCTAACCCTGTGGTTCTTCATGCCATCTACCCTGAACGGTATCCAAGTGGAGATTGCCCCGTTTGTGGACTGTTAGCTACATTCAATCATTTGTTGTGGGAATGTGAAGCCATCGGCCCCGCCCTCAGCGAGGAAGGGTGGGCTGCGCTTTTACGCAGTCCCGAACTTAAGGTTTAAACCCTGGCCATCCAGAGTGCCCGTGAACGGGCCGCCAAGCTCGACTTGACGGTCCAACGTGGGATTAGCCGGGTGGTGCGGGGTCTCCCCTGCGTCTTCTCAGGACAAAAATAAAGTTTTAATCAATCAATCAATCAACGCCGTAGTGGAAGGCTGCGAAAATTTCGACCACCTGGGGTTCTTTAACCCTTTCAGCCCTTGATTTTTTATTTTGGTCAGATACACTTTTTGTGTGCGTTTTTCTAGTATTTAGGGCCTCAGAAGACCACAAACGAAAAATTGAGCCACTGGTACAAGCATTGTCGGATTAATTAACGTGACATCAAATTAGGTAATTAGGGCCCTGTGATTGGAAAATGAAAAAAGTGGCTTATTTTTTTCTGGCAATCAATGGTACACACAAAATGGAAACCAACGTCTTACTTTTCAGCCTAATACTCACTGAAAGAGCTTCGGTACGTCGTACCGAAAATGGCGCTTACCCGCCTCAGCTTACGCGCCTCGGCTTCACGGAAGACCTTGGTCACGCTTCTTCTTCTTTGTGGCTGCTACCTTCACAAACGTGCCGCAATATTGGTGTCAATTGCAGTGGGGATCATTGAAGAACTATGCCCCCAAGAATGAGCAGTATTGGTTACGTTTCCGAGATACTAGGGCAAAATTTGTGTGGTGGTGTCAATTGACACCGCCAGGGCCGAAAGGGTTAACGTGCACCCATATCTGAGTACACGGGCCTACAACATTTTCGCCTCCATCGGAAATGCAGCCGCCACAGCCGGGATTTATCCCGCGACCTGCGGATCTGCAGCCGAGTACCTTAGCCGCTAGACCACCGTGGTGGGGCGTAGCGTTGTTGTGCCCAGCATGTACGTGCGTCAAAGCTTCATTGAAACATATTGGTTCCTTCAGGATGTGCTCATGGCCGTTTTGCTAACTCCACATAACCAAATTTGGTGTTACGTGACATCAATGAATGACAAAAGTATATGACTGGTGCAAACATGATAATGCCGATGAGCATGCCTTTAAGAAAATGACTACATACCGCGCTCATAGCGTGCTCACGGCCATTGCGCTAGCTCCACATATACTAAATTTGGTATCGCGGGACGTGTATAGACGACGAAGATAAACGGCACATTCAAACATGATAATCATGACACGTAAGTCATGTACGGCATCACTTACCTCCACCTCCTAACAATGTGCTGATTTTAGAGTGACATATCAACCTTCCTCATTCGTGCTTTGCATATCATAGATTCTCACTATACGTGGGATCTACCAATTTTTTTAGCACGCTTGTTCATTGTGCGCTAATACGTTAACGTGCCTAAAACAGCTTCTTTAGCGGTACGCCCAAACTTCATCAACTGCGGTATCAATATGTTATGATTGCTATCAGACATGTTTTTCTTGCGGGGGACTTAACGTGTGTCACCGTATGCCTCCACGTCGGCACACACTTTTAAACATATCTTGATACTGGAGGTTTTGCGTGTTGCACCATGTCACTTTGTATTGGGTAATGCTCGCAAGGTTTGAATTTACGTCAAAGTATTCAAGCTGCGTGTTGCGTAAAATTCTAGGTAGTGTTTTATTTCTTTTTTCCCCACAACGTAGGTTGACTAAGGTGGCCCACACTCCTGCATTTTAAAAGGCCACTCACCAGGTTTGGCAATATTGAGCTGACAAGCGCATTGCGTAGACGAGGCGTTCATGATCACGTCTGCCAAACTTTGGAATGGTACGCACCGCGGAAATGGGTCAAATTTCAAGATGAAAGCTGCTCCCCCTCCCCTCTGCCGGCGCACGCGTAGAGAACGAGGGCATGACGTAGGCGTAGGAATGGCCCTACGTACACGGCAATGCAGTGACGTTGGTCCTCTACGTAGACGAGTCTGCTCTGACGTTGTCAACCGTGTACCACGTGACGTGGGAAAATTATTTAACACAACATGCGTAGTTTATTTGTTGCTTTTGGAGATTAATAAAACTTAAAATTAATAATGAGACGCAAAAAATGTGCGCAATTTTCTTTCATATTTTTACCGTGAAATGCTACGAGATGCAGGGCTCATGTGCCAGCGTTTCACAATGCGTTTCGGGTTCCCGCGGTCAGCGCATGGAGCAGACGACCACCGTGGAACGCTCCTACGCGTTCGCGCACTCATTGTGCTCATCTACTCTACCGCGTCTAAGCCAGCGTTCCCGAACAATCTCGCAGAAAGAGACAGAAGACCACAAAATAACGCTGGTCAACAAAGCAACGCCGCTTGCGTGCACGGGGACTGGGCTTGTTCGGGCACGTCATGCGCACGTCACTTCTTCGTGGGATGCCGGAGAGAGTGGGAAGAGATTTGACTTGCGAAGGCTACGCGGAGGAGCAGCAAGGGTTTCGAGCTCAGCTCCTGTAACCTTTGTTTCACGCCGCTTGAAAAAAACCTGTTTTCTCCGCTCGTAATGAACTGATTCGAAAAACTTTTGTGGCAAAACGTTCCTCATCGAATACCCAACAACTTCCACTGTCTAACTAAATATCAGTGTGGGGCCTGGGGAGTGGCCTTTAAGAAGCTCGTTAAACTTGAACCGCATTCCAACAAATATATATATATCTGTTCACGGCTGAATCACAGTTAACGTGGAAAGTTCCTTTTGTGCACTGTTACTAGCTTTTACCTTGCATCTGTCTAACGAGCATAATTACCCTAACACTATTTCTGATATTATTATATTAAAGTCCTACACTACGTATCTCTGGCACGTAATCCAGTTGTACGCTGCGATAAACAAAAAGCGAACTTAAAATACTCATCCTAAAGCGTTCGCTCCCACTAGCACCCTTTCCTCAAACGTAGGACAACAGCTAAAAGCACGTGCGAGCTGAACGTGTCGCGTGGACGGACGTATCGTTATGTGCGATAGTGGTTGCCACAGGCTCCTCAATCTCCACGTACAGCACTACTCAAGATGTAGGCTGTCGCTACACTTCGGGAAGGCTCACGGCTCTCCCATAGTTGAGTACGAACTACCCGAAATCGTTGACCACTTTTCTCCAAACACACGTTTAGCAACAGGACGGTTTTACGCTCTTCATAGTAGAGTACGAAGTATTCTAAATTGTTAACCACTTTTTCTAAACCCACGTTATTGCACTAATGTAGAACAGCGTGGGCCGTGAGCTGTAATTTGCAGCCAGTGAGTCTGATCACGTTGCAGGGCCCATAGGACGGCTTTATGCTCTCCCAGAGTAGTTGTTGTTGTTGTTTCTTTGTGCAAATGGCTCGTACCCAAAGAAGGGGATTGGCCGATTATAAGGTGAATTTGCCCTAAACTTTCAGCATTGCGTCATTCCTACCAATTTTTTTTGTAACTTAATTTTGATTTGAAATACCGGTATCAAGTTTGCAGAAAAAAAAGAAGAAAAATAGTGAGACAGCAATTTATCAAGAAAATCGTTTAGTCGCAGTGATGTATTCTTGAACGGCGAATAAAACATCCCTGTGGCTGAAACCCAGTGTAGAGGCTCCAAATGAAAGAAGATCAGGTTGTGATAGTTGCAAGCCCAGTCTTTGAAGAGGTGGTGTTAGTGTGCTTTGCCTGAATAAATCGAAACAGCGACAATGTAATAAAAAATGACTGATCGTTTCCTCTTGATTACAGTAAATGCACATAGGGGAATTCAATATGCCTGATCTATGCAAGTAAAAATTGAGGGAGGTAACGCGGCAACGAAACTTCGTGATGACAACTTTCATCATCCTTGAATTAGTCAGTTCACTGCGCCAGGGAAATAACAAGTGTTTGTACTCTGGAGAAGCCGTCAGTGCAAGGTCAGATTAATTTTGCCTGATTTTAAGTGTGCGAAATCGCGCCACCGTAATGTATACTGTATGAGGGAAAATAGGAATAATTGGTGTCGAAAGGGATGCCTTCGCAAGAGAATCAGCTATTTTGTTTAACAACAAACCTTTGTGCCCTGGTGTTCAGATTAAATGAATACTTCGGAGATGACAGGGGATCAACGATTTAAAAAGTTTCACTATAGGTGAGTGACCAGATGTGGACAGAGAAGAGCACACTGATAATGAATCTGTTATGACTGCTACGACTGGAATGGAAATATTTACCTTTCGCAAAGCTAACATTATTGCCATGAATTCAGCCAGAAAGACAAGAAGAAAGTCCGCTAAGCGAAGTGAAAATGACCAATCAAGTACGGGGCAATATATTCCAACGCCTGATTTTTTATGTGATTGAGATGCGTCCGTTGCTATTATGACATTTGTTCGCAGAGTACTTAAATGGTCCTGCAATAAACCATTTAAAATGCCTGTTGGTGATGCCTTGGCGTGAGTTGGGGAGATATCATGGTAAACAATTTCTGGAGAATTTCGTTGCTCAGTTAAAGGAATCAGATCACGAACGTGTACATCTAGGGGCTCAAGTAACGATTGAACAAATACTATTTGTGGTTTGGCAAATCTGGGCCAATGCACGGAGAAGAATAGGTCAGGATTGGAAATAAAAATAATTTGTTCAGGGTTAAACGGTGCTTCATATAGTCGTAAAAAGGTCTGCACAGAAAGAATGTTAAAGCGACATAATAAGGTTGGTATTCGCGCTTCAAGGTATAACACTGCATTTGCAGTATACTTTGGAAGTCCTAAGCAGAGCCGTAAAGCCTCTCTTTCCAACAGAACGAGCGGCCGAAGTTTGTAGGCTGGCGCACCAGAAAAAAGAATGCAGCCAAACTCCAACACTGGTCGAACATACATTTTATATATAATCAAAAGTGCCTTTCTTTTCATACCTGATCTACAATTGCTCAATCTCCAGCAATACGCCCATCGCGCGTAACTGCTTTTGTCGCGATGTATTCAATGTGAGGGCGCCAATTTAGATGTTCATTATACATAACTCCAAGATATTTCAATGATTGTACTTGTGGGATATCTTGAAGCTTGTAATTAATAGATATGTGCACGGGAATCTTTGATTGGAAAAACGAGAATAGCACATTTACCGGTATTCAGGTTCAACATCAATCCATCCAGCCAATGTTCTATTTTATGAAGATATGCTCGCAAGATAGTGTAGAGACAGTGGAAGTCATGTGCCACTAGCAAAAAAAAGCAATGTCATCGGCATAAACATAGGCTTTTCACATCTGGATGAACGGGGATGGTACTAAGCAATATGTTGAATAAAACCGGGGAAAGTACTGACCCCTGAGGTACCGGTTTGCTTGTGCTTACAGGAAGAGAAACCACCTTGATAACGATAGAATTCTCTTCTACTTAAAAATTCCGTCACCCATGCTACTATATAAGGTGGAAGTCCATGACTCCATAACTGATTAGTCAAGATAGAATACTCTACACTATCATATGCTTTACATATGTCTAACGTTACTAAAGCTGCAAAGTGCTTTTTGTGACGGGCAATATGAATACGACTTAGAGTAGAGTACCAAGACCCAGAGTAAGTACCAAGTACTCTAAATCGTCACCCTTTTTCTTTTCTACGCACGCTAGTGCACAAATCTTGCAGCCATCCAGGTTTTTCATCAGTGGACTGGCTACGATTACCACTATTAAGCTCTTGCTCTGTAGGGACGGCCCATTGCTTTCCCGAGTACCAAGTACTCTAAATCGTTCACTAGTCTTTAAATGCGACGCATTTCTTGGTGAACTTCCGCGACTTCGAGCGTATCTATCTATCTATCTATCTATCTATCTATCTATCTATCTATCTATCTATCTATCTATCTATCTATCTATCTATCTATCTATCTATCTATCTATCTATCTATCTATCTATCTATCTATCTAGCTGCCTGTGACTTTTAGCTTTCCTGGCCGTTTCAATAATAGTATCGATACCAAACTTGATATGGTGTAGATTGACTGTATCGTAGAGAACCATAGACTGTATGAAGAACACATTTGACTAGTAATAACATGAAAATCGCGACATAGATGTCATGAATGTCATGATTTACGTTTCATGGTCCCGCAGCTCTTTCGGTGGTTTCGTTCGCATGGCTTGCTGTTGTAGCGGCGAGAGAAGAGAGACGTGAGACAGCGTCGAAGGCGGCAGACGGGGCCGTGCTGATCTAGCCACTTTATTCCACGCCTGAAGCGGAGCCGCGGTGGCTGTCCACGTCCGACACGCCAGGTGCGTGAGCTCGTTCTAATCCTCGCGCAGCTCAAGCTAGCATCAGCTGCGCGAGAGTCGCGGCGCGGTGATTGAGAAATGATGATGGTGATGATGGCACTACAGGGCCCCCTTCTAGCGCTTTGCGCGATTTGAAGGCATATGAAAAAAAAGAAAGATAGTGACAAAAGCTATATACATGAACGACAATCCATAAAGTGTTCATTTGGAAAGTCCAGGTTGTCAACGTTGATGGGCCATCGGTAAGCAGCGTGTCTCATGCGGGCGACACTGGGAATGGCGCAGCGGATGAGGTGGCTACGCAGGCACGCTGTTGGAAGGAGCGGGCGAGGGTCGTGATGAAGGGACACTTTTGTTGATAGCGAGTACCAACGACAAGGCGAAAAATGGTCAAGGGCCGAGAACACACACGGGCCGTTTCGGTGCGGTTGATTGTCGCGCGCACTCGGACACTGATGCTTAAAAGCTGGACTGTAGCATGAGTGTAGTACGGCCAGTCCAGAAGGTCTAGTGTTACTTCTTACGCGTACGTAGTGGTAGGCGGATGGTTTAACTGCGCATCTGTTGGGGCATGCACGGTGTGCTCCACCTGTGGTGAGCCAGGCGTGCGGCCCTCGGGATTTCCTGACATGGTCACAGCATCATGTACGTTCAGCCGTGCATGCTCAGGGGCTTGAACTTCTGTAGGACACATCGAGGATGATGTTAGTAGGTGCTGGCAGTCCACGAGGTTTTGAGCAGCAGGCGCCGGTGTGCAGGGGAAACTGGTGGCGTGCAGTGTCACAGCGGGCTCTGGGTCCATAGTGTGAGTAGTGTCGCGGGCCTCCACAGGTGCCGGGACAGGCGGGGAGTCTGCAGGAAGGTCAGCTGGCCCAGCTGAGGTCGTCGAATCGCCCGGGACAGACAGTTCAGCCGACCAAGTCTCTGCAGCGAATGCGACGGTGCACGGGGCAGCGGCCGGTGTCGAATCTATGTGGCCAGTTGCCGGCAGGGGAATGGTCTGGACTGGCTGTGGGGCGAGAGGCGTCCTGGAAGGTGATGAGCCAGGTGCAGTTGTGTCATTTTTGGGAGGAGGAGCATGTTTAAGGCCGTAAACCTTGAGCACGACATCTCGCAAGTGATCGTACGGGCGAGGGCTCCAGAAGAAGTATGTGAGGTGGTGTTTGAGGTCATGTGGAAGATTGTATTCCAATACCTCGTACATGAGCTCTTGGATCCAGATGCCGTTGTGATACAAGGCCACCGCAAACTCCTCGAACCACGACTCTAGGCGAGAGGTCCGGAACGGGGGCAGTGGCGGGTCGAATTGAGGCTGCCACGTTTGTGCTGACTGGAACATGGTCGCGTAGCTCGGTGGCGAAAGGTCACCTGTGCCAGACTCCGATGTGGTCGGCAAGGTGGTCGTCATACAGTCTGGTGGGGCCACGGTGTCGCGTGCCGTCGCTTTCGTGGAAAACATGGAGGTAGCAAGCATGCCAGAAGGACCATCGGCCGAGGACTTCGAAAAAACGCACTTCGTGGTGGACAGGTTGTCGGCATCAGGAACGACTTCAAGAACCTCGTCGGATATGTGACCGGGTGCGAGACTCACTGCGCTAGTGGCCGGACCCAAGGTGGAGGGAGACGTTGTCCCGGAAGTTAGGTTGCGGTCAGATGAGAGCTTCGGGCCGGAGGGTCCAGCATGCTGCGACGCAGGGAAAACCTGAGAGTCGCGGGTAAACGGCAGCGGGTGGTAGGTGAGGCCATAGCTGGCTAGCACCGCAGAGCAGAGGTCATCGTAAGGCTGCTGGCTGGAGGTTGAAGTGCCAGAGAAATGACGCAACTCTACCGGAAGGGCGTTTTGAAGAATGGCGTGCATCAGCGGCTGGTCCGTGACGCCATTCAGCGCAAGAACGGCATCGAGCTGCATGAACCATACCTTGGGGTAGGTCGATTGAAACGGCGGCACTGGCGGGCAGAGTTGCGGGAACATGGCAGCGGGCCGTTCGGCGAAGGGCGTGTTCTCCGGGTCACCAATGTAGCGGCCAGAGAAGAGAGACGTGAGACGGCGTCGAAGGCGGCAGACGGGGCCGTGCTGATCTCGCCACTTTATTCCACGCCTGAAGCGGAGCCGCGGTGGCTGTCCACGTCCGACGCGCCAGGAGCGTGAGCTCGTTCTAATCCTTGCGCAGCTCGAGCTAGCATTAGCTGCGCAAGAGGCGCGGCGCGGTGATTGAGAAATGATGATGGTGATGATGGCACTACACTGTAAAACCGGTACGATTCGGCATGATTGCATGGCGCACACAAGCAACAGACCCTAACATGAAAAAATCTTGACATGCGTGTCATGTAACAATATGACTGCACGCCACGCCCATGCTGCGCTAGCGGCCTAATTCGCTAGCATCACACATACGAAATTTGGTATTACAGTACAAGAATGAATGACGAAGGTGTGTGACTGCATGGTGCAGACATGGTAATCATGAGGTGCGTGTCATGGCTACTTGTCATGGCTACCAACATGGCTACTTGTGATACATACGATGCGCTGGCGGCCGTTTCACTAGCTTCACTTATACCAAGTTTGGTATTACGGAACGTGAATGGATGACGAAGGTGTAATATTGGTGCAAACATGATAAACATGGGATGCGTGTAATGTAACATTATGTCCACATGCTACGTTCATTATGCGCTCGCCGACATTATTTTAGCTTCACAAGTACTTAACTTAGTATTACGCAACGCGAACGAACGACATAAGTAAATGACACATCCAAACATCATAATCACGACATGCGTGTTATGTAACATGACTACATGCCACACTGATGATGCGCTTGCGGCCGTTTCGCTAGCTTCACATGTGCCAAATTTGGTATTATCTCACGCCAATGTATGACGAAGGTATGGGACTGGTGCAAACACATTAATCATGAGAACCGTGTCATGTGAGCACATGACTACAAGCCACAGTCAAGGCACCAATAAATTTCGACATGACGGGGTGCGCGTGCTCGCCGGCGTTCGTTTTGTTGCATCGCGCCAGTGTTGGCACGCCAGATGCCGGTCCTGCCGTTTACTCGCAGGCGCGCGCTGCGCTGCGTTGCTTTGCCGCATTCGCATTTCAGCGCGTCCGGCGTCCCTCTGTCACGAAACGTGGGAGACGCAGTGTTGTCTGGGTAACGCATCGGTGTGAAATGCAGCATGTCGCATTTCGCGCCGGTTGCTGTCAGGCCGCGCCGACGGACGCTGGTCGCACCTGGCGTCAGACTATAGAGTGCTCCCGTTTTCCTAGCGTAACGTCGCTGTTCCCAGCGTGTGCGCGTGGGTCAACGCTACATTGGAGTATATTAGGCCCTTCATGATGCGCTCGCAGCCGTTTCAATAACTCCACATATACCAAATTTTGAGTTACGTGACGCCACTGAATGATGAAATATATGACTGGTGGAAACATCATAATCCTGACACGCGTGCCATGTAAGAACATGACACACTTGTCATGTTCTTACATGACACATGTTACATGAAAACATACCACGGTCATAGCGTGCTCGCGGCTGTTTCGCTAGCTCAACTAATACTGAATTTGGTATCACGTGACTTGAGTAGATGACGAAGGTAAACGAGACGACCAAACATGATCATCATGACATGGAAGTCATGTACGGCTTCATTTACCTCCATCTCGTAGTGTTGTACCGATTTTAAGGTGACATATTCAACATTTCTCATTAGTGGTTCGCATGTTATCGATTACCATTGTACGTGGGATCTGCCGTTTCGTTTGTGGCTGTGTTTGCGTGAACCATTGCATGTACATGTTCTTTCAACGTCATCTCATATTCATGTTCATGTTAATGAGGTCTGTTTTGTCATAATTATTGTATGTCTAAGGAGCAAATATTATTTTGAAATTTATTTACATGTATGGCAATAAATGCTTTGTAAACAGATTAATCGAAATCTAGGAATTCAAGCTGACGCTTTGTGGTGAGTTACGTGAACATGACATTGCTTTTCTACGAACTTTTTTCCTTTCGCTGTTTTGTAGAACTATAAATAATTCGCTTCCTACCTTCTCTCCTTTATTTTACTTTATTAGGCTTACCATTTATGTAATTACTAATACGTATAGGCGACTCACGCCTCAAGCGTACTGTCTTCTTTTATGTCTACCTACCAGAGTGTTTTCTTTATTTACTACCCCGGAACATCAGCAAAATAGCATGCAGCCTTAAGGCAGCGCCTGTATACTCTTTAGCTGCTAAAAACTTTTCGCGTTTATTTTGATGCACTTCAACCACCCGTGACTTTTACGCTCAACGTACAGTGCGAAAAATTGCGTGTATTTATGGAGAGAAAAGCGGACATAGTGTCCAGGAAATAAACACACTCCACCCTTTCGCCAACATCAAGAATACAGCACACATTTAAGAATCACAGACTTCACCACTTCGCGAATATCATGGATGCAGCACACGTTTACCAATAAAGTTTGGCTGAATAGTGCAGAAAACAAGTGCCTCCTTCCTCAACAAAAATTTAGACGAAAGTAATCATCTCCAATACAGATTACCTCCAGAAATTTATACTAATATGGCCGTCACATACATTATTGCATCCATCGCCGTGACGTGTTCCACACCACTTTTATTCTACGATAATGCATTTATTCTAAACGACGGTTTAGGTGGGCATCGCCGAAAGAGGAACCTTTTGTCCACGGCGGGCACTGCCATCGTAACTCACCCGTCGGCCGTCACTACTCTAGTCACTAGCCCCATTACCTCCCTCAAAAGCCAGGACGCACACTCGGAACGGGACCCGGCTGACGCTGCTTTTTTATCTGGTCTGCATCTTGGAGCTGAGTGCCTAACGTCTCATTTACTCGCTGTTTGGGTTACAGCTCATGCCACTAATGATCTGCGTCATGTAGTACCTACGCAATATCTCAGATTAAGCTGCTTCGAGTATGTCGAGACCATAAACGCAGTGCTCCTTTGTCGATGTCGTTTTCGCGCGGTTTGTATCATGCATGCTTTTTCTGAGATGGAGTGCGTACTGAGAGCAGAACATAAAGCATTTACGGAAATCGTTGATTGATTGTGCTAGTCGTGTTCACATGTCGGGCGTGACACTTTCATTGCGCTTGGATTAGTTGTAAACAGCAGTTGCATTACTCTATGCCGACAGTGATCGGGCTTGTCAGCACCGTAGTGCAGCCGTGTAATGTGTGCACCTCCCTTTATGCTGGCGGCTTTAGGTGGGCCTCTGTTTACGGTGCCTGTACGCCGCTGCACCATAAGACGAGAGATGTCTACCGTGAAATCTTGGCGAGCTGCAGCCTACCGGCGTGTTCTCCCCGTCGGGCTGAATTTCATCTCCTCCATGTTGTCTAATAGAAGGTGGCTGGTGGACAGTTTTTTTTTTTGAGGTGAGGTATTCTTTATTTATTTATCGTGAATACATTGAAAGGCTGACGACAAAAGCTGCATACAAGCAGCTTGACAGGCCCGTCAGCCCAATTCAAACGTCAGCAGTAGACGGCAGATATGCATGCTGTAGAAATTTACAGTAATAGACACAACACGCAAAAATATCGCAATTCTATTGCGATAACAAAAATATGCAAGTAAAAAATATATGCACGCTAACAACTAAACAATGAAACGATATTTTATTCGAAAAACATGGGAACGCTACAAACAAGAAAAAGAGAAACGACGAGGCAATACTGAAACATACAAAAGTGCAAATAGTGTCAATTTACAAAAAAGATGCACCGGTAAAAGAAAGACTGATAATAAAAAGTATACATATGAGCTACTGCACACAACAGAACAGGAATAAGCGCTTCATAAAAAAAATGGTTACACCAATCAGGGTATCACCCACACTGAGATGCATATGCACTAAAATGTTACACATAGGAAAACCAACGGCTAGTAATTGAAGGCCCGAAAAATTGGATCCATAATGCATTAAAATGGTACACATAGGAAAAAAAGTAATGTTTGTTGTTGAAGGCGCGAAAAATTTGAGTAGCAAAGAGAAGGAGTAAAAAAATTCCGCCATATCCACGAAGTGAATGATGATGAGTGGGCGAAGCTCCGGAGGTAAACCTGGTAAACCATGAATCCTCTGTACATTTTGCCCACTCGATTTTATTACATCGCTCCCCCTAGCGTACGTCGCCGCACTAAATCGAACGATTGCCTTCAACCAATGACACGCGCCATATGTGACATCATTCCTATTTTATAAGATCTCGCGTCTTTCATCAACTACAAGTACCGCTTTCTAGTTTATAACATCTTGCATCTTTTCATCATCAGCTACAAGTACCACCATCTAGTGAACACTGCAAGAACTAAACTAGAGGTGGCTACATACAGGGGACGGTAACGCCATCTAGTGAACACTGCAAGAACTAAACTTGAGGTGGCTACATACAGGCTACAGGGGACGCACAGCCCACGCCCTAAGGAGCTTCGCCCCTAAAAGAAGGTCTGTAACGAAGGTCGGCAAGGCAGAATCGATAGACACTTGGCGATAACAAAATAGGCGACGTAAAGAGAAACCTTACCAGGATGACGCTATCAATCTACGCACTTCCTTTTTGGAAGTACGCGTCATATCTATGTTTCTTGCTTCCAGTTTGTTCAGTAAGCGCGGCAAAGTATTAGATAATGTTTGCAGACCGTATGATGTACGAAAGGTGGGCACGTGCCATCGTTCAGTGTTTCTGCAAGTGTATACAGGCGCATTCGGGCAAAGGCAGGCCAGCTCAGATAAATTTTTGCAATTTTTCGCTAGTTCTTTCTTGAAGCTAAGAGCTAATCTTACATTATAAAGATCAAAAATTTTGGTAATGCAGTATTTCTGAAATAAACGACCAGTGTGGGCCGAGAAGCTCGAATTCCAAATGGAACGCAAGGATTTTTTTTGCAGTAAATTGAGTTTATTTTTATTAGCAAGCGTAGTAGTTCCCCAAACTAGGTGAGCGTAATTTAGATAAGATTCAAACAAAGATTTATAAAGCAGTCTCTTAACTTTAAGGTGGAATTTAGTGGCGGTGTTTGTTAAGAATTCCTGCAATGCGAGACAATTTTATCATTACAGAATTAACGTGATCATCCCAAGTAAGGTGACTACTGAAGTGCACTCCTAATACCTTCAGGCATTCGACGATTTCTATTGAGTCAGAACCAAATTTAACATACTGCGGAACAATGATTTGTTTATTTCGGGGTCGAAACAGTATAGGTTTAGACTTGTTTGCGTTTATTTTTAATCAATTAGTAATTGACCAGCATTGAATAGACTGCAAGACAGCGTTAGTTTCGCTTCCGATCTGGTCAGACGAGTCCAACGAAAAAAGTATGGTCATATCATCGGCATACAAAATGCACTTAGCTTGTTGACATAAGCTTAAAATATCATTAATATATAAATTAAACAACAAAGGTCCTAATATACTCCCCTGTGGAACTGCAGCTATTATACGCTTAACAGATGATTTGTAGGTATCAATACAAACATACTGTGTGCGACTGGCTAAGAAAGAGGCGAGTAAAGAGTGAACACAACCGCGGAAGTCCTACCTATCAAGTTTCGATAAAAGTAAGTTGTGATTAATGCAATCGAATGCCTGAGAAAAATCTATGAACACGCCTAGAACAACTTTCTTTTCTTCAAAGGAGCGTAATACGTATTCTTTTTGTTTAAGTAGTGCTGATTCCGTAGATTTGTGTGTTACAAAGCCGTATTGATCGTCAGAAACTAATTTATGAGTCTTACAAAATGATGACATCCGAATCTGAATTATTTCTTCAAGCCCTTTAGAAAATACCGTCAATATTGACACGGGTCGATAGTTTGACGCACATCTCCTGTCTCCCTTTTTAAAGAGGGCGGACACTTTTGCCTTTTGCATAACGGTGGGAAAAACGCCTGAATTAAGGCAGAGGTTAAAGATGTCTGTAAGTATTGGGGTTAATATATCAAGGACGTATTTCACCGGCTTTATCTGGACGTCATCTGCATCCCGGCTTTGAGAATTTTTCATATTCATAAAAACAGAATAAACTTCTGAGCATGTCACTGGGTTCATAAACATGCAATTACTGTTATAAAAATAGGAATTTTCATTTGGCGGTGCAGCACATTCAGTCCTGCGGCTAACAAAATGATCGTTAAAGGCATCACACATGTCTTTGCCCGTGACGCTAGCTCCATCAACAACGATCTCGACGGGAGCTATGACATTGTTCGACTGCAAAACTACCGTATTTATTTGTGTCCATATTTTTTTCACGTCATCTTGACAGGATTCAAACAGAGCGTAATAGTACGCATCTCTTGCCTGTTATAATTCTTTGTTGAGTTTATTTCTGTATAGTTTAAACTGCGAAAATAGTTCTTGATTACGCTGTTCAACAAATTTTTTGTACATTTGATTTTTCTTGCGAATTGTTTTCAATAAGCTTGACGTAATCCACCCTTTTTTTTGCTTTTTTAGATGGGAAACAGGCGCGGGTTGGAAAATAAGTATTGTATATTTCTACAAATTTTCAACAAAAAAAAGTGTTGTATGCGACGTTTGCATCCGTCATGGTCGACGACGTGAGCCCAATTCACACAAGCAACTGCCTCTCTAAAGGCCTCGAGTCCATTTCCGATAACGCGTTGTACTAGACGCCGCCTCGGCACCGTCTTGTTTACTTGTGTTTTAACTGCGAATAGAACTCGAAAGTGGTCGCTAATACCGTAGCCAACCACGGAACTTAAATAACGATTCTAATCAAAGTTTGTAATAAAAAGATCAATAAGAGATTCGGTTGTAGGTGTAATTCTTGTTGGTTTAGTAACGGAATTGGCGCAGCCATTGGCTGAAATAACTGCAAGAAAATCTCTGGTAACGTTACTATCAGAAAGCAAATTTGTATTAAAATCACCTCCTAACACCACGTGATATTTTCTGAGATTTACATAATTCAAAAGTTTATCTAAAATGAAAGAAAATTCATGATACGACCAGCAGGAAAACGGTAACAAACCGCAATAACCATGCAGCCCGATAGTGTACAAAAAAATTCATAATCAGGTGTAAGTTCACAAAATTCAAGCAAGGGGTCACAAGCAATTGATTTTTTAACCAGGACACAAACTCCACCACCGGCACCAACTGTTCTATTATAAAAAATAAGGGTTATATTTGGAAGCTGAATAACTTGTTCCGGACAGGTATACCAAGATTCAGTTAACATAAAAACATTCATCATGTCAAGCTCATTAAACAGTTGTTCGAGGGTTGCCGACTTATTAACGGCCGATTGCACGTTGAGGTGGAAACAGCGAAAAAATGTGTCACACAGGATTGGTTGATTTTTCAGTTGATCAAAGGTGTCGTGCTTAACTGTGGCCATTATTGTTGAGAGTTTCCGTTAGCCGAAGCAGTCCTTTGTCTTACTTGCTCTTGAACAGCGACTGGTTGTCGTGCTTTATCATATGTACTTGACACACAGACCAGGCTACACACCATAAGCAGGAATATTAGGGGTCGTATATATGCAACAAACCGGAAAGGAACACGAAAAACAGAGCTCAATTCTAAATCAAAGGTGTGGCATGATTCACAGAATAATTGGGATAACGAAGGAACCGACAGTATTACAGCGCCCTTCACATGTTCAGAAATTATCTGCATACAAAGAACAGATTCAATTTTTGCGTATTTCACCGGGGTGATGTTACAGTTTTCACGCAAGTCACAAGAGCAGCAAAGGCAGGTTTGACAAATGCAGTTTTTCTCTACAAGCTCTGATGCGATCGGAAAAGGGCAAGCCATCTAACATATTTCAGGATCAATTTAAACCACTTTGGCAAGGTCGGCATCGCAGGTGATATGCAGTAAAGTTGACTTTTCTGCCTTCCGCAGGAGAATTCTGCCCTGGGATACCCAAACAAACTTCCAGTCTTTATCGCGCTTCGCCTGACGAGCCTTGCCCAGCAGTATTTTGTTTTCAACACAAGGGTGCTCATTTAGGTAGAGCGGGAGATCATGGTCAAAACCGAGAAGACCCGTCTGCAGTTTCATTTTTCTAGTGGCTTCGAGCAAACTGTCTCGTGCACGTCTTGTTCGAAATTTGACTATTACATTGAACTGATCCTTTTTTTTCGTTGGCACCCGATGGGCGACGTCAATGTCGTCTTTGCTAACTTCGACTTCAAGGCACTTAGCAATGTCTTCAACGACTGTCTCCAAGTCTTCGTTAGGCGCCACCGGTAGACCTTGAATTTCCACGTTCATATTCCGGCTATACTGCTTAAGATCAACAAATTCTTTCCTAGCCACAGCAAGCTCCTTCCTTAAATCCCGATTTTGTTTGCAGCATTCTGCATTTCGGGTCTTTACCTCAGAAATCTCACAACGAAAACCATCGACATCTTTTTTGAAGTTCTCAAAGCAGTCGTTCATGAATTTCATAGATTTGTGAATATCGCCCAGCTCGGTACGAATTTCCGCATTGGAAGTTGCCACCTTTGCTACCTCATTTTTTACGTCACTCGAAAAGACGTCAAGCTTGGCTAGCAAATCGCCCAAAACCTTTACGACCCCCTTAATACTGTTTGGTTGCTTTTCAGCAAGCGCCTTCGTCACGTCCTGAAGGCCGCTAGCATTTCGCTCCCCCATACCTCGCTGAGGGACACCGGCAGCGCGAGAAGAACTTTGAGAGGTGTAGAAAACGACTTCAAGGCACTGCTAGCAAACAGAGAGGTAGCACACTTGTGACAGCACACTTGGGGCAGCGACAGCAACGGCATGCAATTTAGGCGAAATTGTGGTCGGCATAAGCCGCCAAACCAACCTGCAAAATTGTAGAAGAGTTGATCAAGTATCGTTCACACGCCGCCGCTGCCGCTGCCAGAATGATCCTCGCTCCGGTAGACGCGGCAGCACCGCCCCCCGCGATGCCAGCGATAGGAAGTCAAAGTTTTTGGGCAGCACTGGTAGATGGCAGGGCCAACAACGCAGGTTTGCAGTGAAGACGGCTCACGGAGCGGAAAGATGCGTCTTCTCTGATGCTTAGCACCTCTGATGACAGCCACGGCGCAGCACGCCTCCCCGCAGTCTGCAAAATTGTAGAAGAGTTGATCAGGTATCGTTCACACGCCGCCGCTGCCGCTGCCAGAATCGTTCGCACCGAGGGGCAAACATCCAGAGGGAACGTTTAACTCATGAAATCCAAAACAGCCTTTCCATTCTTCCCGAAATCTAGAAACCACGACTCGTAAAACGCGTTCTAAAAATAATAAAAAGGGTCTATGCTTCGTCGGCCGCGGTGGTATAGCGGTTACAGTGGTCGGCTGCTAATCGGAAGGCCACATCTTCGATACCGGCCGTGGTAGTCGCGTTGTGATAGACGGGTTGTGGTAGAGATCCGTGTACAGGGCAATGTCAGTGCACTATAAAGACGACCACATGGTAAAAATTACCGGGCCCTTCCACCACGTCGTTCTTCATAATGATATTGTGATTTTGGGACTTAAAACCCTGGAAATATTTTTAAAATCTGTTAATCTCCAATTTTCGTTAGTACAAAATTTTTTGTGTAGAACAATCATAGAACTTTCAGTACATGAAGAATCTGGTTCATATTAGGAATTTTTCATAGAGAAGTAATATGTAGTTAAATGTTATAGATCGTATTAGCTGATTATCGGAGTTTTATTTCTGTTGGCAAAAGTAATTCGATATCTGTAAAGTGAAAACATTTTTATAGCTGCTGAAAAAGTTAGAAATTTGTGGGTTTTTTACATGTTTGGTGGTAAATTTAGCATTGAGGTGGTCCTAGTAACAAACTAAGGTAAATAACACATTTAGTATTAACCTTTCTTAGTTACTGTCAGATAAAGTGATGAAATCGCTTTTTATATTAGGGGATAAAAACTTGTTTTGATGTGGTTGCTAGACTCTGTGCTTGCCCGTGTTTGTACCTTGAAGCAATGCGTCCTAGTGGTGAGTACAAGCTGCAATGGTATGAGGAACATTTAGACACCATATCAATTTTGTTCGTGATTACTTAAATAGTTTGCTATCTAGTATTAGCCTGCATGAGTAACCGAGTGATCGAAACCATACTAGGGTGCATTTAACTACATGCAGCTATCTTGTTACAGTTCGAATAGTGTGCTTATACAACACTTGTAAGAGGCACCGATACATTCAAGGTCTTATTATCTGTGCGATAAATGTTGGAAGTGGCTAGAACACCACAAGTAAAGGGATTGATCAAAATCAGAAAAAACGGGATATGTTTTTTTTTCTCGTGAACCAATGCAGCTGTCATAAAGTGACAATGCCTGCTAATAAATTGACAATGCGAAGATACCTGCCATTGAGTATTTGCAGCAAAGTTTAGACGCACGGATAAAAAAAAGAATACGTAGGCACTGCTAACTACTGCCTTTTATTAAAGCCTCTGCAGATTGTACGGCTGGTGTTATCTCCTGTTAAAGACTGCTGGTCAAAGATTGGAAAAGTGAAAAAACATTTAAACCATAGCGGAGCACTTATCATGAGGGTAGTTAATTCTTTTAGAGTGAAGCATAATTAAAAGTTGTGTTTTTTCTCTTCAGTTCTGATTGATTGATTTGGGTGTTTAACGTCCCAAAACTACCATATGATTATGAAAGACACCGTAGTGGAGGGCTCCAGAAATTTTGACCACCTGGGGGCTCTCTCTCTTCAGTTCTGCTTGAAGTTTGCAGGGTGAGAGCAACCTAATATCTTTGATGTCACTCCCACCTTAACAGGAAAAGAGTTGGTACCTTAATGTTGATAATAAAATAGAATCAATTCTTTTTTTTTCACTTGGATAGACAGTTGATACCTAATTAGTGGGACTGAAATAGAATCAATTATTTTTTTCAATGGGAAATTAACCTTACAATTTATTCCAGCAGAAGCTTTCACATTCACAAAATGAATGCCTTTTTGCACACTCTCAAGTCTATGTGCTTTGGTCATTACTAGCTTATAAATAGCAAAATGGTTTACATGATGGGTTGCAATAGTGCCAACATTTGTATACTAACTTGGCAAGCTCTTATTCTTTTCAGAGAAAACTGAAGTATTACGGGCAAGTAATTGGCTCAAGTGATTGGTGTCAAGATGTTTTTGAAGCTGATATACACTTACTATTGTATTCTGTTGCATATATTTGACCTAACGCACTCATTAGGAACATACTGTTTTTTTAAGTTGAGTTAGTGTTATACCTGGGTATTATTATTTTTCACACACCAGGGGAGGGCACAAAAATAACTTTAAAAAATGTGGTTTTTAAACAATATCATGAACTAAATCCAAATACAATACAGTGAATCTCGTGCTTTGTGGAGATCCATTTTATCTGAAAGATTCAATTCAAAGCTGCCTTGGCTGCATTTTTTTTATTCTTTCAGTCAATTGTTACTAAGTTGATATATATTTTTGTGTAAACTTAGGAGCTGTCAGCATGTCAAAGGCTTACCAGTTATGTCAATCACACTGATGCCTCAGGGGTAGCTGATGGTACAATATTATGCCTGCACTCACAACTGTGCCTTTAGGAGCACAAAATTCAAGTTTATCAAAATCAGGTGCATGCCACGGTGCCATGATGCGTGTATCATAATTTCTGCCATGTAAAACAGCGCTTCATTGTAGCTTGTTGAGTAATACATGAGTACATATTTACTGTTTATTACATTGTTTTAAACAACGATTGCCAATATTGCAAACACACTTAACATTGCTTCAATAAGATGCCTGATTAGTCTTTTCTGGAGCATTTACAACCACTAGTGTGGCTATGTACACCACCTGGAATTCCAAGGTTCAAATGCAGCCACAATTGATATTTACCGTATCTTTTCATTGAAATTTTTTCCTCGTTGTGAAGCTGCTCTTAGTTGGCAACAGGTGCGCTATTGTATTGTCTCCTTAAGGTTTACTCAAAGTACACCGAAGTGCATTCTTGCTGTTCCTGAGTTAACATAGGCAGTAAATAACATGTGGGTCATACCTACACCCCACAGACAGTAGTGTGCAGGTATGCACACACGTGACTGATGAAAAAGGTTTGACATCGTGTTAGACAAACATGTCCCCATATGTCACGGGGTCATGACACAGCAGTTACAATGTCAGCACGCACTATTTATTCTCTTCCAGGTGCTGCTTCTATTGTTCTTGGGCTAGCTGTCACCTCTCATGCCAGCGCCACTATGACTGTTCATGCCACAAGCACCTTGGTGACCTGATATTGCAGGAAGTTGTGTCACCGCATCACCAGCAAATTATCAAGCGCCATCATTTACGCTGCATCCTCCACTGCAAATTCTGGACGGTTCAGCGTTCAGTCCAGCGGCATGGAACAGGGACAGGTGATCAAGCAGCTCATAAGCACACCCATATCTTCGTTGCACTGCAGTCAAGATTTCATACTTCATTGATAATTTTCTTTCACGTTAGTGAGTATTAAACAAACCTGTACCATATAGATGATGTTTAGTTTGTGGTCATTATCCAATTTGAAATTTGGCTGTGACAAAGCATAGCCTTCGAAAGGTGACCTTCAAGACTCGCAGTTGTAATTTCTGCGTTGAATTTTACACTGGCAACCTGGGGCAATTGTGAGTGCAAACATTTACTGCTGTAAACCTAGCAAGAATATTATAAACATCGATGGTACATTGTTACCGTGTATTACAGCATACCAAATTAGTCAGCTAGAGCACAAAAAGTCAAAACACTACCCACAGGGCATCCAAATGTTCGTTCATAACTTTACATTACTTCATTCGGATGAGTGGCGGTCGGTCGGCCACTATACCTTTATAAAAACTATACCTTTATAAAAGTCGGCAACTATACCTTTATTTTGAGAGTGCATTTCAACTTGTAAGATCATACCCATCATTGCCAACTTCTCTAACAATTAATAAGTTTAATCTGTGATGACTAGCAGCTTTCCTGTTGCAAGGCAAGACCTCAAGCTGGAAGTTCGTAACATCATTTTTAAATATGAGTGCGGCTTTTTTAAGCCTTTTCATGTGACACTAGACTTGGTGACCTTTTTGACTGTATACATTTGTTACTTGACACGGGCTCTCAGGTTAACGCATTGTTTCCTTTTTGTTCTACAGCACTTGATACGGTTTCTCGCTACATATTTTACTAACAGAGCAAACATTCCACTGAATGTGCTCACTTGGGTGAAGGAGTTTCTTTTATCCAGACCTCTGCTTACATCTGTAAATAATGAAAACTTTTTTTTCTGCTTATGTGACATTTGCTGTATTCCAAGGAAGTGCGCTCAGTGGAGGCCTGTAGCCAGAGGGGTGCCCCAGGAGTTTGTCCCCTCCCCCGAATTCGCATGTCGAGGGTTGTCTAACTGAGCTTAAGTAATGATGAAAGTCATTTTTCATGGCCATCAACATGTCTCCTTCCCCTCCGAAAAACATTCGTGGCTAAGGGGCGGTCTGTTTATGATATCGCTATTTCTTCCTGCTCGTTCTTTATTGTTTGTTTTTGTCTCGCATTGTCTGCTTGTGTACGAAATACAGGGTGTTTCAAGAAAATATCAGTAGATATTGTCAAATACTCTATAAAAACTATAGAAAAGAAGTACTTGCGTGCAAGTTGCGGCAATGGTTTTCCTGTGACAAAAAGAATATTCGAATAGGCATGAACAATAATTGCGGCAGTAATTATACCAATTAAGATAATTACCTTTTTTACCAGTGGTGGTAGCTGGTTGAGTCGAATGGGCAAATTCAAGTACTTTCTACTAAATGTCCATAGCCAATTTGAAATTCCGAAATGCAGCCACTGATAATCACCGTGGAGTGATGCAATCTGCCTAAATTAGCTGTAGAAACGAAAACCGATGCACGAGACAGCACATCTACCAGACATTTCCACAACGCCCTCAGTGACGACACTGTTTCTCTAGCCGTTATCAACCGTTAATTTAGACACTGCTTTGTGCCCGCTTATCGACGCTTCTGAATCTTCTCCCCTAAGGCAAGACAAACAGTGTCGTCATTGAGGGCATTGTCGAAGTGAATGGTAGACGCACTGTTTGGTGCATCGGTTTCGGTGTCGCCAGCTAAATTGAGCAGAGAGCATTGCTCTGCGGTGATTCCCAAAGGCCGCTTTTCCTAAATTTGAAACTGGCTATGGACTATTTGTAGAAAGAGGTTCCTTTCGCCCTTTTGACTCGATCAGCTATTACCACTGGTTGAATTATTAATTGTGTTTTTTCGTTAATACTGCTGTAATTATTGTTATTGCCTATCTGAAGACACCTTCACTAATGAGTTATTCCATGCAAAATCATCCAACGTTGTTCAGGCCATCACGATTGTGGCTGAGAAAACTTCCACATATTTCTCGAAGTGCGAAACTTGTCCTAGTCAAATATTTTTGTTGCAAAAAAAGTTCCTTCGTATTTTTCAGAGCCTATTGTTTAGGAACCAAGTAAGGTAAAAGGTGTCAAACAACAATCTTCTTCAGAATGTTTTGGAATGCACTCAATAAAAGACATTTCTGGCAAAGTGAAAGTCATCTACCATTAAAATAACGACTTCATTATCTATATAAATTCTTTGAGGGCTTTTCACAGCGAGCAATATTGAATAAAAGTGCCACAGTTGTTTTTTTTCCGAGCAGCGTGGTAAGTTCCCAGGACACAAATAAAATATGTGCTTGTGGCCTGTCAACATGCTACGAATTAAAAACAAATTAGGCACTGAAGTTATAGCAGATACTCTGAAAAAATTGTGAGTGTCACTTTGCTCGGGAAAACCTCGGTATTCAGCATAAAAAACTTGCATTGGTAGTCGGGCTATAAATATAGACAAAATTTCAGTTTAAAGCGCTATGGACAAGCTATTTATAGGTGCAAATACTACAGGGTAATATTTTTAAATTCATAATTTTTTTGAAATATGCATCTGCACCAGCTTTTCGCCTACGTAACACAAGTGAAATGACCCACTCGTGAGGGCAATCTTCAGCAGAATCCCACTGGCCTGGAATACAAAGATTGAATTTGGTGCTCTCTACAGAGTAATTGAAATGGGAATAGGGTTATCTTCTGCATTTAATTGCCAACGAAAGGGTGCCGAAAAGGACAGGGTTCAGTGTGGTAACTTCCAGGTGAGCCGTGCTGCTTTATAGATATAAAGTCAGACATCCTGCTTTCGAGGGGAGTTCTGCAAATACAGTAGGTGTGTTTTATACACCTATAATTATATTCAGTCATATTCAGTACATAAGTCTTATATGCATGGTGGTAGCATTGATGTAGTACACTGATAAAGGCTATCGTAAAACAACCGTTTCTTATTTTTCTGGCTATCAGGAGAGCACCCTGTTCCCTTAGACCCAAGGCCTCTCATATGAATACAGAAGCGAAAAAAAAAGCTTTGAATGGGAACTGGGAACTTAAAATGAGAACTGCAAACTTAAATGGGAACTGGGAACTCGAAAGGGGAACTGGGAAATGGGAACTTTAAAATGGAACTTTAAAATGGAAATGTTGTGCATAAGGGATAATTGTGTACTGTATACTTTTTCACGACTTGATGGCTCATCTGGGAGTCATTGGTGTAGCCAGGAAGGCAGGAGGTGCGGCTTAACTGCCCCCCCCCCCCGCCGAGCAATGTCCAAGTATTTTTCATCCTAAAGCCGTGGTAGTGCGAGTGACAGACAGAGAGACGGATTCACGGCTACCGATAGAACCCTTTGAAGCTTCGCCCCACATATCATCATTCACTTCGTAGATATGCTGTGATTTTCTTTGTTCTGCACTTGCATACCTGCATGTACACTTACAAACACACAAGAATGTACATAAAGTATGACCGAAGTCGCCTTCCCATCACACACCTCCCTCATGCGAAAAATATCTTTTTCTACACTACTGGTCTCCACAATCTAGCGACATTCATTGTAGCGCACCTCTGTTGGCAATGAAACGTAGATGATAGCCCCATTCTAATTTCAATTGCTCCGCATCAAGCTTCCTGTGTGTACCTCTGGTCTGTGGAAGCCTGTTGAAGATTGCCATTGTGCGTGCTTCATGCCGCTTCAGTAAATTAGGTGTAAAGCTGGTGGATAAACATAACTTCAAAAAAGAAACACTTCTCGAGTTTAAAAAATAATATTCTTTAGTAAGTTCACCTATATTGAGGTAGTACATAAAGCTTCAAAATGAATAGTTGTGCATATTTTTTTCTGGCCACCAAGGCAAACTTGTCGGTGTTGAACACAGAGCTTTTCCAAAAAAGTGAAATTCACAATTCTTTGAGACTATCAGCTCAAGTCAGTGCACGAATTATTTTTAATTGGTAGCATGTCAAAAAAGGTCACCAGCGCATATTTTATTCGTGTCCTTGGAATTTGCCATACTACCAGAAAAAATCCCAAACCTGGAAAAATGACACAATATTGCTCAGTGGAAACAGCTCTTGAAAAATTTCTTACATAAGTAAGGCAATATTTTTAGTTAGAACACTTGAATACCTTGCTGGAAATGCCATTTAATGAGTGCAATAAAATGACTTTTGAAAAAGAACGGTGTTGTTTGACGATTTTTATCTCAGTCGGTGCCGTAATAGAGACTCTCATAACTAGGGAGCAAAAGTTTTGGCAACGGAAGTAGAGGATCAGCACGAGTTTTGAACTTAGATAAACGTCAAAACTTTTTTCCGTCATAATCGTAGTGGGCAAAAAACACTGGGTTATTTTGCATGGCAGACCCTATTTGTTGTATTGTTTATTACAATAATTGACTTTTTTGCTCCTTTTGCCTCAATTAATCTTGTTAGCCAATATTTTGGTGTGTTTATGAAGTTTTTGTGCTTTCGGCCATTCCATTCTATATGATATGTAATAATATTTATTATGTGTGATCATTTATTTTTAAGCTGCAAGACAGTGCCTCTAAGATTGCCTATTAGGGGGCTTGAAATGAATAAATAATTGTGCTCGCACTGTTTTCTACTCTGTATTCACCTGATGTAGTTGTCCTGTTTTCCCTCTTTTTCAAAGAGAACTCTGGACAATACTGTTACAATAGGAAAACAACACACGTGTTTGGGGTATCTGGAACTTATGATCATCCTTCTTCGTATTTGAAGTGCAGATACAAAGCCGCCGAAATAAAATAAAGTTTTGACAATTTTTTTACACAAGTTGTAGCATGTCTGTGCTGTATTTCTTTTTATGATTATGGGAAAATATGTTGTAGGCCTGTGTGCTCAGATTTGGGTGCACGTTAAAGAACCCCAGGTTGTCGAAATTTCCGGAGCCCTTCACTACGGCGTCTCTTATAATCATATGGTGGTTTTGGGACGTTAAACCCTACATTACAATCAATCATGGGAAAATATAATTTATTTCAGTGAATAGAAAACTTGTCCTTTTTGGTTTTTAAATATTGAATTCATTTCGTAAATTTTTTAGCATGTGCAGGTGCAACTAAATGTTCCCAGGTTACGCTGCCAGAGAATTAGTTGGAATAGTGGCCATGGAAATTTTGAGTGACCTTGTACTTGCAGAAGAAAGATGTGCTGACTGCGTATGCTTCATGTTGTGTCTAATAAAAACACGTTTGTGATTTACGGACATGTAGCAATAGTATAATGAACAATGTGTGAGAAATGGCCCTACGGAGCAGGTGTTGTTCCGTAGCAGCCGTTCCTTTATTTCTTTATTGCAGAGATCACCGTGAAAGTTGAACGGGTTGTACGTTCATTGTGTTCTACGTGATCTCTGGTGCACTATTTTATTTTTAAAGAAGTGGTTGGCAGCATGTTACCTACGCCTTTTTACGTTATCAATGAAAAATATTTTTGCGGTGTAAGAATCACATGGAAGTAGCCGATTTATTGAAAAACAGATGCGCATAACTAGTCAATTTACAGGAAACATCCAAGTAGGAGTGCTACCACTAGAATTCAGCAAAGCTCCGACACTGCGGACACTTCAAAACTCACAATGTCAATATCGAGAGTGACAGGAGTAAGTTACTGGGAAAGAACAAACGCGTGAGAAGGAGAGTCATTCAAGGCATCATTAGGAACAAGCTCACAAGGTAAGAAGTTCGAAACCACACCGGGCGCTTCTTTTTAAGTAGAGAAATTAGATTCTCAGACAACTAGGAAAAAAATGTGTGGCAAGCGGCTACGAGCCAGGTGAACTTGGGAGGTTATAGGCAGTCAAGTTGTTTTCTATATTGCAAATAAAGTGTAACAGACTAACTACTTAGAGATAGCGCAGGAACCAAGCATACCATGACGAAAATTCGCTTTGAATAGAGATTTTGAACCATTCCCAAATGTATATCTACCTAAAGTGCAGGACCAAGGAATCGTTAAAAAAGGTCTCGATGTGGCCGCACTGGTGACCATTTTCTGGTAATTCACTCCCTCACCAGAGCAGGATTGGCCACCCAGGCCCAGTACCTGGCACAACCTCCCAGGAAAGCAGCAATTATCTCTTCGCCCTCAGCTCCCAGCAGCTTTGAAGCAACTGTTCAAGGCGGTGGTCAGGCCGGTGACGCGGCGGATGGTGCTAAGATTACCTGGGCACGGACATGCCGCCATTCGAATCTGAATATGGCTACCTTCAACGCAGGTACGCTATCTAGTGATGCTAGTCTAACTGCGCTATTCGAAGAATTCGAGGGTGTTCAATGGGATTTAATAAGGCTCACGCAAGTCAGGAGGACACGTGAGGCTCATTCAGTGCTGAAGATTGGACATGTCTTATGCTACCATGGATTAGTTGTCACAAAATAACTAGGAGGGGGGTTTATCATAAACAAATATATCGCTGGCAACATGGAAGAATACTATAGCATAAGTGAGAGAGCGGCAATTATCATAATTAGGTTAACGCAAGGTACAAGATGAAGGTGGTACAGACCTACGCATCTACATCGAGAGATGATGATCATTTTGTTGAATGCTTTTATGAAGACGTAGAGTCAGCCATTATTAAAGGAAAGACACAGTTTGCTATTCTTACGGGTGCCTTTAACGGCGAAGTTGGCAAAAAACAGGCTGGTGACCACGCAGTGAGGGAATATGGCATCGGCTCAAGAAATGCCTAAAGGGAGTTCTTAGTTGAGTTAGCAGAACGCAATTTTTTACAAATTATGAATACTTTCTTCAGAAAACGGGCTAACGTTAAATGGACGTGGTAAGTCCTAATGGCAAAACTAAAATTGAAATTTACTTCATTCTTTGCACACACTCAGACATTTTACAGGATATTGCCACGTTCCATTTCTCAAGTTTTGTTATCGCCCCAAAATACTACATAATTATCAGCGCAAAACGCGCGTGCAGTTTTCGAGAAGCTTCCGGACTTTAGTAGATCACTTTGATAAGGTCACGCCCACTCTGCGAACTGCACAGATTATTCTGGAACCTACGCCATTGCCAGCGATAACGTTAGAACATTCGATGGCAAGAGTATAAATGCCGACGCACTTCGCCGCTTGTCGGTAGTTCATCGACGGCCGACGCTCCGTCCGCCGCTATCAGTCCAAGACTGCTACTGTAATCAGACTTTCCATTTACCGGGCACAGGTTCGCCCAAACAAACAGTTATATCCAACACAAAGTATCCTGTCTTCGGCTACGTCACGACCCCGTGACATTTGGTGGAGGTGCTGTTTCTTCCTTGTACCGGACGCCTCCTTCAAGCCGCGACCCCAGCCCAAGCGTCAAAAAAGACACGGACGCTAACCCTGAACAGCGAACAAGCCGCAGAGAGAGGGAACTACAACCAGAGTACGGGCCTCTTCCTGAAGCAGCCAGGCAGACTCGGATCCCGATATCAACTACTGCGACCATGACCGCCCCCGTGAAGCCTGCACCACTCCTGCTCCGGCAACCCAAAGAGCCGCCAACTTTCCGCGGTTCGCCACTGGATGACCCGGAAAGCTGGATCGAAAGGTTCGACCGCGTCGCCGCCTTCAATGACTAGACAGACGATGACAAGCTACAGCATGTGTATTTCGCCTTAAAGATGCTGCTCGGACCTGGTTAGAGAATCACGAGCGATGCCTTACAACGTGGGACGTTCTTTGCGCCAGGTTTCTCACCACTTTCGCAAGTGTGGAGCGCAAGGAGAAGACCGCCGCTCTTCTAGAAACCCGCATGCAGATGCCAAACGAAAACGTGGTGCTATTCACTGAAGATATGATTAAACTTTTCCACTACGCCGACTCCAGCATCTCCGAGGAGAAGGTCCGTCTGCTCATGCCAGGAGTAAAGCAGGAACTCTTCGCCGGGCTGATCAGAAACCCGCCAAAGACGCACACCGAATTCATTTCAGAAGGATCTACGATAGAGAAGACGCTCGAAATGCGCACGCGGGAATTTAACCGTAGCTTTTCGTCTACCAGCTACGCCGGCATTCAAGCGCTTGGAACCCCTGACCTGCGTGAGACGATCCGAGCGATCGTGACAGAAGAGCTGCGAAAATTACTTCCTTCAGCGCAGCCTCACGTGGAATCTAACGCGGATGACGTACGCCAGGAGATCCAGCAATCACTGGGCGTTCCTCAGCCTCAAGAGCCTCAGCTGCAAGCCATGAGCTATGCTGCTGCAGCCCGCCGCCACGCCCCTCCCCCACGCGCTCGCCAAAACGCTGCCCCATCGCACTTCCGTCGCCAGACGCCACCGCCGCCACCACCCCCACCGACGTCTTACCGGTCACCAGCGGCCCAGCACAGTGCGCCGAGGAAAACTGGCGGACGTCTGGCGCAACCCTGACCACCGCCCGCTCTGCTACCACTGCGGCGAGGCCGGACACACATACCGCCATTGCCAGTACCGACAGATGGGACTGCGTGGCTTCGCAGTCAATGCACCGCGTCTGCAGCCAGGAGAACGACCACGTGACATGGCCGACTACCTGACAGGAACTGAATGGACACCACGATGTCCTTCCCGTTCACCGTCGCCCAGCCGCCGCATGTCACCGCACCCCCGGCAGTACTCTGGCCCAACCTGGGGCCGGTCTCCTAGCCCGTATCCGGAAAACTAAGGCCAGCAACCGATGGAGGTGCGGTTGCGGTGCGACGAACTACCGAAGATCCACCGTGACGACGACGCCACGACGGAGCTTTCCGAACACAACGCCAACCAGGCAAAGCCCTGATGGCGAAACCTCACTTACCGAAGGTGACCTGACGACGCAACATGAAAGCAGCGGAACAAGTCGACGCAGCCGTGACCCGATGCCACGCCCTAACTGTAATGCGAGACGGCGAACTAGTGACCTGGACGTTCTTAACGACGGCCATAGTGTGACCGCTGTCGTCGATACTGGAGCCGACTACTCCGTCATCAGTGGGTCGTTCGCCACGAAGTTAAAGAAAGTTAGGACAGCTTGGGAAGGCCCTGAAATCCGCACAGCCGTAGGTCATCTCGTAACGCCTACAGACTTTGTAGTCCTACAGCTTTGCTCGAGAGATGTCATCCTTGGCATGGACTTCTGCCTCCATGGTGCTGTCATCAACCTAACAACAAAGTCGATAACGCTATCCACAGAAGAAGCCCTACCGCCGCGCACGCCATCAGGAAACCATGCCTTGAATGTGCTGGAAGAACAAGTCACCATTCCGCCTCGCTCAAGCGTCATTATTCCAGTCGCCGCTCCTAAATCACCTGACTTGGAAGGCGTCATTAAAGGCAGTCAGCATCTGTAGGTCACCCGAAATATTTGCGTCGCAAGAGTAATTGCAGAGCTGCGCGGAGGCAAAGCAACGATTATGCTCACAAATTTCAGCAATTAGTACAAACATGTGAACAAAAAAACAACGGTCGCATACATCGAAGAAATTGTCGAAGCCACCAGTGCTTTCGCCCTCGCAGACTCTGCGGAACCTGCTCAAAGGAACCAAGATCCTCCCATAGCTTTCGATGTCAATCTCAGACTTCCGAACCGTAAGCAAAAACAGCTCAAGGCCCTGCTCCTGCAATATGAAGATTGCTTTTCGTCGTCATCAAACATTCGGCAGACCCCAATCACGAAACATCGCATCATAACCGAAGAAAATGCCAGACCACTCCGTCAGAGTCCACACAGGGTTTCGACGCGAGAACGTGAGGCCATGAAGAGACAAGTTGATGAAATGCTGCGGGATGACATTATTCAGCCGTCCAAGAGTCCATGGGCATCCCTCGTGGTGTTAGTAAAAAAAAGGATGGGAGCCTACGTTTCTGCGTCGATTATCGCCACCTGAACAAAATCACAAAAAAAGACGTGTATCCTCTCTCACGAATAGACGACGCACGTGATCGGCTCCATAACGCCAAGTACTTTTCGTCAATGGACCACAAGACTGGCTATTGGCAAATTGAAGTCGACGAAAGAGACCGAGAGAAGACGGCGTTTATAACACCGGACGGTCTCTTCGAGTTTAAGGTGATGCCCTTCGGTCTTTGCTCAGCGCCTGCAACTTTTCAAAGCGTTATGAATACAGTACTGGCAGGATTGAAGTGGCATACTTGCCTTGTGTACTTGGACGACGTCGTCATGTTTTCCTCGAGTTTCACTGAGCATCTTTGGCGCCTTGAAGCTGTACTTCAAGCCATCAAGACGTCCGGACTCACACTGAAGCCAGAAAAGTGAAGATTTGCGTACGAGGAGCTCTTGTTTCTGGGGCACGTTATTAGCAAGTCTGGAGTTCGTCCCGATCCATGGAAAACAGCTGCCATCGCCGACTTCCCGCCGCCCACTGACAAGAAGGTGGTGCGCCGATTTCTGGGCCTGTGCGCCTATTATAGGTGGTTCGTGAAAAACTTCGCCTGCATCACCGATCCTCTCACTAACCTTACCAAGGCTGACGTGGAGTTCAAGTAGGAAAGGCCGCAGGAACACGCTTTCCAGGAGCTTAAACATCGCCTACAGACGCCTCCGTTAATTGCCCATTTCGACGAATTCGCCGAGACAGAAATACACGCTGACGCAAGCAGCATAGGTCTTGGCGCCGTTCTTGTGCAGAGGGCTCACGGACTTGAAAGGGTTATTAGTTACGCCAGCCGATCGCTATACAAAGCAGAAGCCAATTATACCACAACAGAAAAGTAGTGCCTCGCCATCTACTGGGCTACGTCGAAATTTCGCCGCTACCTCTACGGCAGGACCTTCAATGTTGTGAGCGACCACCACGCCTTGTGTTGGCTAGCCACCTTGAAGGACCCTTCAGGTCTCCTCGCACGATGGAGCCTGAGGCTTCAAGAATATGACACTGTCAATTACAAGTCCGGCAAGAAACACTGCGACGCCGACTGTCTCTCTCGTGCGCCTGACGACCAACCACCACCCGACGACCCGGATGACGACTACTTCTTGGGAATGATAACTATCGACGACTTCGCTGAACGACAGCGGGCCGACCCGGAACTTAAGGCCCTAATAGAATACCTCTAATGCAGGACTGCCGAAGTCCCGAAGGTATTCATGCGCGCCCTTGCGTCGTTCTTCCTGCGAAGCGGTCTTCTCCAAAAGAAAAACTTTTCACCGCTCGAAGCCAAGTACCTCCTTGTGGTGCTTTCAGCTATGCGACCAGAACTCTTGCAGGCCCTGCACGATGATCCGACGGCAGCGCACCTCGGTGTTTCTCGCACGCTCGCGAGGATACAAGAAAGGTACTACTGGCCACGTCTTACCACCGACGTCACTCATTATGTGAGGTCGTGCCGGTACTGTCAGCGACGTAAGACACCGCCGACAAGGCCAGCGGGACTTTTGCAGCCAATTGAACCACCTTGCTGACCTTTCCAGCAGGTCGGTATGGACCTACTAGGGCCGTTCCCGACGTCGTCTTTCGGAAAGACGACGTCTGGCCACGTGATCGTGATAGCTACCGACTACCTCACCCGCTACGCCGAGACAAAAACCCTTCCCAAAGGCACTGCATCCGAGGTAGCTAAGTTCTTCGTCGAAAATATCATCCACCTCACGGCGCCCCGGAGGTCCTTATCACCGAGAGAGGAACTGTATTTACTGCCGCCTTAACTCAAGCGATCTTGGCATACGGTCAGACAAACCACCACCAGACGACAGCGTACCATCCACAGACCAACGGCCTCACCGAGCGGCTTAACAAGACGATCGCCGACATGCTGGCAATGTACGTCGATGTCGAACACAGGACATGGGATGCCATTCTTCCGTACGTGACCTTCGCATACAATACGGCGGTGCAAGAGATGACGTAGATATCTCCATACAAATTGGTCAATGGAAGGAGCCTGGCAACGACGCTCGATGCCATGTTACCCAACGTCACCGACGAAGAAAACCTCGATGTGAGTGAGTACCTTCAACGCGCCGAAGCAGCCCGTCAACTCGCGCGTCTCCGTATCAAGAATCAACAGACGACCGACAGCCGCCGTTACAATCTTTGACGACGCTTTGTGGAATACCAGCCCGGTGAACTTGTTTGGGTATGGACGCCGATACGCCGACGTGGACTAAGTGAAAAGCTTCTGCGACGGTACTTCGGGCCGTACAAGTTGGTTCGACGTCTCGGCCCACTTGATTACGACGTTGTCCCCGACGGCATCACGAACTCTCAACGAACGCCGATCGCTACCTGAAATCGTCCATGTCGCGCGCCTCAACCCGTTTCATGCGCTTTAACAAACTGAAACAGTGCTTTTTGTAATAATATTGTATCGTAATTTATTCATTGTACTTTCTTGCATTATTGTTGTACCTTCATATTTAGTTAAAGCATCGGGACAATGCCTTTTTCAGAGAGGGGTAACGCCACGGTCCGAGAACAATTGTGTTCTTGTGCGACGCGTACTGTGGTCGTGTAAGACATAGGCCGCGTAAGAAAGCGAAGCCGGTGAGCGTTTCATGCAGGCTGTGTTATGCCACTGCCAGTTGTAGCAAGCTACTTTACCGCACGTGTGCTGGTGCACTCTATGGTATTCTCTCGCAATGATCGTGGTGGAGTCTGTACTTTGTGAGATATCCCGCACCAACGAACAAGTAGCTCAAGACATGTCGAAGCGGCGAACGAATTAACACTGCTTGGTTTCGGTTGCCACAGCAGCGGCTCCGACGTCTGAAGGCATCGTTGTTTTCATCCCCCCTGAATGATGAACTTTCAAAAAAGGGGGGGGGGGGTGACACCTCAAGAGGGCTGACAAGAATTTGTCGAAGTTTCATTGGCATTCGAACTTCGTTTCGAGCAGAGATTTATCCTGCGCGAATATGTATTTATCCTGTGCGAAACAGCAATAAAGTGCACGTTCTCCTATGTAAACCGTCACTGGTTCCTTACACCATTTCGAGGCTTATACTTGTCTGTTCAGGCAGAAATTAACCTCTTAACACTATGTTTGCGTGAATCGGCAGGCAAAATGACCTCCGAAGTGACCTCAGCTGCAGCTCTGCAGGAGTCCGCGACGGCCTGAAAACGCAGCTGAAGCTCGCCGCAAAAGTAGCAGATACGCCATATGACAGCGTCAACGTGAAAGCTGACGTTGGAGCTCGGGCGGTTGCGCCAGTAGTTTATCTTCTATTTCGCTATAGTTGTGAGCCAAGCGAGGGGGGAACGTGTCGCTCGACTAATTGTTGTTCATACGTATGGTGCCGAGAGTCGTGAAGGTCTAGCAATTCAAGCTGACGCTTTGTGGTGAGTGATGCAAACACGTTATTACTTTCGTACGAAGTTTCTTGCTATTCGCCCATATATAGAACTACAAATTTTCGCTTCTTACCTCTACCCAACGTTATTAAACTAATCTTAAATGCAATTACTAGTACGTATACCTGACTCCCGATTGGGGCCACTTTCTTCTTTTATATTTTATCACCAGAGTCTTAATTATTACTTCGAAACGCCAAGAAGATAGTAGACATTTTTAAAAGCAGCGCATGTCTATTCTTTAGCGCTTCAAAACTTTTTGCATTTAATTTTCATGCGCTACAACCGGCTGCGAAAAACGCGCCTAACAATCACATAGAAGCAGACGATTAGTTAGCAAAACAGGTGCGCGCAACTCGTCAGTTGACAGAAAACGGCAAAGTAGAAGTGTCACCACTCGAAACAAGCAAAACTCTTATATACCGGACACTTTGAAGCCAACAATGTCGAAATTGAGTGAGACAGAAAAAAGTTAGGAGAAAATAAAGGCGTGAGGAGGGCCATCCGAGCACTGAGCTGGGCTATGGGGGCTAGACTATGTGGCTTGTGTGTATCATTACATTAGGACGTAGGTGATGTGCACAATTAGGCGCGAGAGAGCTTTTTCTTTTGTCCGCAGTGTAAAGCATAGTGGGCATGTGGAGCTTGAATTTGGCGGAGGAAGTTGGATTGAGCTGTAGTGGCAGCCGCCACCGACGTCAGTAGTGTTGGAAGGGGGCCCGCCTACAATAAATATTCGTATAATTGTTCCATGCGTCAAATGCTTACCGTTTTCTTTTGACAGCCATTGAGTCGATCAAAAGTGTAGAGTGATATCCCGAACAAGCGGAGCTACATGCAGCTTCTAACTTCTTCATACAATCAAAGCACTCGTCTGTTGCATGCAACAGATACTTCAGCGTTACCAATAGAAGTCTGCTAGGGTGACGGCGCATGAGAGGTTGCACCACAATGCTGCACAAAACTTGCGCGAACTGTAAAAGCTCGAAAACCAAATTTTGAATATCAATGGTTCATGAGCACCAGAACATAACTTTTTGGGTCACATATTGACGCCTCCGCCGGGGGACGCAGTAGGTCAATTTCAACGTTTGAGGGCGTATGTAAGGCTTTCGCCATTACAGTCAAAACAATAAAGAGGGACAGGCAAAATACAGCTTAGTATGTTACACAGCAGAGTAAAGAACTGAGAAACTACACTGCATCGTTAATCAAACTTGCAACATGCTATATACGGCACCGCAGTGATAAATAACGCAAAATAAAACAGGAAAACATCATATGAAGTATGGCTTGATCGTCATCACTTACTATGCTTAAAATCACTGATTCACTCAAAGTGGCCATTGGTGTAACAAAAGCGATGCATTTTTAAGGTACATATACTCCGTATATAGAAACACCGAATGCATATATAGCCTGGAATGTTGGAAATCCGCTCTCAAATGTTGCAACCACTGCACTTATGCGACGCGTTAAGAACCATAAGAGTTGTTGAAGGACTAGATCATACACCGATGTTCACTAGATGCTCAAGGAAAAGAAAAGCACGCTTTTATAGCCGTAACATATCTTACAGTGGAATAAGCATGCCGTGGAATTTCCAGCTTCAAGGCCTCGTTCGACGCTAAATTTCACGGTGTCAGTGCTTTACCGAATTTCTTTGAAGCTAACATCCCTCTGAAAACGTATTGAATCTTCACGGCTACATTTATTAACGTTTCACAGCTCCTGCTCGTGTCGTACAATTGCAGTACCGCGGCCACTTCTATGCTTCGCCGTGGGAGAAGGCGCCTCTAGCGTTGGCTTTTATCTTTATATTGTAACAGACAAGTACAACGACGGCCGCTAAAACAACTATTTATTTTGGGAGGAGTAGTACCCGTCAAATAAATAAACAGAAGCTGTCCTGAGCTTGCTAGCGTAACATCTGGTGTCCCTCGAATCTTAGTCTTGGGTCCGTTGCTCGTTTTGTAATTCGTAACTGACCTTCCCGACACCATCGCTTCTTCCATCACGCTGTTTCCTGATGATCAAATATTATATAGGGAAGTTACTGGCGTCGATCATAACATTATTTTACCAATTCACTTGACAAAAGTAGAAAAGTGGCATCGTGAGTCACATATGCAACTAAAAGTGCATAAAACTGTTCACACTTTGTCATACTCTTCTTTTGGCGTCTCGCTGCGTGCCGCTCAAAAAGCCGCCAGCCTTCTTTTCCCAGCGTGCCTGGTGTGTTGGGACGTACAGCCCAGCGTTGCATGGAGCGTTTTGCTTGGCGAGTTTTGGTTGTCAGTTGGTGTGGCAAAATACATAGGATTTGGAAGTGGCGCAAGACTACATTTCATAGATTGATATGAGAGAGTAAACGTCCCAAAACGACCATATGATTATGAGAGACGCCGTAGTAGAAGACTCCGAAAATATCCTACACCTGGGATTGTTTAACGTTCGCCCAAATCTGAGCACACGGCCCTACAACATTTCCGCCTCCATGGGAAGTGCAGCCGCCGCAGCCGGGATTCGATACTGTGACCTGGCAGAAAACTAATGTCGGTGCCTAACAACATGCGACAATAATCCTCCTCCTGAAACGCATCATCCCGATGCGTACACTGACGCCGAACACTTTTGGAAAGTAACATTCATTTGATGCTTGAGCACATTTAGCAGTTATCGTTCAGTGCCTTACGTAGTACGGTTGCATTCGTACTACATGTACAACTTCTCGTTTATTCCTGGATCGCGTTGAGCACACTTGACCTGCAGGAATTACTTCGTAGTTCAGGATGGCTAACTGGCAAAGTACCTTGTAAAGGCCGAAATAATGCCGCAACAGTTTTTCAGATAGGCCAGGCGAACGTACAGGTGTTCCCACCCACACTTTGTTTCGGAGCTTGTATACTGTACAGCTTTCCTTTTCAAATTATAACGACTTTCGTCGGAGCATTGTGAAATGATACAATTTCTTGCCAATTGAGCGTATGATGGACACTATTCTACGAGGCCTCAAATGAAACACGTGTTTGTGCTACTTAGACGATGTGGTGGTCTTCTCGCCCGATTTTCCTACGCGCCTTCGTCGCTTGGAACAGGTTCTACGCTGCCTCTCTGCAGCAAGCCTCCAACTAAACTTGAAGAAGTGTTACTTTGGAGCACGCAAGCTGATGATTCTCGGACACGTCGTGTCGAAGGATGGCATTATTCTTAACCCCGCTAAGCTACGTGCTGTTCGCGAGTTCTCGAGGCCTTCGTGTCTCAATGAGATGCGTAGTTTTATTGGGATTGCTCATATATCCGCTGCTTCGTCCAGGATTTTGCCCCGATCATGGCCCCTCTGACAGACTTACTTCATGGAGACCGCAATCTATTTGCGTGGTCTCCAGCCTGCGACAGTGCCTTTGATAAGCTCCGTGAACTGCTTACAACAACATCCATACTGCGTCATTTCGATTTACGCGTTCCCACAGAAATTCACACAGACGCTAGTGGTGTCGGTCTTGGCGTTGTACTCGCCCAACGAAGGCCTGGTTACCAAGAATATGTTGTTGCGTACGCGAGCTGCATTCTTACAAGAACAGAAGCAAATTATTCGGTAACTGAGAAAGAATGCCTAGCGATCATGTGGGTTATTACAGAATTTCGGCCTTATCTGTACGGCCGCCCTTTCGATGTTGTTACCGATCACCACGCGCTCTGCTGGTTATGCTCCCTCAAGGATCCCTCCGGATGCTTGGCACGGTGGGCTTTACTGGCTCCAAGAGTACGACATCCGTGTCATTTATCGCTCAGGCCAGAAGCACGCTAATGCCGATGCTCTTTCGCGTTCGCCCTTTCCTACTGATATGCGAGTGTCTCAATCCAAGACAACTTCGTTTTACGATCAGGGCCCATCGACATGGCTGTGGAGCAGCGCGAAGATTCGTGGATTGCGTCTTTGATGAATTACCCATCTGAAACAATCGCCCACCTGCCATCTCAAGCACTACTACCGACAAGCCTCTCACTTCGCTATCCCGCGATGGAATACTTTATCGCCGCAACTACCACCCTGACGGCCGCAAATGGCTACTCGTCATACCCAGGCATCTCTGTGCCAGCATATGTGCTGCTTACCATGCCGATGCGCAGTGTGCACATGCCGGTTTGTTTAAAACCTACGCCCGGCTACGTTTTGCATTTTATTGGCGCGGCATGTACACATTTGTTCAAAGTACATTCGATCATGCACAGAGTTCCAGCGCCGCCAACATGATCCTAGCTGCTCCTACTGCACCAATGCAGCCGTTACCGTGCCCAGTGCGACCATTCGGACCGGGGTGGAATAGACCTTTATGGTCCTTTGACGTATACATAAGCTGGGAATCGCTGGATTATTGTAGCGATCGACCATATCACGAAATATGCAGAAACGGCCACTCTACCAGCCGCGATGGCACATCACGTTGCGTCTTTCCTGCTGCAACGTTTTGTTCTGTGTCACAGCGCTCCACGTGAACTCCTCAGTGACCGAGGCCGCGTCTTTCTCGCGGAAGTTATTGAAGAACTTCTTGGGGAATGTCATGTGATGCACCGCTGTACTACCGCATATCACCCACAAACAAATGGCTTGACCCGACGTTTCAACCACACTCTTCTATGTACGTGTTCTCCGACCACACCAACTGGGATCTTATCCTTCCCTACTTAACGTTCGCTAACAACACGGCACCTCAAGTGACGACATGATTTTCTCCCTTTTTTTACTTTATGGTCGAGAACCATCATCTCCAATCGACACCGTTCTCCTCTACCAACCAGACTCATCCAAAGGCCCACCAGTTTCCGAAGCCACTCAGTATGTGCAAGAATGTCAGCAATCAGCTCACACCCTTACAACACCTTACAAGGGCTAGAGAAATTTCATCACCACGATGGACGATCCGACTACTAGTTTTCGCCAACTCTATTGTTTGGCTGTGGTTGCCCCCCTGTGCGGCTCCTGGTACCTCTAGGAAGTTCTTCAGCAGGTAACATGGACCTTATCACGTCATAGTGGAAACTTCAGCTGTCAACTACCTCATCGATCCTGTCACGGCTACTGCGGACCTGCGTCACCGAGGCCGCGGAATCAGCACATGTGGATCGTCTCAAACCATATCACAAATCATTAATCCTCACGACACCTTGGAACATCTACTTGGTTCCGTCTTCAGCGAGGGGGAAGTATGTAACAAAGCAGTAATTTATGCAAAGCTCGGCAAACACACCGTCAGTGCTAAGCAAAAGACGCTCGGCCCGGACGTTTTCCCTGATTTTGCTGGCTACGCCTACGCTCCTACCTGGTCTCGAATAACAGTACTGACTGTCTCAGTTCCTTACTATGCGTGCCTTTTCTGCCCTTTCTATGTAGTCGCTGATACACGAGTCACTCTGATTTGAATCAATGACAGGTAACATCGCGTCTAAGGTCATTGTGACGATCCGACCATAAACAAGTTGAAATGGCGTGAAGTGTGTCGTTTCTTTTACTGCGGTATTGTACGCAAATGTAGCATAAGGCAAAATACTGTCCCATGTCTTTTGTTTCATGTCAAAATACTATGAGATCATGATATCTAGAGTTCTGTTGAATATTTCGGTTAATCCATTTGTTTGCAGATGGTATGCTGTAGTCCTTCTAAGGTCGGTATGGGTGAGTTTCATTGCAGACTGCAACAAACAGGTAGTAAATGCTGTTCGTTTGTCTGTAATGACAACCTGTGGTGCGCTGTGTCGTAGTACGATCTGAGTGAAAAAAACTGGGCTACTTCTTCAGTCGTTTCTTGTGCGAGAGGTGACGTCTCAACATATAGAGTCATGTTATTTGTTGCTACAACAATCCATCGCTTTCCCGATGAAGAGAGAGGAAATGGCCCTTTAGGTGGCTGTATTGTTTTCAACAGACCCGCTGGTTTTGATGGTGGTATTTTGCATCTTCGGCAATCCCGGTATGGCTTCCTTATTTCGGCCAATAATACTTTCGGCGGATTATGGCTAAAGTGACACTACTACCCATATGGCCAGCCGATGGGTCGTCATGACACGCTTATAAGATTTCTGCTCACAGTGATGATAATACGAGATGCAGAAACATCTCGCTCCTGTTCCTTAAGTTGCGCTTGTATAGGACGTCATTCCGGAGGACATAGCAGGTGAATCCACGACCTACACTTGTGGTACTTAGTTTGATAGCCCTCTTTTCGCACCGGCTACCGTCGGGCCGCGCCGACGGACGCTGGTGGAGCCTGTTGTCAGACAATTGCCTTTTGCTAACCTAGCGTTGCTGTGTCCAGCCTGCGCGTGCATCAACGCTACATTGGAATATATTGCGCCCTTCATTATTTGCTCGCGCCCGTTTCGCTAGTTCAAAATATAACAAATATGGTGCTACGTTACGTCAATGGATGACAAATTATATGACTGGTGCAAACATGATAATCCTGACACGCGTGTCATGTAACAACTTGACAACATACCACGCTCGTAGAGTGCTCGCCGCCGTTTCGTTATCTTCATATATACTAAATTTTGTATCACGTGATGTGAATAGATAACGAAGGTAAATGACACATTCAATCATGATACTTATGACACGCAAGTTGTGTACGGAATGATTTACCTCTATATCGTAACGTTGTGGTGATTTTTAAGTGACATATCGACATTTCTTATACGTGCTTCGCACTGCATCGATTCCCACTATACGTGGATATGCCATTTTTTTGTTCCTAGTGTGCTGCTGCTTTTAAATGCGAAGCATTTCTTAGCAAACTTCGGTGACTTTGAGCGTATCTATCTATCTATCTATCTATCTATCTATCTATCTATCTATCTATCTATCTATCTATCTATCTATCTATCTATCTATCGGAGCTAACATAGGAAAGATCCAGCCCTGACAGCGTTCAGTTTTCAAACTGATTTTTTTATTATCGCGCTGCACCCGCCGCGCGGCCCAAATGCCAACTTCTTCTTCCTTGACGAGCGGCGCATTGAGGCGCTACAGGGCTCCCCCCCCCCCCCCCGTAGAGCGAGAGCCGTAGGAATCACCAGAGGAGTCGCCCAGTGGACATGCTTGGCAGTTGGCATCCAGACTTATGATTAAAACCCCGCGGCCGCGAGAGCGGCGATATACGCAGGTTTCAGTCGATCAGCCGCCACGACGTCTTCACGGCCATTGATGTCCAGCGGGAACGTCTTATGTCTACGATGGAGTACGCGGAATGGGCCATCATAGGCTGGTGTTAGTGGTGGCCGTATTTGGTCACGCCGAACGAAGACGTGACTGCAGTCATGCAGATCCTGGCTGACGAAGACAGACTGGGGGTGTCGGTCGGCAGGGATCACAGGAGCAAGGTCCCGAAACGTGGTGCGCAGCTCTCGAATGTACGTGGAGGCGTCATGAGTGCAAGGTGGCGATGATGGCTCCGAGAATTCTCCTGGAAGACGCAGGGAAACGCCATAGAGTAGTTCGGCTGATGAGCAGCCGAGATCCAATTTCAATGCTGATCGGATGCCCAGAAGTACGAAGGGGAGGTGGTCGAGCCAACGTTCCCTTGGCTGGTGAGCAGTGAGGGCAGCTATCAGTTGTCGATGAAGCCGTTCGACCATGCCATTGGCGAAAGAATGGTAGGCAGTTGTGTGGATGTGTCGAATGCCCAGGATATTGGCAAGTGCGGTGAAAAGGGCCGATTGAAACTGACGACCGCGATCAGTGGTGACGACAGAAGGGCATCCAAAGGACGACACCCAGCCGTTTGTGAAAGCCTTGGCAACTGTTGGTACTGTAATGTCGGAAACGGGAAACGCTTCCGGCCATCTGTTGAAGCGATCCACACATGTCAGCAGGTAACACGCTCCTTGCGATGACGGAAGAGGACCGACGATGTCGAGATGGACGTGACAAAACCTTGCGTTTGGAGGCCAAAACGGGGATGTTGCCGTGACAGTGTGACGGTGAACTTTAACGCGCTGGCACTCAAGGCAGGTTCGTGCCCAGCGTCGGACATCAGCATTGATGCTTGGCCAAAGGAAACGAGATGTGACTAGCTTCTGGGTCGCACGAATACCAAGAAGGCTCATGCTGTGCAATTGATCAAAAATTGCACGATGAAAAGCTGAAGGCACGAAGGGCCGAGGTACACCAGTAGACGTTTCGCGCGTTAATAATGAGGTAGAAAATGGAAGCGGGCACTCCGTGAACAATACAGACGTGGATGAAGAGCGAAGACGATGCAGCTCAGGATCGTTGCTTTGGGCAGCTGCTAGCTCTTCCTTGTCTAGTGGTGGCTGGGTCGACAAGGCATCGATGCGGGATTGTGCATCAGCAGCAGCAGTTTCCGGCCCATGTACGTGTCTGAGATCCACAGTGAACTCGGAAATAAAGCATAGTTGACGGATTTCCCGTGCAGTATAATTGCTGTGATTGCGATGGAAGGCAAACGTCAGGAGCTTGTGGTCTGTAACGACGTAAGTCCCGGCCCTCCAAATAAATGACGAAAATGTTTGATGGCGAGGTATACCGCGAGGATTTCTCGGGCAAATGTACTGTATTTTGCCTCTAGTGGCTTCAGTTTTTGCGAGAAAAACCCAAGGGGCTGCCAACCGGATACATGCTTCTCGAGAACGGCGCCAACTGCCAAGCTTGATGCATCGTTGATGAGACGAATCGGGGCATCAGGGACGGGATGCATGAGCATGGTAGCGTCTGCCAGAGCCTTCTTGGCAGTGCCGAAAGCAGATGCAGCGTCCTTGGGCCACTTCGGTGGCGCAGCCGGGTCTTTCTTTTTAGCCATTGGGTCGGTCAAGGGCTTTAGGAATGTAGCGCACTTTGGAAGAAAGCGGCGATGGAAGTTTAGTAGGCCCAGAAATTCTCGTAGTCTCTTCAGTGAAGTCGGGGATGGAAAGTCTTGAATAGCCTTCACTTTGCTGGCGAGTGGTTGGATACCCTTTGGAGTGACAAGGTGGCCTAGGAACTCTATTGTAGCGATGCCGAAGATGCACTGATTGGGATTATTTACGAGGCCGTAATCATCCAGGCGGGGGAACAGGGTGCGCAGGTGGGCTTCATGCTGAGGGCCGGATGAGCTTGCTACAAGGAGGTCATCAAGGTTGGCAAATACGAAATGGAGACCTCGCGTGACCTCGTTGATAGTGCGCTGAAAGGTCTGTGCAGAGTTGCGCAATCCAAAAGGCATCCTCACATATTCAAACATTCCGAATGGGGTGGTGATGGCCGTCTTCGGGATGTCGGCGGGTTCTACAGGAATCTTATGGTAAGCCTTCACTAAGTCAATTTTAGAGAAGATTGTCCACCCAGCCAAATTTGATGTGAAATCCTGTATGTGAGGAAGTGGATAGCGGTCTGGTAAGGTGTGGGCATTGAGAGCGTGGTAATCCCCACGTGGTCTCCAGTCGCCAGGATCTTTCTTCGGCACCATTTGGAGTGGCGACGCCCAGTTGCTGGAGAAAGGCCGCACAATTCCGAGTTGAAGCATGTGCTCAAACTCACGGTGGGCGATGGCGAGGCGTTCTCCAGATAGTCAACGGGGTCGTGTAAAAACGGGAGGTCCAGTGGTCACATCGTGGTGAGTGATGGAATGCTTCACCGGTGACTCTCTGGTGTGCGGCTTCGTGATGCTGGGAAAGTCGTCGAGTATTTTTGCATACGGTGAAGCAGGTGTGAGAGCTCGCAGTCCCGTTGGCGAGGAAGTACAGAGTACACCGTTGATGGAGAGATGGGTGTTGAGATCAATGAGGCGATGAGCATGCTTGTCCACAGCAAGCTTGGAAAAAGTGAGCAAGTCAGCTCTAAGAACAGCTTGCGAGACGTCAGCGAGGATGAAAATCCAGCGGAACGTACGGCTTAGTCCAAGGTCAAGTGTAAGAGAGCGTTGGCCGCATGTGCGAATGGCGGAATTGTTGATCGCTTTGAGTGGGGAGGTCTGTTCGTTGCGACGGCGATCTGCACACGAGTGCGGGATGACGCTAACCTGGGCTCCTGTGTCGACTAGGAAGCAAGCTCCAGTGATCTTATCAGAAACATATAAAAGGCGGCATGATTTCCGACCAGTACCACTTGCCGCCGTCAGTGGCTGGTCGTCACATTTCCCGAACAGGAGCACGGGCGACTGCACTTGCGAGCAGAGGCACCGAATCGGCGGTGGTACCAACACACGGTTGAAGATGAAACGTCCCGCGGCGCGTCGGGTGGCCGAAGTTCCAGAGAACGTGGGCGCGTCGAGGAGCGACTGTGTATCTGGAACCTGGATGACGGTCGACGATGCGCAGGTACAAAGTCATCGAGGCGCCTGACAAGGGCGTCCAAACGGTTCTCGATGCTCGCGAGCGCCGGGTCTGCAGCGGTGGCCGGTGGCGGTGTGGTAACGGCGTTGAGGCTATGTGCCCGCGAGTAGTCCGCCACTCGGTCAGCCATTTCAGCGAATGTGTCTACTGGGACATCTCCTGCAGCTACGAGGACCGGGACCATGCTCTGCGGTAAGCGCTGGAAGAACAACTCAAGTAACAGCTTCTCTTCTTGAGGGGCGGAGGGGCCGCCAAGGAGCTAGCGCATGCGTCGCAGGAGCTGTGATGGGCGACGGTCACCGAGCTCTGTAGCCGTGATGAGCTGTTGGAGTCTGCTGTGTTCGGACTCAGACTTGCGGGAAATGATAGCTGCCTTCAACGTATCGTAGGGATGGCTCGGGTGCGGCGACGCTAAAATATCAGCTAAGTCGTCGGCTACGTCCGGAGGTAAGCAGGATACCAGATGCCAGTGCCTGGTCTGTTGGCTGGTGTTTTGCCGTAGACGGAAGTGCGCCTCGACCTGCAGAAACCATGTGCTGGAGCTGTTGGGCGAAAATGGTGGCAGGTGGACATGCAGCGACTGCACCACCGCTAGGTCTGGCGTCTTCTTGGGCGTCAGGACCGGTAGGATTGGTGGCAGAGCCGGCGGGATCCATGCGGAATGATGGGAGCTGTGTGTTCTTTATCGGGTCACCATTACCTGTCCGAGCTAACACTGGAAAGATCCAGCCCTGAAAGCGTTCAGTTTTCGAACTGATTTTTTTTATTATCGCGCTGCACCCGCCGCGCGGCCCAAATGCCAACATCTTCTTCCTTGACGAGCGGCGCATTGAGGCGCTATCTATCTATCTATCTATCTATCTATCTATCTATCTATCTATCTATCTTTCTATCTATCTATCTATCTATCTATCTATCCATCTATCTATCTATCTATCTGTCTATTTGTCTGTCTATCTATTTATCTATCTATCTATCTATCTATCTATCTATTTAATCTAGCCGCCTATTCCGTTTAGCTCTTCTGGCCGTTTCGATAATGGTATAAATACCAAACTTGGTATACCATAACATGACGGCATGAAGAACATATTTGACTAGTCACAACATGAAAATCATGACATATATAACATGAATGTCATGATCTATAATTCATGGTCCTGCTGCTCTTGCGGTGGTTTCGCTCACATGGCGTGTTGCAAAACTGGTATAGTATGAATGATTGCTTAATGAACACAAGCGGCAGACCCAAAGAAGAAAATGATGACTTGATTGCCATGTAACAACATGACTACATGCCGCACTCATGATGCGCTGGCGGCCGTTTCACTAGCTTCACTCATACCAAATTTGGTATTACGGGACGGGAATGGAGGACTAAGGTATGATAATGGTGCAAATATAATAAACATGAAATGCGTGTCATGTGAGAACATGACTACTTGCCACAGTGAAGGTGCCATTACATTTTGGCGTGGCGTGGTGTACGTGCTTGCCGGCGTTCCCACGCCAGGTGCCGGTCCTGCCATGTACTCGCAGGCGTGCGCCGCGCTGTGGTGCTTTGACACATGCGCGTTTCAGCGCGTCCGGCTTCCCTCCGTCACGAAAACAGGGAGGCGCAGTGTTGCCTGGGTAACGCATCGGCGCAAAATGCAGCATGTCGCATTTCGCGCTGGTTGTGGTCGGGCCGCACTGGCGGACGCTGGTCGCTCCTGGAGTCATACTATAGAGTGCTCGCGTTTTGCTAACGTAGTGTCGCTGTGCCCAGCGTGCGCGCGCGTGAAGGGTACATTGGGGTATATTGGGCCCTTTGAAATGCGCTTGTGGCCGTTTTTCTAGCTCCACATATACCAAGTTTTGTGTTACGTGACGTCAATGGATGACGAAATATATGAGTGATGCAAACAAGATAATCCTGATACGCGTGTCATGCAAGAACATGACAACATACCACGCTCAAAGAGTGCTCGCAGCCGTTTCGCTAGCTTCACATATACTAAGTTTTGTATCACGTGACATGAATTGATGCCGAAGGTAAAACGACACAGCCAAACATAATAATCATGACACAGCAGTCATGTACGACATAATTTACCTTCACCTCGTAGCGGTGTGCTGATTTTTAAGTAAAATAATAACATTTCTCATTCGTGCATGCTTCGCATTGCATCGATTCCAACTGTACGTGGATCTGCCATTTTTTTATCATGGCATCAGTGCTGTTTAACACAGATATCTCATACACTCGCATGCTCTTCTTGGTGCCTTTTGATGTAGCACCCCCGAATACGAAGTATGAGTGGTTGCAAACCATAGACACTATGCAGGATTGGCCGAGTTCAGTGGAACTCGGGATCTTCTCGAGCTTTGGCGACACCCCATTCAGAAAGAGCCTATACGAAAGAGTGAAATTCATCCCTCAGCGCGAAAGAGTAAAATCCACCCCTCAGCGTGCAGCGTTTCATTGGTTACAATAATACCATTCATTGGGTAAAGAACAGTCGACTGATTTAAGTGGTGTTTTCAAACCATAAATATCTACCTTCATTTGTTTGTCGTTCCACTGAGTGCAGAAGTCGACCCTCTCATGACTGGGGACTGGCAGTGCACGAGACGCCCATCAGATGAGCTCTCTTAAGCCATGCTCGTCGACAATAACACTGTCTGTGTCTCACTAGAGCGCGGGAACACTCCCAAGAGAGAGAGATAATAAACATTTATTAATAACAAATGCACATGGAGCCTTCTTTGGGTGGGGCCCTCAGTCCAGGTCTCCATTGCCTTGTGCGACCCTGCGAGCCCGCTAGACCAGCTGCTGCTGTTTATGCCGGCGTAAGCTGAGCAGTGCAGACTCCCAAGAGGAAGGGGTGGGATTGGGAATGGGAGGAACACCCTGTGGGGCAGAGCATTCCCACGTGGAGTGGTACACCGTCGGTACGGATCCACAGCAGGGGACAGTAGGAGGGGTATGGAGTCGGATGAAAGCGAGTTAGCATATAAAGGCAAGGAAATGAATTGGTCTGTAGTTGCCGCCAAGCGACAGCTTCTGCTCTGTTTTGTGAAATATGAGAGGGAGGATACGTATAACGGCTCTGTCGATGGTACTCCAGCGTAGCGTTGTAGTTTAGTGGTTCTGTCGATGCGTCGTCTGGATTGGACAGCTCTTCCAATGGAGCCCGGCAGGTCAGCTCTCGGGCAACCGCATGAACGCGTTCATTACTATGGAGAGAGGCGTGTCCAGGAGTCCAGACGATACGCACAGGACGTAATGCGGACGGTGAGACAGAAGAGAGGATAAGTGCACTGCAAAGAACGCGCGCTAACGTGCCAGTGACACGCGACCCACGTGGTACACGAACGCTGTGACACGCAGTCGGCGTTTCAGGAGAAGCACGTGCACGGACAGAGGGGTATAAAAAATTGGCGTATCCCTCACACACTGGGAATCGCTGATATCAAAACACATATGAGGAAGGTTGATATCTCACTTTGAAATCCGCACAATACGAGGCGGAGGTAAATTATGCCGTTCATGACTTTCATGTCATGATTGTCACGTTTGGACGTGTCCTTTACCTTCGTCATCTGATCACGTCACCTGATACCCAATTCGGTATATGTGCAGCTAGCGAAACGACTGCAAACACGCTATGAGCGTGGTATGTTGTCAAGTTTTTACTTGACACGAATATCATGATCATCTTGTTTGGACGTGTCACATACATTCATCGTCCATTCATGTCCTGTAATACTAAATTTGGTATATGGCCTCGCCGCGGTGGTCTAGCGGATAAGGTACTCGGCTGCGTACCCGCACTTCACGCGATCAAATCCCGGCTGTGGCAGTTACATTTTCGATGGAGGCGGAAATGTTGTAGGCCCGTGTGTTCAGACTTGGGTGCACGGTGATGAACCTCAGGTGGTCGAAATTTCCGGAGCCCTCTACTACAGCGTCTCTCATAATCAAAACGTGGCTTTAGGACGTTAAACCCCACATATCAATAAAATTTGGTATTTGTGAAGCTAGCGAAATGGCGGCGAGCGCACGTAACGTGGACGCACGCGCACGCTGGGCGCAGTGACGCTACGGTAGCAAAACGCGAGCATTTTATCGGACGCTAGGCGCGACCACCGTCTGTCGGGTAGGCCCAACGGCAACCAGCGCGAAATGTGACATGCTGAATTTCGCTTCGACGTCGTTTCCTAGACAGCACCACGTCTGCTCAGCTTCGTGACAGAAGGACGCCGGGTGTGTCAAACGTGCATGTGTCAAAGCAACGCAGCCCGGCGTGTGCCTGCAAGTATATGCCAGGCAGATCGGCGCCTGGCGTGGCATCGCCGGCGTGGCGCGACGAAACGAACGTTGGCGCACACGCGCGCCTGGACACGTCGAAGTGTTTTGGGGCCTTGAGTGTGGCACATAGTCATGTTCTGACATGAGACGCATCTCATGATCATCATGTTCGCACCAGTTATATACCTTCGCCATCCATTCAAGTGACGTAATAACAAATTTAGCATATGTGAAGCTGCGAAACGGCCACGAGCGCATCATGAGTGTGGCATGTAGTCATGTTGTTACATGACACGTGTCACATGATTATCATGTTTGCACCACTCACATACTTTCGTAATCCATTCACGTCATGGAATACCAAATGTGGTATATGTATGCTTCTCCCAGCTGCGGTGCTCTAATGGCTAAGGCACTCAGCTGGTGACCAGTAGGTCGCGGTATCCAATCCCGGCGGCGGCAGCTGCATTTCCGGTGAAGGCAGGAATGTTGTAGGCCCGTGTGCTCAGATTTGGGTGCACGTTAAAGACTGCCAAGTGGATGAAATTTCTGGAGCCTCTGCTACGGCATCTCTCATAATCATATGGAGGTTTTCAGACGTTAAACCCCACATATCAATCCATCAATATCATATGTGAAGCTAGCGAGACGGCCGCGTGTGAATCATGGGCGTGGCATGTAGTGATGCTCTATTATGATGATGCGCATCTCATGAGTATCATGTTCGCACTAGTCGTATACCTTCGTTGTCGATTCACGTCCCGTAATACCAAATTTGGTGTATATGAAGCTAGCCAAATGGCCGTGAGCGCATCATGAGGGCGGCATGTATTCTTGTTGTTACATGACACGCGTCACATGATTACCATGTTTGCACCAGTCACATACCTTCGTCATCCATTCACGTCCCGTAACACCAAATTTGGTATATGTGAAGCTAGCGAAAGACTGCGAGCGTACCATGAGCATTGTGCAGTCATACCTCATGAGTCATAACTTCCATGAGATGCACGCTATGATACCATGCCAGGGTCTGTCACTTGTGTTCGCCACACAGTCATGTCATACCATCCCAATTTCACAACATATTATGTGATCGAAACCACCACAAGAGCAGCAAGACAGTGAAATTTAAATCATGACATTCAGGACATACATATCATATTATTCATGTTATGACTAGTCAGTTACGCTCGTAATACACTCATGTTATGTCATACCAAATTTGGTATTGATGCCATTAACTAAACTGTCAGGAGAGCTAAAAGTCATAGGTGGCTAGATAGATTGATACGCTCAAACTCGCCGAAGCTCGCTAAAAAATTCTTCGCATTTAAAAGCACGTCACATGTACGCAGCGGTGCTCTATCTTTGTGGCCACGTGGCGTTCACCGCATCAAACGTTTGACAGTCACACCAGCAACATCACATTCACGAAATGAAATCGGGTCGTCTCAGAACAAATTAGTTTGCTTCCGAGTTGACGCGTCCATCAGTTTGATTGACACATGTCCGCGGCGAATACCAAGCCCACCCACCACTTTTGTTCTTGCCGAGCAGCAGTGCTAGCGTCGCGACGCCAGCGAGCGCACGTTTCATCTGCCAGCTTGATCACGCTAACTGTGCGTACATGTACGCAGAAGTAAAGAGTAGTTCCCGGCGCGCCCTTTCGGTGCAGTCACTCCCACTGCGCATGCGTCGTAACGCGAGCCGCGTTTGCGTTTGTGGCCCGCACGCAGAAATTTTGAAATAGCGGGCGGTGATCAGGACCCGCGAGGCCATCGAAGTGCTGGGTGTGTAGCATCGTACGTAGGTGCGAAAAAAAAGACACTTCATTAGAGAGTTTTAGTACTGCGTACGCTGCGTACGTGGCGGCGTTGCGTACGTAAGGACAACACGTTCTGCGTAGTGCGCATGCGCAGACCGCAACGCGCACGTATCGGGTTACGTACGCGGCCGCTACGTACGCACTGAGATGCGTGCGTGCGTGCGTATGAGGTGATCGCGCCGCTCTCGAACAATTTCGCTACAGCGCGAGACTTCGTTTTGCAAAATTGTGGCATCGAAGGCAAGCACCGACCGGCTCTGTGGCTTAAAATATGGCCATAATCTGGCTATAAAACTTGCATTGGCTCACATTGGCTGTCAACAACACGTGCTTCTATTTTGATCTACCAGATGGCGCAACACGCTTGACGCAAGTTACGTACACGGGTACTACGGCGTAATAAAAGCCGATCAGTGGCAAACGACGCCACGTAACGCAAGGCACTTGCGTGATGCGTACGTAGCACCATTCTGCAGTACTAAAACTCTCTGATGTAGGAACAAAACTGAATGTTTATTCAAGAGGCTGCTGTTATACCCTGGCCAGAGGGACGGAGCATGCGCCGTGACAAGGGGTGAAGGCACACGAGGTCGGCATGCTCCTCGCCTCTACATCTGATGATCAACGATATATCACTTCCTCCCCCGTGAGCTAGAATCTATCCGGGGGCTTGCGGGCATGGGTGGAGCGTCTGAGTTGGAATGGTTCTGTTGGCCCTGAAACTGCTGGCTCGATGCCACTTTCAACCGCTGGCTCGCCCGGCACAGACTGACTGGCTTGCAGGGCGTCGCTGCTATCTGGTCGCCGGCGGAAGAGAGGGGTTTTTCCGGGGATGAGTGCTCCAGGGTCACGGGTGTCTCGAAGGGTTCTTTTGTAACCGGTGTCGATGAGGAGCGGGCTCGTACTTGATCTAGGTGCCTACGGTGCACACACCTTGGCGTGTGGACAGTTAACAATCGTTTGCCTTCGACTGTTGTCACGGTTCCTGGAAGCCACGTTTGACCTGGATGACCATATTGTCGACTAGAAACCTGAATTCGTTGTGCATATTTTTTTTGTGGGCTTGGAACTCCGTTGGCGGTAGCGTCCTTCGCCCCTTTTTTTCTTTGCAAAGTAGTTGCTTAGGCGGGTCCGTGGCTGGAATCCCAAAAGTCGTTCTGCGGGCGACTGTTTTTCTTGGGTCAGCGTGGTCCTGTAACGTAACAAAACTTTGGAATGTCGACTTTGCAGCGTTCCCACACGATTTTTTCAGGCCCTCCTTGATGGTGCGTACTGCCCATTGTGCCAACTTGTGTGATTGCGGGTTATATGGGGCTGTCGTTACTTGGCGCACACCATTTTCCCGAAAGAACCGTGCTGGATCTGCACTGGTGGATTGCGGACCATTGTCCGACACAACAGTTCATGGTAGGCCAAAGCGTGCGAAAATGCCCCTGCGTACTTCCACTGTCGCTGCCGCCGTGGCCGCCTTCATTGGCACTGCCTCTATTCTCTTAGTCTCAGCGTCGACAAAAACGAAGATCGTATGTCCTTCTACGGGACCTGCAAAATCCATGTGTAGGCGGTACCAACGTGCATTGGTCTTCGGCCAGCTTACTGGAACCTGCGCAGGGGGCATGGGCAAACACTGCACGCACTGGGAACACCGTTTAGAAAGCATCTCAATATCACCGTCTAGCCCTGGGTACCAGAAAATCAAGCGCCCGAGGTTCTTCATTGTTGTGATGCCAGCATACGTGTCATGCAGCTCTTTCAAAGCTAAGTTTTGAGCAGCTTTAGGAAGAACCACACGGTGACCCCAATACGGTATCTCCTTCCTCACTGTCAATTCCTGCCTCTGTGCAAAATGTGGTTGATACTGTTGTTCGCCTGCACCAAGGCTCTTGGGCCAGCCTTTCAGGATCCAAGTCTTTACTTGCTGAAGTGTTAAGTTTTCGCTGGTGTGGTCAGAAACATTCTGCGCAGACAAAAAAAAGTCATCCAGTGCCTGCGCATGCAGGGCATAATCGGCAAGTTCTTTTTTGCTGCCATCCTCGTGGACAGTTAATGGCAAGGGGCTCAGAGCGTCGGCATTCGCATTCAGCTCCCTTTTTCTGTATTCCAAATCATATTGATATGCTGCTAAGAGCAGCGCCCAATGTTAAATTCGTGCCACTGCCATTTGCGCGATGGGTTTGTCTGGACTCAACAAGCTCTTCAAAGGCTTGTGATTGGTCACCAGAGTGAACTTATTGCCAAACAAATAATCTCAAAATTCGACAACGCCAAATACTAGTGCTCGTGCCTCCTTTCCTCATTTTGAATTGTTACGTTCTGCCAACGTAAGAGTTCTGGAGCAGGAAGCGATATAATAATTTTATCCAACAACAATATAGCAACTTTATCCAACATTCACCCCAAACATTCTGGCGATATATTAAATGTAAAGAAGGCAGTGCAAGACCACTGTCACCCAAAGAAGAAAAACAACACCCAGAAACGTTTAACGTTTTTTTCCATTCCGTATATGCTCCTGATAATGGCATTGCGCATGCCTTCAGGCCAGAAAATATAGAGAGAAACGAGACGCTAAGTGCACCAGTCCACATAAGAAGTCCACCGGCCTAGACGGAATCCCGAACAGCTTCCTGAAACGCTACGCCGAACCCGTAAGCAAATACTTATGTCTTCTTTACAACAAGTCAGACTATTAGCTAGGGAACTGCGCGTCCGCATAGGTGTTCCACGAGCGACTTTCAGCAGCCTTGTCATAGCAGAGACTCGACAACCACCCTTTCCAGTCATGAGAACAATTGAAACATGCCGCCATTTTTTTCGCTTACAGACGCAACACAGGGACCACCCATTGGCACAGGAGATTTTACTAAGAGATAAAAGCAATGCTCATAACGATGTACAGAGTAATGTACATATATTACCCAGAAATGAATTTTGGAGCTCTGAAACGGACTATCCTCCATGGCTGCTTGTAATACCAAGCATTGAATTCTCAGTGGATGGCATTATCAGAAAGAGAGACATGTTCATCCAAGCTGCTCAAAAACTAGCGCTTTATCAGATACACATGCGGTATTCAAGGTACATACATAATGCCGCGAACGCATATCTAAGGTCCTCTCGATCATCGAAGCCTCGGTGACGAACTCAGCGACGGTCTTAGGGGGGTTGCGGATGAGTCCAGCGAAGGGCTCTTGTTTAACTCCCCGCATCAGAAAGCGCACCTTCTTCTCTTCTGCCATTTCGGGGTCAGCTCTCCGGAACAGCATCTTCATCTCCTCAGCGAACAGTACAACACCTTCGTTAGGGTGTTGCATTCGCGTCTCCAACAAAAGGGCGGCTCGTTCTTTCCGCACAACCGTAGCGACCGTTTTGAGGGATTTGCTCTTAAAGACAGTCCAGTCGGTTAGGGAGCCTTCATGGTTCTCAAACCACGTTCGAGCTGCATCCTCCAAATAGAAGAAGACATGACGAAACGTTTCTTCGTCATCCCACCTGTTTAAGATGCGGATGCGCTCCAGCTTCTTCAGCCACTCTTCCGGGTCTTCACCAGGAGATCCTAGGAATGATGGGGGCTCACGAGGTTGTTGCAGAACGACGGGAGGGTTGGTAGCGCTGGTCATGGTGCCTGCGTTGATCATCGTGGTTCTTACGTCTTCTTTCCTCTTTTTATCCGGGAGCAGTCCAAACTCTGGCTGAAGGCCTTGCTGTCGGCGGCTGACACGAGTTGGGCGTGCTCGTCGTGTTGGGCTTGCTTGTCGGCTTGGAAATGGCTTAGGGTTCATGTACCCCGCACCTCCACCAGATGTCACGCAGCAAAGGACGACGCAGTTGTCTATAAGGGAAACAAGTTTATTGGAGCGAACCTGTGCTCCCCTAACAACTGAAAGAATACACAGGCGGCGAAGCAGCGGCCGGCAAAACGACGTGCACGCTAGTGAGCGTCGGCGATCGAAAGACGCGGCATCGGCTGTGCGGGATTTATATCCCTCGGCGCGAGGGATATAAATTCCCTATATATATTCCCTTTTATATAAAATATAAAAGGGATTGGGTTTGGACTCCCATTCGACGACGTGACTCAGTGAGAAACTTCTACGACGCTATTTCGGACCCTACCCAATTCTACGACGTGTTGGCGAACTAACGTACGAAGTGATCACCGATAAGGACTCCCCTACATCACGACGACGCACGCGGCCCGAAGTCGTCCATGTGGTTCGCTTAAAACCTTTCTACGAATGATGACGAACTTTTAATTTGTGTGGACTGTCCCTTGTGTTAGCATCGGGTCGATGCACTCTTAGAGGGGGGTAATGCCGCGAACCATGCATTGGGTTTGTTTATTTGTGTTCTGTTTTTTCGGCCTGGCTGTGCCGGCCTGTGCTATCGCCGTTTTCACAGCGCTTCGAACAAACGCTATCGAACAACGCTTCAGGCGTTGTTCGATAGAAACAACGCTTCAAGCGTTGTTTGTTAGAAACGCTGTTCGAACGAACAGCGTTTATAACAAACGCTATCACGGCGTTCTCGATACAATTCGACTATTCGAGAAACCCTCGCGCCGAGGGATATAAATTCCCGCACAGCCGATGCCGCGTCTTTCAATCGCCGACGCTCACTAGCGTGCACGTCGTTTTGCCGGCCGCTGCTTCGCCGCCTGTGTATTCTTTCAGTTGTTAGGGGAGCACAGGTTCGCTCCAATAAACTTGTTCCCCGTATAGACAACTGCGTCATCCCTTGCTGCGTGACAATATTTACACAGATGGCTCAAGTACTACAACGTCTTCAACATCGGCATTTATCATACCACAGCTCAATATTCAGGAATCGTTTAATTTATGTCGCATGACGTCATCTACTACATCTGAGCTCTTCGCTATTCTGTATGCTCTAAAGTTTATAAACTCGGTAGCAGACGCTAGAAAATGGGCCCTTTTCAGTGACTCACAGGCTGTATTGAGATCACTCTCCAGTACAAACAGGACAGTAATAAGGGATAGTATGACATACGAAACGCTGAAGGAGCTCACCAAAGCAAAGAAGGCGCAACATGAGATCAAATTCCAGTGAATACCTGGCCACTGCAACGTTCCTGGAAACACAGCTGCCGATGAAGCAGCACGACAAGCACATCGTAAAGACGTTACTGTTTTTTTACGAATTTCGAAAAATGAATTGCGCAGTAAAGAATACAACTTTCAGAATGAGCAAAACTGCTTGGTTTGACCAAAGTACAAAGAGCTGCGATTTATATCACATCGATCCATGTATTGAATTCAAAATTACGCTGGCATTAGATAGAAGGATGGAAACTCTAATTCACCGATTGAGGCTAGGCACCGCATACACAAGACATTTTTTGCACAGAATTGGCAGAGCTGAAACTCCCGAATGCGAATGTGGATTTATAGATGAAGACGTCTGTCACCTTCTCATAGACTGTCCACATCATGACACGCCGAGACGCCGTCTTAAGTGCGAACTGTTCGCATTGGACCGCAGACCATTTAGCATGAAAAAACTTCTGGGCCCGTGGCCAACTGGAGTTTTACAGTCCTACGTTTTAAAAGCATTAACACGTTTTTTACAAGACAGCGGGATTGCTGACAAGTATTAACAAAGAACAAACCTTCATTTGTAACACATGTACTTGTGATTTACAGTATCATGTGACACCCATCACGTGTGTGTTGTGAAATGAATGACGTGTCAACTATTATGTACATACAAGTGAATGCATCTTTATAAGGGCCAAACATGTGCTTTGCTATTTCGTGCTGGTGGACCGAATAATAACGAGGGACATTTCCAGAGACTTCTTACATTGACTTTCGAACATTGACTTACCATTGTGATATGTGCGTATAGGTGTGTCTTTGCATATCTGTGCCCGAGTTTGCTATTTTCCATGCACTGCTTTATATGTTTTGCTTCAAGATACGTGTTTAAGTTTCAATCAACGGCTAAGGAGTAGCCGGCGCCAAAATGGTGCGCCAACGTCTTCTTATATATCATATAAAAAAAACAAGTCAGTTTCAGAACAATGCCTGCCAGCCGAATGGAAAATGGCAAAAATAGTGCCTGTCTACAAATCTTGTAATTCATCTTCTCCGTCTAATTATAGGCCTATTTCCCTCACATGTACTTGCTGCAAAATTTTAGAGCATATTATACTAAAATCTATTCCCCAGTTCGTCGAGGAAAACAATGTTCTCCATCCCCATCAACATGGCTTCAGGGCTGGTCTCTCTACCGTTACCCAACTTGTAGAAATCCTGCATGATCTCGCTAAAGGAATAAACGATCAGACACAAATAGACATTATTCTACCAGACTTTTCAAAGGCATTTGACCGTGTCTGCCATGCCAAGCTTCTTCAAAAACTCAGGTATATTCTAGGGGATCAACCAATCTTCCGCTGGATTAAGTGGTATTTAACTGACCGCTACTACTTTGTCCAGTTAGGCCCCAGCACTTCTGAAGTTATGCCGGTGCTTTCTGTAGTACCTCAAGGTTCAGTTTTGGCTCCTATCCTGTTTCTTTTGTTTATAAACGACATAACGTGTAGGGTTCAATCTAAAATTGGGTTGTTTGCAGATGACTGCGTCCTGTGTAAAGAAATACAAAGCCAGCAAGATCAAATAAGTTTGAACAATGATTTCGCCTTTAGCACAATGGTGCGAGAGTTGGCAAATGGTCATCAACTTCGATAAAACAGTTGCAATGACAGTAACAAAAAAGAAATCCAAACTTACTTTCCCGTATGGCTATGATAGCATCATCCTTAAAACAGTCACTCAGTACAAGTACTTGGGTGTCATCATATCGTCAGATCTCGGATGGTCGGCGCATGTAGATCACGTGACTGGTAAAGCGATGCTGAAGCTAATGTTTTTAAAGCGGGCCTTGTGATACTCGACAAGAGAAGCCAAGCTCTTGGCCTATGCGACGATTATACGCCCTATCTTAGAATATGCGAGCGTGGCATGGTTCCCGTCTACCCAAAAACACATAGCCACTATTGAGGCCATCCAGAGCAAAGCCGCGCGTTTTATCTGTAACAGATATAGGCGCACCGACTCGCCTACGCAAATGCTAACAGATATTGGCCTTCACACGCTAGCCAGTCGTGCGATGCTATCCCGACTCAAATTTATGTACTTAATCCTACACAAAAAACTTAGAGTAGATTCGAACACCTACATTTATTTCAACATTACTAGAGAAACCCGTCACAAGCATCACCTTAGACTGCAAGAATATTTATGCACCAACAATACTTTTTTTTCTTCGTCTTTTCCGCGGGCAGTGCGAGAGTGGAATGCTTGACCCGAGACGGTGATTGTGCAGCCACGGAGGAAGGAAAAGGTAAGGAGAGGCCCTGACGTCACTCGTTGTGAAGCCGCAATGAAGCCGGAAGTCGGCCATATTGAGTAGGCAAATTCTCCTCTCTTGTTTACATATGAATGCGAAGCAGAAGGCGCGACTCCCTCTCCGGCTCGGAAAGCATGTGGGCTGCGCAGCGCGTGTGTCGTGACGATCCGAAACTAATGGAACTGGGCTCATCACTCAGAGGCAGCAGGACACCTTCAGCGAAATCGCTTCGTCCGAGTAATAACAAAGAGTAACAGCTCGCTGACAACGAAGCAACTACGAAAGAACGCGCGCTAGATGCACTGACAACGGCGAGTGCTTTCACGTCATTAATTCAGCAACTGTACAGACAACACGATCGGTCGTGCGCCTTCTACGGTTGCATTCCGCCACGTGACTGACGCAGCGTCCTGTCACTGTGTCCGTGTTCCGCGTGAAACTCACCTGCGTCAGCATTCTGCGACCGTGGTTACTTTGAGCACGGTGCTAGTGACAGTTGAACGTGGTTGCTGTTACGTTGAGATTACATGCAATGCTAGTGGAGAGTATACCAAGCGGAACAGAAAAGGTGTTTTAATACGCACATGCAAGTTGTTACTGTACACACACAACACCAAACTACGTATGTGCACATGGTCCTCACGGCGTCTTGCTGGGCGTCGTCCGTTGTCACAAGCAGGAGCACTGCTCAACCGTCACTGACCTGCAAGGCGTTCGTTGTCATTCAGCTTCGTCATGGTGCCCAACGCCATTTCGCTGAACACTAACTGCTTCATCCGCCGCACGACACATGGATATGCACTTGTTCTACGCACTGTTGAAACCCCGTGATGGACAAAGAGATTTGTAAACATTGCTAAGAGTAATGTAACAGCCAGACGAACACTGCATAACCAATAACGCGGCGCAGAGCACAGATATTGTCCGCCACGGCTCAGCACGAGACCTCGGGAGGCACACATTCCGCCGCCAGCCGCGGCCGCTCACTGCTAGACCAGCTTCACTGCGCAACACGTAACCATAACGACGCCGCCATTGTGCCTACTGAATATGGCCGCCATGATGCCATTTCCGCCACATTTTTTACGCCCTGCGCCGGCTGGGCATGCCCTCTCCTTACCTTTTTCCTTCCTCCGTGTTATGCAGCCCACTGTCAACAAATTTTACGAACTTGCTGGCCAAGCCGTTCTATCAGCTACATGATAGCGACGCTATCAGGATCGTACTGATCATTGTCCTCCCTGCCAGTACGTTTGTGGTCTAAAAAGGTGGAAGTCGGTACCAACTTTGTATGTTCCGTGCTTACCTTTTTCTATCTTTTTCGTGTTTTTTTTCAGTGTGTGCACATGTGACTGAGACACGTGCCTCGTTAATAATGTAGGTCCACAATTGCTATCATTTTATACCAAGATTTTTTGCACCCATACAATTGTATAAGTATGTGAACATAGAATGTTTGTTGACACTTTCCAACCCACTCCTGTAAAAATCCCTGACGGGATTGACAGTATTGTTAAATAAATCAAATAAAAAAATAATCCACCCCGTTAATGCGGCGAGACAAAACTGCGCCTACTCCTTCCGCCGACGCACCCCACTGAAGCCGCAGGGGTTTCTGAGGAAAATAATGAACAAGAAAGTTTGCGTTGCTCCCGACGTGCTTGGTTTCTTGGAATGCTGTCATTTGTGCGTTCCTCCCGTTCAACACCAGAATACCGCTTTAGACAACAGCTGGTGTAACGGAGCCAAAGTGGTTGACAAATCTGGCAGAAACTTCGAGTAATATGTCACCATTCCTAAGAATGATTTAAGCTGGCTTACCGAGGTCGGTGGTGGCGGCGCCAGCATGGTGTCTAAGTTGTCCTGCAGTGGGTGAAGCCTCTTGCGTCAATTCGGTGCCCCAGAAATACGACTTCTTTTTTTCCGGAAACAACACTTCTCTCTGTTCAGTGTGAGACCATTTGCCCACCATCGTTCCAAAACTTCGCGTAGTAGCGTGGTATTCTGCGCCTTTTCCGCTACGATAATGACATCCAGGTAAACCTTCACCCCGGGTAACCCCTGTTGTACCGCTTCTATGCGCCGTTTAAACAGTACAGGAGCCGAGGCGATACCAAAAGCCAAGCGATTTTAGCAGAAGAGCCCCTTGTGTGTATTCAGCACAGCTACATTTTGGCATCATCAACCAGGAGAAGTTGGTTGTATGCGTTCTGGAAGTCGAGTGTGCTAAACACCTCGCCCCCCACTAGCGTGGCAAAGATGCCTACGATTTTCGGAAAGAGGGTACTGTTCCGTTCTTGTCGCTGGATTGACCATGAGCTTGAAGTTTCCACACAGCCAGATGTCTATATTTTTTGTTTACCAGTGGAACTACTTGCCTCGCTCATTCAGACACGCGCTCTGGGGACAGAACTCCCACTTCCACCAGTTGATCTATTTCGGCGGATACTGGCGCTTTCATGGCGTACGGAACTGTCCGAGCCTTCAGGAATCGAAGTTGGTCGCCTTTCTTGAGGTATAGTTTCACCGGTGGCCCCTTACAGCATCCGAGGTCCTCAAACACAAGGAAAGTTTGTTAAGAAGCGCGGTGAGCTTACTGTCAACGTGCACAACATTCACCATAGGTGACATGCCTCTCTCCAAAAGGAAGACGCCAGCTTTGCGAAATTCTTCTATCGTGTCTTTTCCACACAGCCGGGGCTCTTGATGAGCCACCACTATAGGAGAAATGCTCACCTTTACTGGACCAAGCTGTACCTTCATTTCCACCTTGCCCCAGACCGGTAATGGTCCCAGAAAACATGAAAGGTGTATGGGAGTTTTCTGCATAGCCGGCCACCACGTTGAGTGTTTCTTGTACACGCTGATGTGAATTACACTTACTGGTGATCCCGTGTCGACAATCATTCGCAGCTGACGGCCTTCCCACATCGAGGAGTGCTCAATTGGCTGCACTAAGCGCTTATTGGCCGAACTGTGTGCGACTAGAGCCTACAAAATCTCTTCATGTTCGCATTCCATTCAGTCGATGGTGAACATTCCCGACATCGGAGCGTGGGATCTTTTGCAGGCTCTAGCAAGATGTCCTCTGTTCCCACATTGATGGCAGATGGAACTGCGATGGTGACATAACGCCATGGTATGCGGCCCTTTGCATCTGTCACATGAGAGACTAGGACTTCGCGGTAGGTCGCTTCTCCTGTACTTCTTTCCGTGCTGCTGTTTCTGTACCATGTTGACGCCACCGCCTGCAGTTAGTGCTTATGGAGCTTGCATGCCACGAGCGTCTTCGTACGCTTTTTCAGAAGCAAAGACGCTCGTGAAGAAGCTCTTCGGCTTCTTCACGAGTCAACTTTTTGTGGCCCAGCAAGAACTGGCGCGCTTCATCGTCCCGAATACCACAAACGATTTGGTCCCGCAACATACGGTCCAGTGTCATTCCAAAATCATAATTTACGGCAAGTCTTCTCAACTCAGCAATGTAGTCGCGAACGTTTTTCTGCTCTTCTTGCCTTCACGAGAAGAAAGTATAGCTTGAGGCTATTTCGCTTGCCTGAGGGTTGAAATGGCCTTCCAGGTATTTGACAACGTCATCATACGTCAAAGTGTTGATGGGGACCCCCAGGTAGCGCCCTTGCAAAATTCGGACGACACTGTCGCTCAATGACAAAACCTGTAGGGCACGGCGTTAAGCTGTGTCGGTAATCTCGTTGCCCTCAAAGTAGGTGTCTAAGCATTCACGATACCTACTCCAGCTACTCACAGCCTCGTCGAAGGCCAGGAATTGAGGTCCCATTACTCTGGTGTCAGAATCGGATTGCGATCAAAATCCCATCTTCGTCGCCACTGTAGTATTGTGCATAGGTTCGAGGAAAAGGCACTTCATGGCAAGAACAAGACTGAATGTTTAGTCAAGAGGCGACTTTTATACCCTGGCCAGAGGGCCGGAGCATGCGCCGTGACGAGGGGTGAAGGCACGCGTGGTCGGCATGCTTCTCGCATCTGCATCTGATGATCAACGATATATCATTGTGCAGCTTACGCGCATTTGGGTTTGCGGTCAGGGTGAAAATCCCTGCACTTTTCCGTACGGGGAGCAAGCGCTATTCTAAAACTCATATGGCGCCCGCAACTAAAGCAATGCCCGCAACCCTTGCGAACGTTATCCTAAACCTCCCAATGTCTCGTATTCGATTTCTCTGCGCTCACGATATATACACTCACAACTGCGTTGCTGACAAGAAGCGAGCGCGCCTGGTGACCAGCTGTCCTTATATTTATTCGCAATACATGATAGAAGCGAAACGAGCAGCACGAGAGTGCTACGTGTGCAGCCCTGCTGCCTTCCAAAGTGGAAATTTTTATGCCGCAGGTGGAATAAAGGAACTTTTGCGAAAGAGGACATATATACGCCCACAAATACGCCTGTGGGAGGCGCGTGTTGAGTTGGCAAAAATACAGCACTACAATCACCTTGATGTCACTGCACTGTTAAAATGTTGACTGAGTGGCAGCGCTGACGTGTTTTCACGTGGTTTTTCTTTGATAACCGTGGCAAATTTCCCACATGCGTTTCCAACGCCAAGCACGTTCCTGTAGCCACGTTTATCAAAGATGCTCTTACACTCTCTGCCCTCTTTTCATTCCACGGCCACCGCAAAGCGAGCTCATAGCAAACTAGTCTGCCGAGAAGCTCGGGCCATTCTGCATCACACCCCAGCAAGGAAATTTTTATTGAAAGGGATGACGCCAGAATATACATTGATCAAAAAGCCCCAGGAAGAATTGGTGGAGGGGGTGTACACGGCACCCTCCCTACTTATTTCACCCCTCTAAATAATAAATACTGAATTGGTGTATGAACGATATTGTTTTAGAATAATTGTGAGTAGACGATATTATAACATGTATCTAGGTAAGGCTCATAGTATTGCTGAAGTTAGCAGATAGAACCGTAATTCGGCCAACATGAGTGAAAGTCACTTAAATTTGCTCAAGAAACTGATATTGCGCTTTGAACTCACTCAGATCTACCAACCGTTTTATGAGTCGAATTCACTTGGATTCACAATCACTAGAAATCTTCTTCAACCGGACTCACTCGGACTCAAACTAACAAAAATAGTACTAACACTGACCAACTCAGACTCCGACTAAAGGCTTGATCTCAGTCAGTCGAGTTGTGAGTGAGATCACCGACCAATGGCCCTAAGGGTTCGCTAATTACTTAAAGTGCGAAAAGGAAGCCGTCGGGCAACCTTATAGCTTGTCACTAAAATCGGGCTCTAGTATGCCTTCAGGTGCTCCACGTTGACGATGTTGAGCCCTCGGCTGGGTATGTACGAAGATTTATCCATGAGTTCAATGAATTAGTTTACCGGAAATGAGCGCTCGCGGCACAGTATGAGCCTTCGTATTTTGGGAGCAGTTTTGAAGAGAGGCCTTCTACAGAAGTAGAAACCGAGAGCCATACGAGCGCCCCAGAGAGCAACGTAGTACCAGTAGGGGTGGAGCCATAACGAATTATCTACTGCTGTTTCTCATTCGTTGTAAAGTCCTTACGAAGCTCACGACACTTTCCCGCAAGTCTCGCAGTGTCAGAAATAGGTGCTCCCTCAAATAGAGCCAGCGTGCACGGAAGTATCGTGTTGGTGGTGTGCGATGGGTGCTTCCTGTACAAAAACAAAACGAGTAAAAAACCAGTCCTGCTCGGGGGGTCCATGCGCCACATCTCAATTTGTCTGGTCGGCAGCGACATGCAGCGAAAGCAAGTCGTGGAGCAAGCGGTTAAAGCTTTCGGTGGGTCCATTTGTCTGTAGGTGGTAAGCAGTAGTTTTGCGGTGAAAAGAATGGTACTCCGTTAGAATGCCCTCGACGACGTCTGACAGGACGAAGGGGCATCGATCACTGAGAACCTCCTTGGTTGGACCACGATGCACTATGATTGGGTGCAGCAGAAGTGAGGCAACATCACGCGCTTTAGCCACAGGAGGGACGGTGGTTTCGGCGTATCGCATTAGATTCTGTACTGCGATGATTGTCTAGTAGTTACAAGCCGACGTCAGAGAAATTCGTCCACACAAATCAATAGTCATGCAGCCAAACGGGCGGTCAGAGCAAGGTAACGCTTGGAGACCGGCTGGCAACCTGTCTGTTGCCAGATAGGGCGCGTTGGCAATCCAGGCAGGAGTGAATGAAATTTTGCAGGTAGCGGTACATCCCTCACCAGAAGTAGCAATGAAGATTGCGGTGGTAAGTTTTGGATACCTATAAAGTGCACATCGCGGATCAGTGTCGAAGAGCTCATATTTTTTGCTGCAGACTGCGAGGTATCACGAGGAGGTACTGCCGGCCGTCGACGCTGTAATGAGCCAATGCAGGAGGCCGTCACGCATGGCTAAATGGTTAGCTTGACAACAGGAAGGCGTGAGTGGATAGTGTTGCGGATGGATGAAAGAGCAAGTCCATCAGTGGGGCCATCCAATGATACTTGGACTGTGTGCTAGTACTTTCTATCGATGATGGAAGCACCAATGAAGATACTGAGCTGGGGATATTGTCGTCAAGAAGAGCGCGAGAAGACATCAATGTCAGCATGCTTGTGTCAGTTGCGGTATAGCACGCGGATGTCGTAGTCTTGCAACCGAAAAACCTAGAGGGTGAGACGGCTTGAGGATCTCTTAAAGACGACAGCCAGCATGGCTGGTGATGGCGTCAAATGGGCTACCATACAATTAAGGCCGAAGCTTTTCAACGTGATGGCGTTAAAGAGCGCGTTTCACAGAAACTCCGGTACTGTTTTGGCGTTGGTGTCGCTCGTTGGGAGCGAGAAATTATCTTCTTATGCGTGACCGAAAACCTAGAACGATGATAATAAAATATATATATTAAAAACCCTAAAGCTTATAAGGACCGAACCAGAGTTGTTTGGGTTCAAGTGGGGTTCGAACCTTGTCCATTAGCGGAGCAAGCGGATGGTATAGACAACATGGCTACGTCCCTGCTTATAAAGCAGTGAACATAACTTCCCCTGCTTAGAAACGCAGTGAAAGTAGCTTTCATGCTTCACAAGTACACGCGTCCTGTAGACATGCTTGAAAATGGAACATGAAATATGTCAGCAATATTGCGTTGTAAAAGCGTCCATTGCCAAAGAGCGTCAGATTAGTTGAAGCCGTTAACACACCACAACATGTACACACGCTACTGCGCTTATTACCTTAATGCCACGTTTATTGGGTGCATAACAAAATTTAAAAGGTTGCATGCGTTAAGCGTTTGAAATACGCACTAGCAACAGCCTGTCGCTATTGAGTACAACTCCTAAAGGTGGAGCTTTAGGGTCCCCTAATTTTTTATAGGTCCAAACGGTCACTAAGCACTCTTTTTTGTGACAACGTAGTTCGTCTCAGCTCTCCTGAGGGTAGAGCTTGCGTATGCCACGACATATCCATGGAATCCGGGTTCGCTCTGCTCCGGGCCAGCACCGAGGCTTTGCACTCGGCGAAGCACCACCGTAATCAACGCAGTGGAACACCTGCGTAGCAGTCACACAGGTGTCAGTAGCCAGAAAAGGCACTGATGAACCGTGTGCTTGTTCAGCCATAAAACCGGGCTTCTAAGGTGGTGCATGCTTGCAAGAAATGTTGGCTTAGACCTGCACTCGAAGATTAGAGGTTCTAGATAGTTTGAAAATTTTACCACTCTCCAACCAGAAATATAATATTATTAGTAATATCATAAATAACATTATCAATTGCAATAATGATAATTTTCTTAATAATATTTGCGGATGTTAAATATTCCGAAACTATCATACCATATGATGCCATATGAGAGGTGCCATAGTGGAGGGCCGTGGGACTTTCGACCACCTGAAGTTTTTTTAACGTTCACATTCGCGCCTTCATAACACATACAGCCAGCGCACACAGCTTTCGATTAAGCGATTTTGAAAGAATGCTGGAGTGTTTTTATTATGACGCTACAAATTAAGAGAACGTTCTCAACTGACAGTGCTAGAGAATATTTAGCTCTATTATTAGTGTTCACTTCCTTTTAAAGCCGACCATAACGAGAAGTAATAACGAACATTACCAGACAAATATGCCAAGTTAAGTATGAGGAATGTATTGGGAGTAGTATTTTGGGGGAAAGAAAAAAAAATATGGCATATTCCACGTAATTTGGGAATCGATGATATGTGAATCACGAATGATGAAGGTTGATATGTCACTTTAAAATGAGTGCAACTTTACGAGGTGGACGGTAATTATGCCGAAGATGACTTTCATGCCATGATTATCATGTTTCGATGTGTCATTTACCTTCGTCGTCCATTCACCGCACATAATACCAAATTTGGTTTTGGGGAGCCAGAGAAACGGCAGCGAGTACAGTATCTACGTAGAATACGTCATCATGTGTCACGTGATATTCACATCATGATCATCACGTTTAGATGTGTCATTTACCTCCGTGTCTATTCAGGTCACGTAATACCAAATATTGTATATATGGCGCTAGCGAAACGGCCGTGAGCACGCTATGAGCGTAGTCTTTATTCATGTCGCATGTAATACGCATATCAAGATTATCCCACTTAGCTATGTCGTTTGCATCTATCTTCCATTCGCGTCACATAATACGAAATTTCGTATATGGGCAGCTAGAGAAATGGCCGCGAGCGCAGTATGACCATAGCATGTGGTCATGTTTTACATGACATGCATATTATGATTATCATGTTTAGACGTGTCATTTACCTTCGTCATCGGTTGCCGTCACATAATACCAAATTTCGTATATGTAGAGCTAGTGAAGCGGCCGTGAGGATGCTATGAGTATAGCGTGTCATCACGTTTCACATGACACGCATATCAAGATTATAATTTTTGGACGTGTCATTTATCTTCGTTGTCCATTCAAGCCACGAACGTAACACCCAATTTTGTATATGTGTAGCTAGCGAAACAGTCGTGAGCACGCTTCGAGTGTAGCATGTAGTCATGTTTCACATGACAGGCATATCATGATTATAATGTGTAGACGTGTCACCTTTGTCCTTCATTCATGTCACGTAATAGAAAATTTTGTATATGTGAAGCTAGTGAAAGGGCCGCGAGTGCATTATGAGCGTGGTGTGTTGTCATGTTCTCACATGACACCCATGTCGAGATAATGATGATTGAACCAGTCATGTACCTTTATCGTTCATTTACGTCGCTTAATACCGAATTCGGTATACGTGAAGCTACGAAACGACCGTGAGCTCACCACGAGCGTGGCGGGTAGTCATTACTAGTGATAACATGAAAATCACGAAATGCTTGTGATGATTTCTATGTTAGGGTCTGTCACTTGCGCTCGCTATGCACTCATGTCATACCATACCAGTTTCGCAAATTGTCATGTGAACGAAACCACCCCAAGTGCGGTAAGACTATGAAATGTAAATCACGACATCAATGACATATGACATACGTATAATGATTTTCATGTTATGACCAGTCATTTGTTCTCGTCGTACAGCCATGTTATCTTATACTGGTATCGGTATCGATACCATTGTCGGGATGGCCAGGAGAGCTAAAAGCATAGATAGATAGATAGATAGATAGATAGATAGATAGATAGATAGATAGATAGATAGATAGATAGATAGATAGATAGATAGATAGATAGATAGATAGATATAGATAGATAGATAGATAGATAGATAGATAGATAGATAGATACGCTCGAAGTCGCCGAAATTTGCTGAAAATGCTTCGCATATGAAAGGTGTCCGAGAAAATAGCTTGCCACCAGCAAGAGCTGAACCTGCTCTATTCGAATGAGTCTGATGCTCTACCAGTCAGTTACGACAGTGATCATTTTCGCGCCTATTTTATCTAGAATATATGCGCAGCTAAACGTGGAAGCGTCAGTCAGTGCCGCGCCGGACCATTTTGGTGACTGTGTAATACTTGTTCTTTTGCCTTCTGTCATGTACCACAGCATCTTATTTCCAGCTGGTAGCTAAAGAATATTCCTTCGCACACTACTTGAAGGTTTAAAACGTGCCGGAACGAGACGGTCGCTCGAAGCGAGAGCCCCAATTCATTCATTTTGTTTCTTGACATTTACCGTTCAATTTCCTCTCAAAAGTACCCTATACTTCTTATACAATTTCCTCTTTATAGAACGCTTCTGCTTTCTGCTCTTAGCAATTTTATTGAGACATAGATTTTTCCGGGAGATGCTGCTCCCCGTCCCAGGGTGACGGACGCGGAGTCTTCCACCGGCGCACCCAGTTAGAGATCTGCTAAGGCGCACTGCTCGGTAAATCAGCGCGCTTTGCCCAGAACTACTGATGGCCACTGCGCAATGGCTATGGACGCGGATCCTTCTGTGGCGCTGACTGAGCAGAGATCAACTTACGCAAGCCTCTCATGGAAATGAAGCACCTGTTCAAGCACCAGAGAAGACTGCACTTGGTTTCTAGCGATGACTCGTTGGATGACGGCTTCGACACCGCGAGAAGCAGGAAGGACAAATGAAGAAACGACAAGCCATCTTCATCAGCGGGAACGTTAAGTGAAAAGTCAGAAGAACAGAACTGGCCGCAAACCATCTAGTACGTGCCCGTGGACCCCTTTATTAGCCCTCGAGCAGTAAACAGGCAAGCTATCTTTAGGTACTTTGAGGAGGCTGTGCCAAACAAAATTAAAGATATGCGTTTTAACCCACGCAAGAATATTCTTACTGTAGACACAATGACTGTCAGTGCCTTAGAGAAGCTACGAAGCTTATCAGAGTTCGCAGACATCAAAGTCTGACTGATAATTCCAATGAATGGTACCTGCCAGGCACGAGTAATCTGTGACAATGATTTGGCCATTGCAAACGTGGAGCTTTCAATTCTTATGAAAACAGCGATCGAGGAAGTTGTCATCACAAATGTACTTTGCCTCGGAAGCACCCACTGTGTAAAGATATTGTTCAAAGTTGGCAATATTCTGTCACATGTCAAGGTGGGAAATTTCCGACATCCTGTTCAGCCATTTGTTCCTAAGCCTCTTCAGTTTCATACATATATGAAAATCGGACATGTCAGATGTGTATCGGACATGCGCTGATCCACGCAGTGCAGACGCCTGTCAAGCCAAAAGTCTGAAGTGCGGAAACTGTGAAGGTTCACATAATGCTGTCTTCAAGAAGTGCTCGTCGATAAAGAAAGAAATTACCATTACCAAACAAATGCCCAGAGACAACTTATTGCACAAAAAGGCTGCTGAGAGGGTACGGAGCCGACACAGCCGTCGTAGAAGGCGTGCAATACAGGGTTTTGTGCGTCAAACATCTTATTCTAACACCAGCAAAACAGTAAGCACGAAGCGAAATGAGGTGCACAATAGCTGCGGATGACTGGCCTACACTTCCTCGCACACAGCCTGCGATTGAGCCCCCTCTCAGGCTTTCCCACCCTACAGCTACCTCTGAGCCTACTTCCGTTGAAAATGTGTCAAGAATAGATCGACAAATTATACCAATGCTACGTTTCCTGGTCGCTGTTATTGCAGACCTACTGAGAAGCCGAGAAACTCCAACTCTCTAAGTGTCTACCAGTGCAAGACGCGTTGAGCCGAGTCTTCGCCGCCCTCGCGTAGAGCCATGGAAGGAGTTCAAAAATCGTTACGCAAAGAGGTCGGAAAGCACCAGTTATTCAATGGAATGCAAGAGGACAAAAATAATGGATTTCCGATTTTCGTCAGTACGTGTTTCTGAACCGTTTCCCAATCATCATGATTTTGAACCGAACCTAACAAACCCAATCGAACGATCAGGATACGTATCAATTCCGTCCAAAACCTGCAATGAAAGCAGCAAGATGCTTTTGTACATTCGTAGCGATATTCCTTACACTATTCATCATGTGCCACTACATGACGAAAACCAGTATGTTTGCCTGACTGTGAAGCAAAACACAGTCGCCTTCACTTTAGTGTGTGGTTACCTATCCTCTTCAGCTCGTTTTGATTGAAAAAGACTGCACGACATACTTGTGAGCGAACCGGGTAAATGGGTGAATACAGGGGACTTCAACGCTCACCACCCTATTCGGGGAAGCTCAAAAGTCAATGCCACAGGCGGGAAACAGGCTCTAGTTGTGTCTGCGCATGAACTTTCTCTACCTAAATGGGAGCACTACATTTCTACGAGAGGTCACATGCAGCAGCTGTTTGGCCTTGACATTTGTGTCCCGTTGCGTCACGTCAAGCGTCAACTGATTTTTAGACATTGAGGCACATGGTAGCGACCACATTCCAAGATTTCTCCACATCAAATGCTCCGCCAGTGGTGAACCACCGAAAACCAGCCGGAGGGTCAAATTGTATGCATTCACAAGCAACATAAAAGACGCATGTGCAAAAGGCTTATCCTCTGGCATTGAGCAAGAGATCAAAGAAGCAGCGAAGGGCACGATGTGCACGCTGACGTGCTCTTCAAGGCCCTCGAAAAAGGACGTAGAGTTAGAGCGACTTCCCGCGATTCGTCGGCGTGCAGAGCGCAGATATCGGCGCACAAAGCCCATTGAAGATCTATGAATAACAAGATACATGCAAGAGAAGATTCAGCGCCTATAGATAAACTGGAGTTTCAATGGTGGGCGAAACTTTGATATTCTCAGACCCTCGCAAACCACTCTATCAAATATCGCGAACCACGCGAGGCATACGCACATTTCCCGAACAACGTTTTCCGTTCAAAACCTTGCCACTATTCCGACGTAAAAAGGACGTCGAGGTACCAGAAGATTGCTGGCCCATCACATTGCAAAGGGGTCCTTACTGCTGCTACCACACCACACACCCTTGGTCCGTGCATAGAACTGCATTTTTGGCTTTGGTCCATTTTTGGTCCGTTGGCTTTAGTGGGCGAGTGTACCACTGGATCTGCTGCTACCTATTAAAGAGATCATTTTTTATGAAAAGTTATGATGGGCCGACATCTGAGCATTGCAACAGCGTGGCATTTCTTAAGTTGGTGTGTTGAGCCGCACACTTGTTATGATCTTGTCTTGTCATGATCAATCTTGTTATGATCGGTGCCGTGGAAACTATACCAGCTGAGTTCTGTAACATTATGCTATGCAAATATTACCAGAATTTCAACATTTCAATATACCCTTCACCACCAGAAATGTTTTCTTAAGTGTAACTCAGTTAATGATGCATATAATTTTGTAAAGCAATTCTCAAAACTGTCTTTTAAAATTCGTCATTATTTATGCTGTAGGGCATTCAAACTTTGCACCATATAAGAGCGATGTGCAAGTAGAAAGTTAGGTTTACACGAAAACACTTTTCCCTCACTCTCAGCACATACTCTTTTTTCGACTAAACAAGTCGAATTCACATGAATTGTTTGGGACGGCAGCGCACTCGACCGATCAAACTGTGCTACCCATAGTATTTTCACGTACAAGTTTGCATATTTCTCGCTGTTTTTCGAAGGTTACCGGGAAATATGATGGCTCCAATTCATGACCGCGTAGTCTACTCGCCGTTCCCAAGTGTGGAAATTCCCGAGTGCTCTTTCTACACTCTGGCCAAAAAGCAACTGCTGGTGAATCCTGACAAACTATTACTGGTAAGCAGAGATTGTATTTTTCTAAGTTTCTATCAGATATTTTTCTTGGTGATTGCTGTTTATGTAGGTACAGCTTACCAGGTCTTATTGCATAAGCAGCGTGAGAAACATAGATGACGACGATGAAACAGGTTTGACTTGAGATCAAGCTCGGAAAAACCGTTACGTCAAAACCAGAGAAAACGAAACACCTTCTTAAGCGCAACAGCATATTGACGCGTGTCTACATTTGGAGGAAAACGATGAAGGGGGATTTAGTGGACAGGAGTACTGGGCCTCTAGCTTCACTCGAGACCGAAGAAGACGATCTTGTGGTTCAGCTGTTTTTAAAAGACACAAAATTTTATTGCTTCCAACGAGGCGTTTCCACGCCGAAGTATAACCAAACGAGAGGTGTTACTCAAGGCTCTGTTCTATCGCCTGTGCGATTTAACATTTTGTTAAGTTCAATACCACTGAAGGATAAGATACAAGTATATGTATATGCAGAAGATATCGCATTATTTGCATCTGACAGCAATATTTATTTACTAAATTCGACTTTACAGTGTTATTTGGCAACATTGCAAACCTGTTTTCAGAAAATTCATATGAACCTGAACGTAACTAAAAGTGCTATAATAGTTTTTCCATTGGACGCATCAGTTACTATTTTTCTTCAGTACCATCAAAAAATAATACCCCAGGTTAACTGCATTAAATATCTGGGCGTACTGTACGATCAAAAACGGAGCTGGCGTGACCACATTGAATATATTAAAATTAAGGCTACACGCGCTGTTGGAATAATAGGTAGGCTTGGCCGCCTCCGTTCCGGTCTTCGCAGAGATACGCTGATCAAGATTTATTGCATGTACGTTCGTCCGATTCTTGAATTTGGATGTGTACTATTCTCTGGTTGACCAGCATACAAAATAAACCCCCTGATTCTATTAGAGCGGGAAGCTCTACGTAGTTGTTTAGGTGTGCAAAAATTCACAGCTAACAATGTTTTGTATCAAGAAGCTCGGATACCCACCCTTGCTAGCAGATTTCGTATTTTAACAGTAAAAACCTATTTAAACTTTTCTAAATCCACTTTAAGAAGGCGACAGTTTGTATTATTTGCTAAGCCTGGTGTCTTTTTCAATGAGAATTGGTCCCGTGTATATATACCCGAAGTGCTGTATGTTCAAACACTTCTAGATGCTTTAAATGTTAATATATTGGAGATCACACCATCTGTCAAACCAATCGGCCAAGTGCAAATAAAATTTGACAATATCTTTCCCATGAACGCTAAACGCTTGCCCTCTAAATATTTGATTGGTTTATTAGAACAACACCTGTCTCAATTAGGTACTAATATAGTAATTGCAACGGATGCATCTATGAGTGGCGAGAAGGCAGGTGTGGGTATTTTTTGTCTCTCATTATTCTGGTCATTTTCATTACGCCTCCAAGATTATACACCAATACTTGAAGCGAAATTAATGGCAGTTATACTAGCTATTCGTAAACTTTCTGTGATAGTTTCTCATTCGACAGCTGTGATAGTGCCTGACTCGTATTCCGTGTGTTTATTTTTATCATCGTCGTCGACATCAGCAGTACCAGAAACTTTTAAATCATTAATCCCAGCAAACATTCGTCTAGTGCGAATGATATGGGTGCCAGGCCATCGTAGTATATTTATAAACGAGATGGCTGACACACTTGCGCGAACATCTCTTGATCTCCCGATTGTGCCAGTGATGCCTCCTACAGCTTATGTAACAGCAGCGAGGTTTAGAAAACTTTCCCTTCTTGAAGACTCATCAAAAATCATGATACCGAATCCAGATTTCTCGCACCTGCACTTCACATGGAATAATAAATGGTGTCCAACGCGTAAATTGGAAGTCTTGATAACAAAATCACGTTGCCGTGAACCACCTCGTAATTTCTACTTAAACAGGTTTGGTCTGGTGCCATTCCCTCTGTGCTCAAGCTGTAACGAACCTGAACATATCGAGTATTTTCTTATCATATGTCACCGTTTCAAAAATCAAAGAAAAGTGCTTCGAAATTTTATTCAGAAAACTAGGAATATCACTTAATACTCCCAATATTTTGTCTTTTGGGGCCACTTCATCGGGACACAGCGACAGAAACATCTGCGGGGCTCTCTGCGAATTCATATATAACACAAGAAGATTACCTTGCTGAGTCAGCGATCAGCTCTCGAATTTTACTAGCCACACTACCACTTAATATTTAGCTGATACACTGCAATGATTCAACTTTCAGGAGAATTTTATATAACGAATCCACCTCAGATATTCAACAAATTTTAATATATCTCTCCCCCCATTTTTTTACATTGCGCCAAATTAATTTCACAGTCAAAACATACTAATCATATTCCCCTAGTCTAGAAAATCTAAAGGTATTGACTTGCATTAACCACCGGCTTCTTGGCCAATCCTCCTTAGTGAGTGAGAGCCACAAAAGAAAGGAACAAGCAAGCAAGCAAGCAAGAACACACTGCTTTCGTTGCCTCAAGGTGTATCTGGGTTTTATTCGCGTTGTACCGCGACACTGGTGGAAGTGCTGGGCCGCAACCCTGTCTGATGCTCCTGTAGTGAAGAGGAATGCCCACTACTGCAGCGACATCGACACGTTGGCGCGAGGCACGAGCTAAGACTGCCTGGTTGCTGCTGCGACGCTGCCCGTACAGCCGCTAGCTCTTGCTGCTTTTGTACCGACGCTGATACCGCTTTTGACCTTGAATTTACATTATATATTGGTGGAGTGTGCTGCGGTCTTCCCCAGTCCTGGAACTGCGTAGCCGAAAGCTGCCGTTCGTCATGCCTGACGAAGCTGTCTTCACACCCCCACCGGCTTCGCCACGCAGGAGCTGTACCGGTGCCCAGCTCTTGCGAATACCCGACATCTTCAGCGGCACCAACGAGAAAGACGTTGAGAATTAGCTGGAATCTTATGAACGAGCCAGCGCTACTAACAAATGGGATGATCCCACAAAGCTTGGTACCGTGATGTTTTATTTAACGGATGTTGCCAAGCTGTGGCACAAAAACCATGAGGCGGATATCCCCACGTGGACTCTCTTCAAAACCTGCGTCGCAGATGTTTTTGGACGCCCTGGTGCGTGCAAACTTCGCGCAGAACAACGCCTACAAGGCCGGTCCCAACAAACTGGTGAGACATTCACCAGCTACATAGAGGACATCCTCGACCTCTGCCTGCTTGTCGACCCATCGATGGCAGAAACTGACAAGGTGCGACATATCATGAAAGGCATTTCCGACGACGCCTTTCAAATGCTGCTCTCCAAGAACCCTGTCACTGTCTCTGAGGTCATCAAGTTGTGTCAGAGTTTCGACGAGCTGCGACGACAGCGTCTTCTCACGCGACGCCCTGACGTCCCGGATGAGACCCTCTCAAGCCTGACCACCACATCTGACCTTCAGTCGCTGCTATCGCAGATCAAGGAGTTTGTTCGTGCTGAGGTCGCTCGTCAGCTATCGCTGCTATCAACAGCCGGCCAACCACCGTCAGCTCTGCCAGCAAACATTCGCAAGGTCATCCAGGAGCAATTTCGCGCGGATCTGCCATCTGCTGTGACACTTCACTATTGCCGAGCCCTGTTGCCTGTGCCGAGGTAAATGCACCTCTACGCTATGATGAAGTAGCGGCTCGACCATCTCTTCAGACTTTTACGTCACTTCGCTCAGCCGTGCCGCTGCGACCCACTCCTCGGTTTACTTAACCAAGGTCCGTCCAGAGCAGCGGACAATGGCTTACACTTGACAATTGCCCAATATGCTTTGCCTGTGGGCTACCTGGCCACATAGCGCGATACTGCCGTCGGCGCGTCCCTGTCTACCACCAGAGCTACGACCAGACCTTCGAACCTGCCCTTTATGTGGCACCGCGCTCTTCGTCCACAGGCTCTCAGCCCCCCAACCAGACGTCATCGTACGCCGACCACCACCCTCCTGTTAACCGCCGCTCGCCATCACTTCGACGCCGCTCGCCATCGCCGACGCGTCGTCGTCCTTCATTGCCGGAGCGGGAAAACTAATTGCCGCAGTTTCAGAGGCAGGAACTGCATCGCCAGCGAAAAGACCAAGGCCTCTCACTTCACCAACGAATGTTCTGGACGCACATGTGGACGGCGTCGCTGCACTCGCTCTTGTCGACACTGCTGCCGCAGCTTCAGTGATAAGTGCTAGACTCTGCCACTTGCTCAAAAAAGTTATGACGCCACTAGCAAGTATATCGCTTCGTACAGCCAGCGCAGATCACGTCACACCGGCCGCTGCCTGTACTGCTCGCCTCGCGATTGATGGCCTCATTTATGTCGTTGAATTTCTAGTTAGATTCCTGCTCCCATGACCTAATTTTGGGCTGGGATTTTCTCTCCGCTAATAAGGCCGTCATCGACTGCTCTCGCGCTGAGGTGGCATTTGAAGTGTTTGACGACGCTTCATTATATGATGCTCATGAAACTGGGGACAAACTATTTGTTGCTGAAGAGGTCATCATACCACCGCATTCTTTTGCCCTTACCATGGTGTATTGCAACTCTCTCGCCGAGTCTAGTGCCCTTTTCACGCCATCTGCTCTTTTCGTTCGACGCAACTGTTCGCCGCTACCTTATGCCCTTCTAGAACTTTATGACGGCGTCAGCGGACTGCTTATCTCGAACCTGTTGTCATGTCCTGTAACACTACTTCGGGGTAAGCGCGTTGGGCGTGTTTACAGTCTCGACCCTTCTGCAATTATCGACATGCCGGCTGGTCCTTCCGCCGAACACGAAGTCGCCGGAGTGACCTGTGCCTCTTCGGCGCAGACTCCTAGGCCGGACGTACTGAGCAGCTCCATCGCCGACACGTTAACCGTTTCGCAACGTTCTCAGCTTCTACGACTGCTGGAGAAATTTTGTTCTTTTTTCGACTGTCAGCATGCTCCCCTCAACCGCACGTCAGCCGTGTGTCACCGCATCAACACGGGTACCAATGCGCCACTGCGTCAAAGACCCTATCGCCCGTCTGCAGCCGAGCGCCAGGTTATCGATGACCAAGTAGCTGACATGCACAAGTGTGGCATCATCCAGCCTTCGAACAGCCTCTGGGCACCTCCAGTCGTTCTCGTTAAGAAGGACGGGTCAGTTCGCTTCTGTGTTGACAACCGTCGTCTTAACAAAATAACTCAAAAGGACGTTTACCCGTTACCGAGAATCGACGATGCCCTTGACTGCCTCCAAAGTGCGGAGTTCTTCTCTTCTATTGACTTACGGAGTGGCTACTGGCAAGTCCCTCTGGCACCTGAAGATCAGCCTAAGACGGCCTGTGTCACACCTGATGGCCTTAATGAATTCTGTGTCATGCCTTTTGGTCTTTGCAACGCACCCGCAACATTTGAGCGTATGATGGACAATCTTTTGTGTGGCCTGAAGTGGAGAACATGCCTGTGCTACTTGGATGACGTGATTATATTTTCACCAGATTTTCCAACGCATCTCCGCAGGCTAAATGAAGTGCTGCAGTGCCTAACTGACGCCGGCCTTCAGCTCAACCTGAAGAAATGCCAGCTTCGGCGCAAGTCAGCTCACCATCCTCGGTCATGTTGTCTCTAAAGAGGGCATTCTTCGTGACACCGCCAAGCTCCGGGCAGTTGCAGAGTTCCCTAAACCTGCGTCTCTGAAGGATCTGCGCAGCTTTCTTGGCCTCTGCTCGTATTTCCGCCGCTTTATTCGGAATTTCGCTGTGATCACCGCCCCCTTGACTGAACTACTACGTAGTGACTCGAAAAGTTACGCTTGGTCACCCGCCTGGGACGATGCTTTCGAAAAGTTGCGTCGCCTTTTAACCTCGCCGCCAATCTTGCGTCATTTCGACCCGACTGCTCCGACGGAGGTACACACCGATGCCAGTGGTGTTGAACTCGGAGCCATGCTCACGCAGCGCAAATCGGGATTCCAGGAGTACGCAGTCGAATACGCAAGCCGTACCCTCACCAAAGCGGAGAAGAAACATTCTGTGACAGAGAAGGAGTGTCTGGCAAATATATGGGCTCTAGGTAAATTTATACCTTACCTATAAGGTCGCCCTTTCGACGTTGTCACCGATCACCATCCTATGTCCTCCGAAAGCTCTGCATGTTTATCTGCCGTGGACGAAATGGTTGCGTTCCCAGCCAACTGTTACATAGCGTGTGAGCAACGCAAGGATTACTGGATCAGCTCTCTTCTGTGATTCCTTTCAGATCCGTTGACTTCTCCATCTTCTCGAACGTTGCGCCGTCAAGCGGCTCACTTTGAGGTCCGCGATGGCCTCCTTTATCGAAGAAATTACAAGTCTGACGGCCGAAAGTGGTTACTAGTCATACCTCGCCATCCTCGTGCTGCAATATGTTCAGCCTTTCACGCTGACCCTAAGTGCACACATGCGGGCATCTTCAAAACATACGCTCGGCTTTCCTCCCGGTTTTATTGGCGAGGCATGTACACCTTTTTGCGCAAGTACATTCAGTCATGCCCGCAGTGCCAACGACGGAGAGTTCGGCCTCATCATACCTCTGGTCCGATCCAGCCAATCCCTTGCCCAGCCAGGGTTTTTGACCACATTGGGATCGATCTGTACGGGCCTCTTCCGTTCACGGCTTCCGGAAACCGCTGGATTGTTGTCGCTGTCGACTATTTGACGCGATACGTAGAAACAGCCGCTTTGCCTGCTGCCACCGCACTGGACGTATCTTCTTTTCTTCTGCGACACTTCATTCTCCGTCACGGCGCACCGCGTGAACTTCTCAGCGACAGAGGACGTGTATTTCTCTCTGAATTCGTCAACGCACTCCTTCCCGAATGCCGTATCATTCACCGGACTACCACCGCCTACCATCCGCAGACGAATGAATTGACGGAAAGATTCAACCATACCCTAGGGGATATGATATCAATGTATGTTGCCTCAGACCACTCCGACTGGGACCTCATTCTGCGTTTTGTGACATACGCCTACAATACTGCTCCACAGTCGACTACGGGCTTTTCACCATTTTTCCTGTTATATGGCCAAGACCGTTCCACCACACTAGATACCATTCCACCCCACCACCCCGATTCCTCCGAGTCTACGCCCATCTCTGAAGCTGCGCGCCGCGCCGAGGAATGCCGTAAGCTCGCCCAGTCGTTCAAAATCATAGACCATTGGAGACAAAAATCTCGGCGTGACGATAACCACCCGTACCCTAACTTTGTTCCGGACACTCTTGCAGGGCTTTGGGTTCCCGATGTGCCTACAGGCCCTTCCTCGAAGTTTTTTTTCAAAATACTAGGGACCCTACCGCATTGTCTCGCAGACTTCACGAGTTAACTACATCGTCGAACTTGTTACGCCATCCACAGAACAGCGCTTGCGGGCATGTGAAACTGTTCACGTACAGCGGCTGAAACCTTATTACGATCCGCTCGTACTCTGTTCACCGTGAGTCGCCAGGATGGCTCCTTTTCCGACGGGGGACGAAGTGTAGTGAAGAGGAATGCCCACTACTGCAGCGGCATCGACATGTTGGCGCGAGACACGAGCTAAGACTGCCTGGTTGCTGCTGCGACGCTGCCCGTACATCCGGCTAGCTCTTGCTGCTTCTGCACCGACGCTGATACCGCTTTTGACCTTGCATTTACATTATACTCCACACACCCGCTGGGCACCGTTCATCGAGTCCAGAATCATTGTCACCGGTAGCAACTCCGGTGCATCGCTCCAGTCGACGGTTGCAAGGCCTCGCGCCAGAGCTCACTCACTCGCCGGAACCTCCTAGGCATCGTACACCTCAACCAATGGCCAACGCAAACCCGCAACAGGTGCCCCAAGGCAGCTTTCCGACGCCCCTATCTCAGGTGACCGTCTTTCAACCTCTCGTTCCCGATCGCTTTAGTGGCGGTGCCCATGAAGACGTTCACGACTGGCTCGACAACTAAGAACGAGTTGCCAAGGTCAATCAGTTGTCGGAACAGGAAAAGCTTTCTCGTGTCTATTTCAACCTTGACGACGGTGATCGTACTTGGTATGAGAATAGAAAAGGCAATTTGTCAGCTTGGCCCGACTTTCGACAGAAGTTCGTCGATACCTTTGCCAATGTCGATAGAAGGGACCATGCGCAGCAGGTATTGGAGATACGAGTTCAAAAACCTAACAAAACCGTTGTAATGTTTGACGAGGACATAACTCGTCTCTTTCATCGAGCTAACCCGCACATGAAGGAAGATAAAATGCTGACTTACCTCGTGCGCGGTGTCAAGGAACAGCTTTTCGCTGGGCTACTACGCAACCCTCCAGTACCATGGTTGACTTCATTAAGGAAGCTACGGCTATCGAGCGGGCCCTTCATCAATGCTGCAGGCAATATGATCGCATGTCCGGCAATGTCCTAATCAGCGCTAACGCCATGATGTCTGAGAATCAGACCTCCTTACGAGAGTTGATTAGGGAGAAAGTTTGCGAAGAATCTGCAGAGGTTACGGACTCCGGTTGCTGAAAATCCCATCCCGTCGATCGCTGAAGTCCTACGCGACCAAATTCACCAAGCGTGGTCTACGACTGGTCCTGATACTCAGTAGCGTCCTATGAGCTACGCTGCCGCTCTCCGACGTCCAACACCCGCTTTGCCGACGCTGTACCACCGGGTGCTCATGGTCCCTTGGTATCCACCGCAAGAGCAGACACTGCATCAACCACCCACGCTATGGCCATACAACCAGCCGTCCACAACCACCCCATGGGCAGCGACGCCAGGGGAGATGCTCAGACGTCCACCGACCCGGAAAACCGATGCATTGCGCACAGTGGACAGACGTTCACTATGCTTTCACTGCGGAGGTGCAGGCCATATTGCCCGTCATTGCTGACATCGAGGTAATTCCTTCCGTCGTCATCGACCTTGGTTTTACGGTTGACGTGCCAACGACGAATACACACCACGCCGTGACGACACCCCTTTCTATGGAGCCCGTTCTCACTTTGAGGATGGCTGTACCACTGCAGAGGAGGCAATGCCTACTCACCCTCCTAGTCTGAGACGTCGATCCCGCTCTCCGTCCCCCGCGCGTTCGCCTTTGTCGTACCGCCACACCTACGCGGACGTTAATACAAGAAGGTCACCTAGCCCGTGACGGGGAAACTGAGGGCGGCGACCTCCGGGGGCAAGGTTGCAGGCCATAAAGATGACGACAAGAAGCCCCCACAGCATGACGTCTTACAGCCGATAAGCCGTGAAAACGATGAAATCGTGACTGCCGACCTTAGTGTTCTTCTTGACGGCCAGAAAGTGACAGCTTTAGTCGACACTGGTGCCGACTTCACTATTATCAGTCAGGACCTCGCCGACAGCCTCAGAAAAGTGAAGACGCCGTGGACGGGCCCTCACATAAGAACGGCAGGGGGCCAGTTACTGATGCCCTCTGAAAGATGTACCGCAAGAATGGACATCACAGGTTCTCCTTTCACTGCGTCGTTTGTCGTTATCGCCGCATGCAGCAGAGATGTAATTCTTGGCATGGATTTTTTACGGGAATATGGCGCCGTCATCAACATACCAGAGAGCTTGATTACGTTTTGCAACAGTTCAGGCTTACCTAATTCTCCAGAGGCGCGACCAAACCAACTGCGTATTACTGATGACGACGTGGTTCTCCCACCTAGGCCATGCACGCTTGTTTCGGTGACCACCACTGCTCAGTTTGACGCCGAAGGAGTTGCAGACGAAATAAGCTCGCTGCTCTTCACCCACGGTATTTCCGTCGCACGAGGTATTGTCAGAGTTGCTGCTGGACGCACGGACTTGCTGCTGACCAATTTCAGTGCTGAGCGTCGGCACCTTCCTAAAGGCACGGCTGTCGCTTACTTCGACGATGTCGTAGATGCCGAAGGCTGCTTGGCGGTAGTCGATGAGTCGCTAAATCTTGATTCAGAGCCTGTTCTGGACGTTAGCACAACATTGCCGAAAGACGACCGACGCAGACTCTTTGAGCTACTGGCCAAATTTCAAGACTGCTTTTCGACAACATCAAAAATTGGCCGCACGCCTCTAACGAGGCATCGAATAATTACCGACGAAACGGCGAGACCTATTCACCAGAACCCTTATCGCGTGGCTCCAAAAGAACGTGAAGCGATACAACAGAAGGTAGGCAGAATGCTTGAAGATGACGTCATTCAGCATTCACAGAGCCTCTGGGCGTCACCTGTAGTCCTCGTTAAGAAAAAGAACGGCAGCCTGTATTTCTGTGTGTATTACCGCAGCTGAATCAGGTGACCAAGAAAGACGTATATCCGCTACCGCGTATAGACGACTCTCTCGACAGACTTCGACATGCTCGATACTTCTCTTCAATGGATTTGCGGAGTGGATTTTGGCAAATTGAGGTGGACCCGAGAGACCACAAGAAGACCACTTTCGTAACACCAGATGGGTTATATGAATTTAAGGTCTTGCCATTAGGTTTGTGCTCAGCGCCTGCTACCTTTCAAAGACTCATGGATACCGTGCTTTCTGGGTTGAAGTGGAAAACATGCTTAGTATATCTGGACGACGTCATAATGTTCTCCGCAACGTTTGACGAACATCTTGAGAGACTTGACGTGGTCTTACGAGCCATACAGTCCGCGGGCCTGACGTTGAAGCCTGAGAAGTGCCACTTTTGCTACGAAGAGCTGCGGTTTCTTGGTCATGTCACCAGTTATGACGGTGTTCGTCCCGATTCTGAAAAAATCGCAGCCGTAGAACAGTTACCTATACCGACCGATAAAAAGGCTGTCAGACGCTTTCTCGGCCTCTGTGCATATTATTGACGATTTTTCGCAGACTTCGCACGCATAGCATCACCGTTAACTCGCCTCACGAGAGAAGACGTCACCTTTGAGTGGAATAACGAAGAGGAAGCTGCTTTCAACGATCTTCGCCAGCGACTACAAACACCTCCAGTCTATGCCCACTTTGACGAGAGAGCCCCTATGATGTTTCCACACCGATGCTAGCAATGTTGGTCTGAAAGCTGTGCTTGTGCAGCAGCAAGAAGGCACAGAAAAGGTAATCGCTTACGCAAGCAGAACGTTAACACGCGCTGAGGCTAATTACTCCACGACTGAGAAGGATTGTCTCGCCATGGTATGGGCGGTTACAAAATTTCGTCCGTATTTATATGGCCGCCCCTTCAAAGTAATTAGCGACCACCACTCACTGTGTTGGTTAACAAATCTTAAAGACCCTACTGGCCGATTAGCGCGTTGGAGTCTCAGGCTGCAGGAATTTGATATGGCAGTCGTACATAAGTCTGGGAAGCGACATATGGACGCCTACTGTTTGTCCCGTTCACTAATTGAGTCGGCAACCCTACCTGAAGAGGAGGAAACATCATTTATCGGTGTCTTCGGGACGACCACCATTGCGCAGCAACAACGTGGTGGCGCTGGGTTGCTTGGCCTTAATACCTACTTGGATGGCAGATCTCGGAAGGCGCCAAGACTTTTCGCAAGAGTGTTGTCACCGTTTTGTTTACGGGGCGGAGTACTCTAAAAAAGAGATTTTTTGTCGACGGGATCTGCCTATCTACTCGTCATCCCAGCAGCCCTGCGCACCGAAGTACTGAAAGCATGCCACAACGAGGTTACCTCTGGCCACTTGGGTTACACAAGAACGTTGGCCAAGGTACAGCAAAGGTATTACTGGCCAAGACTAACCACAGCCGTGAAGAACCATCTTCGTACCTGTCTCGACTGCCAGCGACGCAAGTCACCATCAACTAAACCAGCTGGCCTCCTGCAACCCGTACAGGTCCCAGTAACTCCAATCCACCAGATTGGCATGGACATTTTGGGCCCACTCCCTACTTCTACTGCAGGCAACCGATCGGTTATCGTCGCGATATATTATCTGACCCGTTATGCTGAGACAAAGGCTATCCAGAGAGGTACAGCAGCGGAGGTGGCAAGATTTTTCATCGAGAATATTGTACATAGGCATGGTGCACCAACCATCGTAATCACAGACAGAGGAACTGCATTTACGGCAGCTCTTTTGGACCATTTTTTGATGCTGAGTGGAACAAAGCATCGTACGACCACCGCCTAAAACCCGCAAACGAACGGGCTAACAGAGAGTCTAAACAAAACCATTGAATACATGCTTTTGAAGTACGTAGACGTTGAACACAAAAATTAGGATCAAATCTTGCCATACATAACGTTTGCATACAACACGGCCAAGCAAGAAACGACCCGCATGACACCGTACAGCCTCGTTCATGGACGGGAAGTACGAACCATGTTAGATGCAATGTTACCGCACGAAGGCGACGACATCGTCCCGAATGCCAACACGTTTACCGAACGCGCGGAAGAAGGTAGGCAACCCTCACGTTTACGCATCAGCCAGCACCAAGAGTACGATGCAGGCCGCTACAATGCTCACGGCAGAACAGTCGCGTACCAAACTGGCGACTAAGTATGGGTTTGGACGCCGGTACGGAAACGAAGACTTTCCGAAAAGCTCTTAAGAAGATACTTTGGACCGTACCTAGTGCTGCGAAGACTGAGTGATGTCACTTACGAAGTTGTTCCCGAGAGTTCCTATAGTACAAGGCGTCCCCAGCACCATCCTGAACTCGTTCACATAGTGCGCATGAAGCCTTACTTCAGCGAGTGATTGTGTGAGACTTTTCTTGAGAAAAAAAAAACTTCATTACATACTTCGCATCGGGGCGATGCTCTTTGAGAGGGAGGCGAATGACGCGTGTCTACATGTGGACGAAAACGATAATGGAGGATTTAGTGGACATGAGTAGTGGGCCTCTAGCTTCACTCGAGACCGAAGAACACGATCTTGTGGCTCAGCTGTTGAGAACACGCTGCTTTCGTAGCCTCAAGGTGTACCTGTGTTTTATTCGCGTTGTACCGCGACAATATAAAAGCTCCGTAGTCATTGTGAGTTGTATACTTGAAACGTCTATAATACACCCTTGCATTGCTGCGTCTTTGATGCTTGTATGCTGTACTTCCCTCCATGGCAAGTGCAGGGTAGTAAAACTGATAGCTGACGAAGTCTGTCATGGTCATCATAGGTGTCTTGATAGCTGTCAGGGTAGTCATGTTGTGTAAAGCAAAGAATTTTTTCGCTAAAAAATGACCACAATTTAGTTCCCACTTTGAGGAGAAGTCCAGTTAAATGAGTGCTGATTGTGTTAACATTCTACAGACATTACAATCCTAATTTGCCGAAGAAGCTGTAAAATCTTCATAAGGTAAGTGCAGCATTGAAATGACGAGGCGAACACACTCAAGCGCTGTATTTGTATCGTCTTCGTCATTAAATTAAGCGCGTAACATTATGAAAATGTTGAACCCGCAAGGCAAGCATGCGGAAAAGCCATCTTCACAACATAAAGAATATTTTTCAGTGGAGAGCTGTGAACATAACAGCAATAAATCTGTGACGGCGGCACACAACGTCAAATGCAGGGTCGTACCGACAAACATGTCCTGATTGCCATCGTCGGGCCTAGTCTGGCACAATGCTCGAGTGCAGCCCAGGAAAGTGCTGCTTAAGCGTGGCCTGGAAAGACGTTAAAGAGTGCTGCCTGAAGGTAGAATCATTACGGAAAGCCCTTAAATAAGGTATCTCGAAAACACGGCTTGTAGAGCACACCCGGTGGCTCACGCTCCTTGAACTTGCGGTCACCGGCCAGCACGTGCCTGCTTTTGTCCCACATTTTTCGCGAGGTACACTACACAGTAACCACGTGTTAAAACATAATAGCGTAACGGTATCTCTCTGAGAATCGACAACGGAATGTCAGTCATATGAAGTGTGCTAACGATGCTTCTTCAGTCCTGAGACCCAAATATTTTCCGAAATGAACCGCGTATAATACCGTGTAGGGGCACCTTCTTCCAGTGGACAATGTTATCGGACTTTGTTTTTTTCAACGCTCCTACCACCTTCGCCTCACCGCCACCGGCTTTACGGTCCCGGGGTAGAGTGAATACATCGTGAACCTATTTACAGTGCAACACCAGAAAAAATACAGGACAGGGAAGGAGCAAAAGAGAAAGAAAAGACGGTGCAGTTGTTTTTTTTTACTCACACACAGACGAAACTACCTTGTCAGGATACCCAGCATCTACTAAGCGTTTTACCTGGTTATGAAAAGCAGTATTCGACACGTGCACACAGGATTTCCTGAGTGACGCATTTACGATTGTCTTTGCAATCGCTCTCTTCACAATCTTAGAATGGCCAGACTTGTAGTTTAAGATATGCTTCAGTGATCTTGGGTCATATTCCCAACACAAATGATTTTTACCAAAGGTTAGCTTTAGGTCAAAAAAACTGTAGCTCGTAATCTTTCCAGACTTCATGAGTGAAGGTGAGGCCTATACCATGCTGACTGAACAACTAGAGAATGTGATCGATGTCCTTATAGTGAATGTCATTGTGGCAAAAATTACAAAATCGTCGACGTAATGAAAAACAGCGCAGCAGCACTTACTAAGGTGACCTTCCAGCTGCGTGTCAATGTAGCGCCGTCTTTTCTTTCTCTTTTGTTCCTTCCCTGTCCTGTATTTTTTCTGGTGTTGCGCTGTAAATACGCTCATGATGGATCCTAACCAACTGGCCCAATTTACCGTCTTACTAGAGTGAATACATTTTGTGAATGCGGCTTGCTGGTTGAGGTTCCATCTATTGCGAGATTACCCCTGTTTCATCTATAGCGAGATTATCGTACTTCGTGCAATATTGAACTTTTATAGGCATTCCGTAACACCGAAATTCGCTTCTCGGACGAAAAACATGCAGTTGCTTGTCGTATTCAAATCTTCAATATTCGCAAACCAGTACACTGAATTACAGATGACTGCTGTACTGCAATTAACTCACAGTTCTTCACAAGTATGATTGCCTATTTTTATTTATTTTTACATTTTTCATGAAGAATTTACAGTCCTCGCAGAGTTACTGTATGAGACGGGTCGATACAAAGGTAGGAATGATGTGCGGCTGACATTAAAAACGAAGGCAAGCACACAAAAGGAAGAGAAAAGAAGGGCAACACTAAGAACAACTTCAAATACAGCAAGTTATTTGTTAGTACAAAGGTAATGATATTCTAGGTTACATTACAATTACATTACATTGTTTTTGAGAAAGTATGATGAACACACATAACTGCAGCGGACTAGACCATAGAAAAAAGGCGAAGGCATGATTGTCAGAGTAACCAAATTTGTTTTTGGTTTTTTCGTCTGGTGTTAAGAAAAAGACGTGATTTAGCAGTCCTAACAGTTTGCTCACGGATTGATTGAAACTTCGGCGTTTTCAGGGGTTAAAGTGCATATTGTTACGGGGCTCGCAAACACACGGAAGAGAGAAATGAGCGTATTTCCTATATTTACATGTCAAAGTGACGCTTCAGAGCTGCCAGTCTCTCGCGCGCCGAGTCCACTTCTTTCTCATCGATCTGTTGTCCACGACGGTAGAGCCATGCCCACTGCCTCGTAACATCACCCCCGGCGAACAAAGCGCCGTCACGGCGCCCCTAAGTCAATCAGGACTGGCAGTATAGTAGGGCTTTAGGCGCGACACATGAACAACATCAGTAGATGGTGTAGCAGAGGATGAGTGCGGTTGAACGGGAGTGATGAGGTAGTCGACGTCGGTGACCTTGCGGAGAACTTTGTAGGGTCCTGTGTATCGTGGGAGGAGCTTCTCGCACAAACCTTCACGTCGATACGGCGTCCAGAGTAGGACAAGAGAGTCATCAGGGTAGTCAACGTCGCGGTGCGAGTCATCGTAGCGGACTTTTTGTGCGGCCTGAGAAGCACTGAGCCTAGTGTGCGCGATTTGGCGAGCGACGCGGGCTCGAGAAGCAGCGTCCTGCGCATACACCGTTGGTTGGATAGTAGCAGAAGGAAGGAGTGTGTCGAATGGCAACGCAGGGTTGCAGCCGTACAAAAGAAAGAATGGAGAGTAGCCGGCGGTGTCATGTCTTGACGAATTATATGCAAATGTAACGTAGGGGAGCATTGCGTCCCAGTCACGGTGGTCAGCAGAGACGTACATAGACAACATGTCTGTAAGAGTTCGGTTGAGACGCTCCGTGAGACCGTTAGTCTGGGGATGGTAGGCAGTAGTAAGGTGATGTTCGGTAGAGCAGCTCCGGAGGATTTCGTCGATAACTTTTGCGAGGAAGCAGCGGCCCCGATCCGTCAAAAGCTGGCGCGGAGCTCCATGCCGCAGAATGACGTCATTTAGGAGAAAGTCTGCGACGGTCTGTAGCGCAGCTAGTTGGCAAGGCACGAGTTATCGCGTATCTGGTCGCATAGTCGGTTGCGACAGCGATCCACTTGTTGCCTGACACGGACGTCGGGAAAGGTCCGAGCAAGTCGAGGCCGATGCGGAAGAATGGTTCCGGGGGAATGTCGATAGGTTGGAGCAGGCCAGCCGGACGGAGAGCAGGACGTTTCCGACGCTGGCAGCGCTCGCAAGCAGCGACATAACGGCGCACAAATTTATACATGCCAGGCCAAAAGAACCGTTGCCGCACGCGGTGATAGGTGCGTGAAAACCGAGGTGTCCCGCCGTCGGTGCGTCATGCAGATGTTGAAGAATAGTGGCACGCAGGTGTCGGGGAATAACTAACAAATATTCCGGGCCATCAGACTTCATGTTGCGACGATACAGAATGTCGTTGCGAAGGACATATTGACGGAGCGAAGGGTCGGAATGTCCTGAAGATACTCGCTGAATGACCTTCTTGAGGGTTGCGTCCCGGCGCTGCTCTGTGCCGATGTCGTGCAAATCAGATATGGCGAGCACACAAGAATCGCCTTCATGGACAGCGAGGCTAGCAGGGTCCACCGGATAACGCGAGAGACAATCAGCATCTTGGTGCAACCTGCCAGACTTATAAATTACGTCGAAGTTATACTCCTGGAGACGTAGAACCCAGCGACCTAGGCGACCAGTTGGGTCCTTGAGCGACGACAGCCAACACAGAGCGTGGTGGTCCGTAATAACTGAAAACTCCCGGCCATACAAGTAGGGGCGAAATTTCGCTACAGCCCAGACCAAGGCAAGACACTCGCGCTCTGTTATCGAATAGTTTCGCTCAGATGTGGAGAGAAGGCGGCTGGCATACGCAATAACACGCGTTTGGCCTCCCTGGTGTTGAGCGAGGACGGCGCCGATTCCGTGAGCACTGGCGTCTGTGCGTACTTCAGTCGTCGCAGACGGGTCAAAGTGAGCCAGTATTGGTGGTGAAATGAGCAGGTCGATCAGCGTGGAAAACGCAGCTGCTTGGTCTTGGCCCCACGAGAAGGGCACGTTCTTTTTGAGAAGATCAGTTAGTGGTCGTGCAATTGTAGCGAAATCGCGTATAAAGCGGCGGAAGTACGAGCATAAGCCCACAAAACTCCGAACATCTTTGGTTGAAGAAGGCAGAGGGAAATTCTTGACAGCGCTAACCTTGTCAGGGTCAGGTTGAACGCCAGCATAAGAGTCGGATCATACCGGTTGAGAGCACTGGTGCGTTCGTAGTCGGCTATCCAGTCGTCGACATCAACTTCGTCCGTACCGCAGAACGTTCCAGGATGCTTCGGATGCGTCAGCACGTACGTGGGTGGGGGTGGGGCCAGTGGAGGCGTTGCCGTGGATGGTGCGGGCGTCGCCGAGGCCGATGGAGAGGTGGCCGTGGGATCAGTCCCGTGTTCCATCACGGAAACTCCGATTTGACGACCACTGCGGAGCTCCGTTGTATGGCGCTTCGTTACCCAGCACTCCCACCAATTTGTTACGGGGCTCGCAAACACACGGAAGAGAGAAATGAGCGTATTTCCTATATTTACATGTCAAAGTGACGCTTCAGAGCTGCCAGTCTCTCGCGCGCCGAGTCCACTTCTTTCTCATCGATCTGTTGTCCACGACGGTAGAGCCATGCCCACTGCCTCGTAACAATATATAATAGATAATTCTTGGATATAAAGCTACACGCTTGATTCTTTATTGCTTATAACTTGTATTTTATGCAATTTGATGAGATGACTAGGCTGCTTATGCTTACTCTAACTGGGGTTTGGTGCCCTTGGCGTGTTAAGACACGTCGAGGGCATTTTGTAGCTTGCGACAAGAAAACCTCAATCATGTTCTGCATATGTTCTTATGTACCACAATTCAGTATCACCAATACATGAAACACTCGTTAGGCTGGCTCATCAACAGATCACACATCAAACAGCACTGCCTGAATCGTATATTACTTCAATCTCGCCTGTTGCCGACGTATTCACAATAATACAGTCGACACACGCTCGGTATCTGAACATATGGTAAATACTCCTTGACCGAAAGAGAAGGTTGGGACACGAAAATAGAAGTATTTATTCATTTATTTATCTACACGTAGAGCCAATGAAACTCCTGGTTATTGCATCAGGGCAACCAAGAATCAAAAGAGACACAAGCTTACCTTTTCAAAGTGAAAATGTATGACTACAGATAAGATATAATTTTACACAGAGTGTATGTCAACGTAAACTATCGCTATTCCAAAACCCAGCGCCAGTAAGTACTAATGTCCATTACAATGCCAGATTATGGCCAAGTGTCGCGATGGATACTGGGTTACTGGAGCGGAATGTTACTGGGAGGCGCTGGGTACACAGCGCAAAACGGCTTTTAAGCGTTAAAACGGGGCTACGTATTCACCATAACTAAATATGTTAGTACAAGTGATGTAGAGCACATTAATGCAATAAAAGCAATACGAAAAAAGCGTCCATTTTGACAGTTTGGACTCACGACCTTTCTAGTCCCAAGAGAGCCCTCTACCCAATACACCACACCCGAACACGTCTAGGTGCTCGTAAAATGACCATTTATCCACTCCATTCGGCTTCACGTTTACTAGTCACATAGTCAAGATAGACAAAATACTCCTTTAAAATAATCATAGCGTCTTTATTAAGCAATAACGAACGGGTGCCAGTCCCTGCACAACATGCGGGTATTAGAAAAAGCAAAGTTTTTGAAGGAATACACATCTCAACTCCGAAAATTAACAAATTGATTTCAGGAGCGGCAACATATTGCCGGCTATTGCTGCCAATTTTCCTTTTTTGATAGCTTTTTCTTGCTCATGCGGGATAAAGCTAGGTTGATAAGTGCTGTGTTTTTATGAAGGATTGTTTAATAGATATGCGCGTACGCGATTGAATAATGAGTATATTGTTCTCGCAGAAGTGACAATATGGCAGTATAGAGCAAACTGTAAAACGAATGACACCCATACAGATGTAATATAGTGTCTATGACTCACACCCCTACACTCCACGAAATAGGTGTAGCAAGCAGGACTACACCCATAAAATGGGTGGATTTCCGAAATTCCACCCGAGGGTATGCGCATTTTTTAGGAGAGTAAAAGCAAATGTCCGCCCAAGTGGCCTTAAGACCTTGTGTTAAGGTATGGTGTTAAGAAAGAGACGTAATTTGGCAGTCCTAACAGTTTGCTCACGGATTGAGCAGTGAGGATGTAAAAGCAAATATGCACCCAAGTAATCTTAAGGGTGTGAGGGTGTAATCTTGCTATTGCAACCTCACATCCTTAAACAGCAAAAGATGTGTAGGGGTGTAATAAACCCAAAAATCAAAATGGGTGAGGGTGTGCGAGTGTTTATGCAGAATCACGCCCCAACACCCATGTGAAAAATACCATAAATCGAGTTATCCCCTCCTAGTAGGGCCCCGTAGAAGTACTAGAAAGCTTAACCTTTAGGTAGACTTTTCAGGCGAGGACGTTTTATTTTAGTAGCTCCTGGCACAGTGTGGAAATTCTGGCCCTAGCACTGCTTTTATGGTTCAATATGAAGCATGGCATACACGGCTGTCACATGTAACATGTAATCCTAGCTGAATACAAAGACATCGCTCAAAATGAGCTGTCACATATAACACGACGTTCATAAAGTCATGCTATAGTGCAAAATGAAATCAACCTTTATTTTATTATGTACAGAGCACATCCAAGCTTCAAAGACAAATTGTAGCTTAATCAAAAACCTGCTTGAAGTGTGTAGAGCGGAATTCCATTTGCTATAAAAGAAGACCGGAAATCAAACGTGAATGGTATGACATGGAGCTCAAACCACCAAGGCATGCATATTAAAGTACAACAGGAGAGCCTTTATTTGCACTCAAAAATGAAGAGCTAATTTTAACATGCTTCTATGCAACACAAAAGTACAGTGCAGAGAAGAATACAGACAGCAAAAAGAGTAGTGCAATGTAGCAAGCCTTATTTCTATAATATACTGAGATAATATATCAAAGTGAAATGTATTTGCCCCGTTATCACGCCGCAGTTTGCATGTGTTGTGAGATGCCCTATGCATAACATGCAAGACTATAGTGATATTATAATGAATATAATGAAAAAACAGTCTCAAAACTGCAGTTTCTTTCCACAGTAACCTTTGTGTGTTTAGACATTCAGAATACGAGAGAAACAAATAATACAGAAGTGAAAACAATAGGCACATATACAATGGCTCTACAGTGTCATTACATGCTAACCATGCAGAATACTTGATGTAATGTGTAAAATAATTAGCACATCACATAATACCATGTCACCCTGAAGCAATGCAACATCAAAAAACATAAAACGAACACATAAAAGCAGGATGAAAAAGTAACCACTTACAGCTACCAGAGGTGTAACAGCCAAGCTGGGATCTAGAGCAATAACTTAAAGAATTTTATCTTGATTTTTGAGGAAGGAGATTTTAATTTGGAGCAGGTTTCAGGAAAATAAACGCAGCATTTTTGAGCTTGAAATTGCAAGTATACAGTAGTACAACTTATGATACTGAATCACACAAAAGAAAAAAAAATATATGTAGAAATTGTTCAACATCTGCTAATTCATTCAAAATACACGAGAGCACAGCCATTTCAATAAAATCAGTCTCTTGAACTTTCCCACAGCGCTAACGATGCTAAAACTCACAATAGCTTTTGCCGAGCTTGTCAGCTTGTTTGACAGGTGACCCAGAATTTCGAAAAATTCGTAAAGACGTTGCTCAAGGGAGTCGAGAAAAGAAAAAAATGTGGCATGCTATTTTTTGTTGTTTCTTAAGGCTGTACAAACCTCATGCATCACTCTGAAAAACTGCCACCACTCAGACGTTGTATTCTTGAACATGCAAACATAAATACGAAAATTGCATGTATTAGATATGAATGCCTGAATTCAGTAGTTGATATCGCCCCAAAGCTACGACCACACAAACGAAGAAAACACGTGGACAGGACGGGTGCTCACTAGCAGCTGTTTATACCATCTATTCATAAGGTTACACACACTTGAAAAGGTGGCGAGTCGGCATGAAGTACTGCTGCAGTTCACAACCCCTAAAAAGCTTGCAAAGTTGCGCCATTGCATCATTGGAAATCATGCTTCAAAGGCTGTAGAAAGAAGCATGCGTGGCCGTTGAAGAAGCGTGCCACTGAAGTGGTTTACAAAATACCCCTATTGTGTGGAAAGAGACATCTTAGCCAGATGGGGTGCTGCGTCCTTGACCAAGCGAGAAAACATGCTCTTACAGTAAAAAATCACGACGGTGCCCATTCAAGCGCGCATGTCACTTTATGTCGATTCACACCACGAGAAATTTAAGAGGCCTTCCAAAAAAGAAACGGGTTTACAATTGCGACGAAAATGACACTCTCGCAAAATTATTTATTTTTTCTTGTAATTTTTAGCAGCGTAAGACCTCCCAAAATATTTTTTTCATAATATACCTTTTGTGGAGTAAGTATTTCATATTCATAAATTCTTAGAGAGTGCAACATTGCAATAGAAATAATGCAAATATAACACATTTTGGCTGAGTTCTTGGAGGCGTGGTAGACAAAGAAATTGCTTTACAGCGCAAACGACAAAAGGAAATAGAAGAGACGAGAACAGAGCACTGCACTAACAACCAAAGTTTATTGCAAACCAACTTCAATATATACGAAACAGAACCTGCTCATGACCACCCAACATGAAAAGAATATCTCGTACATGTGCCATACGCCGTACCTTATCAAGAACCAGTCATATCAGTGGAACCCAGATAACTAAATTCACATCCTATAAGGAAAATTGAGGGTACGCTAACACAGGAAGCACGAAGTTGTTGAATGTGGAAGACTTCACTAATCTCGTGCACGCGCCGATTTCATATATCCGCAAGCTCCCACACTTGTCATGAATCGGCTTACAACCACACTTTTTACAATGGTCCGCCAAGCGGCTGGGAACGGAGCCTTTCAGAGAGTAAGCGTGCTCCCTCAACCGATTATTGATGTATCGGCCTGTTTGACCAATGTAGCAGAGCCTGCATGTAAACAATATCTTGCATACATTTGTTAAACTACATTCGACATAGCGCGTAACGAGTTTCTCAATGCATGCTTGTTTCTTATGTCTTTCACTGTTGACCCTACGACATAACCCCGCGAGCTTGTCGCGTGCGCAGAACGCAGCTCTTACACCCATTTTGCCAATGACCTTCTTAGGTCTATGGGAAACCTCGTGTACGCCCGGGCCAAGATGGTCTTCTGTACCGAGCCTTGTGCAACCTTGGGAAAGGTGCAAGAAGAGAACTGTTGAGCCTTGACAACATCTCGGGGCAGGAGGGCAACGGTCCTGACGACTGGAAAGTAAGCAGCTTGTTACCCATCTTGAAGCAGGGCAAATTCCCACTCGAACTCGCCTCATACCGCCCAATAGCACTGGCCAGCTGCGTAGGGAAGATAAGGGAACGGATATATACAAGGCCACTTGAAGTGGTATCTCGAATACTACAAGATTTATCCGAATTATATGGCTGGTTTTCAATGTGACCGTTCTTCCATTGACAATGCCGTTGATCTAGTTTCGTGCGTTCAGCACGACAGGTCCCGTCATTGACTATCTCCAGCTTTGATTCTACATGTGAAAGACGCGTATGATAATTTGCTACATGAAGCCATTTTGGGTGCTCTTGCGATGGTTGGCATTGGTCGTCGAGTCTTTCATTAGATTTCGAGTTACCTCACTGCAAGATTTTTCTTTGTGTTAACAGAAGATGGCCCAACTACGCGACGCTGTACTTCCAGGGGATTTCCTCAAGGCGGAGTTCTTAGCCTGGCGCTTTTCAACCTTGGACTAATTGGCCTTGCTGAATACTTGCCAAGTACCATTTAAATCTCAATATACGCAGAAGACGACATCTGTGTTTGGACTTCGGCCGTCACACGTCCTCAGATATGTTCCCGACTTCAAAGAGCAGCAACTATGATTGTCAGCTACTTGTTACACAAGGTCTCAGCATATCACCAGAAAAATGCGCGCTGGTGGTCTTCACTCGCAAAGCCATGACCCCTTATGTCATCATAATCTGCAGGCAACCCATTTCTTACGCCAGAACCCACCGGTTTATGGACATCGTAATTGATACGGGCCTCTGTGGGAGTCCGCATGTGGCCTCTACAAAGAAGCGCCTGACCGCTATTTCCCAATTGTTCAAGTTTCTGGCAAGACAGGCGTGGGGGATGTCAGTAGACGCAATGATGGAACTCCACAGAGCCCTGTTTCTCGGTTTCTTGAGATATAGCTTGCCAGTTCCTAGCAATACCTGCAAGACCAATGTTCGTCCTCTACAGGCAGTACAAGTCCATGCACTGAGAGTGTGCCTTGGTCTGCCCAGATGTACGTCAGCAAAAGCAACAAATGCAATTTCTGGTGACTATTCGATACAAATTAACATTGCTGTAGAAGTCCTCGGAACACACATCAGACACTTTGTCTTCACTTTGCACTGTTGCTTTCAGAGAGGCGCCAAGCATCATTCGTTAAAATGATTGTGAAGTACAACGAGAAACTTCCCTCGGGCTTTACTCCTGCATCTAAACCATCGATACTCTCCTGGTGTCTTATTCGACCCACATTGCATCTTAGTGTACCAGGGATTCGGAGGAAATCTGAGCTTTCATCACCCGTGCTGAAACAACTGTCTCTTCTTCTTTTGCACGAGAAATATTCAGACAGTGTACATATATATACCAATGGCTCCGCGAACCGCCAGTGTTCATCAAGTGCAGTAGTTGTCCCAGCGAGAGGTATTACCATCAGCATTGGGACTAACCACTCCACGGCACCTACAGCAGCGGAACTAGCTGCTTTGCGCGCTGCACTTTGTGTGGTCAATTGGGAACCACCACAACAATGTCGATTTTTAGAGACTCAAGGACTGCCCTGCAATCTGTGCTCTCAGCACTGCGTCGCCGGCTGTACGAAGAGCTTGTTTTTAAAATTCGATGCCTTCTCCACACTTCGCACCAGAAAGGGCATCATGTGACGTTTCAGTGGCTGCGAAGTCACTGCGACGTCATGGGTAATAAACATGCCGATACTGCCGTGCGGGAAGCTCTTGAAGGAACGCGAGAAAAAGCCATACCACTTTCGCGGACCAATTCTGCCAGTAATCTTTACGACTTGCGCGTGAAATCCCGTTTTCACTATGGTGCCCACCAAGCAACGAGACTGATCGTCAACACCGCCTGTCCTCTTTGATGGCTCTCCGCATGCACACTGCGCTCGACTGGAGAGAAGCCACCCTTCTTCATCGCTTAAAGCTAGGAGTGGCATTTACAAAATCTTAATCCTTTGTCATGGGAATGGCCGACAACGCTCTCTGCGATCCCTGTCGTTGCGAAGAGACGCTACACCACATCCTCTGTGACTGCCCGTTGTATGACATTCACAAACAGTCACTGGCGTCCGTCCTTGCGCGCGTCGACAACAGCCAAATGTCTGTGGACACTGTTCTGTTAAGTGCCCGAGAGAAGACATTGCAACAGAAGGTGACAAATACTTTGTTGAAATCCCTACGCGACACGGACTTGAACAAGTGGCTGTAACAGCAACGCCACGCACCACGAAAGACAAGACATGCCTATGATTGAGTGTGCGCACCTGTGCTGGAGAATGTGTTGTGTTTATCTCTCTTCCCTCTCTGCTCTCTATCTTTCATCTTCTCCATCCCCCTAACATGCGCAGGGTAGCGAACCGGCTGCATATAGGCTGGTTAATCTCTCCCTGCCGTTTTTTTCCTCCTATTTTCCTTCCTTCGTGTACGCAGGGAATAACATCCGTGCTAAAATGAGCCTTCTTGAATTGGCTGTTGCTTTGTCCCTTATCAGGCACTCATAGTGACGTAAGGAGAGTCTCGGCAATGAAAGTTAGCAGGGGATTAGGAAAGCCTGCTTGTTGAAAGCGGTGAACTTGGAGCGAAAAACTGCATTGTATTTGGTAGTGACAAGAACGAGTTAGAGCTGCCTTTAGGCAGGAAAAAGCGATGCTCCACTTGACTAGCTTCCAGTGGGCGGACGTAAAAGATGAAGGATTGATGGATATGTGAGGTTTAACGTCCCAAAACTACCATATTTTTATAAGAAACGCCATGGTGGAGGGCTTCGGAAATTTCGACCACCTGATGTTCTTTAAGGTGCACCCAAATCTGAGCACACGTCCCTACAGCATTTCTGCCTCCATCGGAAATGCAGCCGCCACTGCCGGGGTTCGATCCCACTACCTGCAGGTGGTAAAAGAATAAAGCTTTTCTTTGAGCGTGGCTTGTACCGCCAACACACATGGTTAACCAAAAAAAAGCTTTTCTAATTCTAGACATCGTTGCTTGTCGTCAGAAATATACTCCGAGGTCAATTCTAGTTGCTTCATTTCACGCTGAAAAATGTCAAATATCTCACTGGTGGTTCGCCGAGGGTCAGATTGATCGATGCGGTAAGACACTAAAATGCTGCCAACGTAGCGGAACACTTTACCTGTGCTTGTCTAATGAAGGTAAACCATGAGACTTCTGTCATACAACGAGAGTAAAGGGCCACTAAGAACCGGAGCTAAACATGAGCCAATGCACACTCCTTGCCGCTGAGGATCATATTATTGCCACCACACAACATGAATGTCTTGCGCCTTCCATATCTCTGCAGAGTAACGAATAGTGGGGCCTCCTAGGGAAATGTTAGGGTAGCGTTTATCCGTATTATTGAATCACGTGTTTTCTACTCAACGATGCCGAAACATGCCGCTGCACATGCTACATGAGGGTGCACGTGGCACCGGTAGAAACAGAACGTGCTCCAGTATGCACCAGCGCATCCCCGCAGGGTCGCCTGTGCAAGTAGGCGTTTGGTATGTAGCGACACCACGGACCCGAGCTAACGGGAGAGTTTCTACTCCCTCCCACGCCTAGCCGTGCGTGGCTTTGCCGTGTCCGGGGAAAAGGGGATTTTGGGGGTTGAACCAACGCTGGGTGATTGGACCGTTGAGGCCCCCCGGCAGAGGCAACACAACCCTTTGGCCCCGGCTTCACGTAGACGGCACCCCTGGGCCGACCCTCCCAGGGGAAATCGGCAGTCGCCTTTTCCTATCTCTCTCTCCCTACATCTTCGTCTTTATCTCTTACAATTGATCTGCCCTTTCTTCTACTCTCTTCCGTTTACTTCCAAACTTCCTGGCGCCTAGGGTTAACCCTGTGCAAATAGCCTACCTTGGTCTAGGCGCATTGGGTTATAGTGGCATTGTACGGCTGGCGTCTGCAGGTTTCAGCATCCGCAAACTTGTAGCGTCCCCTCGTTGGGCTCCTTGGTGGGTGGCCGCAAACTCTGCGGAACAAAAACAAAAATAAGACAGGCATGCATAGAGCATTCCCCCAATTGTCTGATCGTACCGGCTTAAAGCGGGTAAGCACCGATGATATAAATTTTTTCAACCAGCCAAAAAAAAACATATTCTCACTTTCATGTTATCCACTGTGAAAAAACTGAAAAGCAAGCCAGGACCGTATCTCCTTTCGTAGTTGCTAGATGCCTTACCGAAACTTTTGGCACAGGATAGAAGGCAACCAAAATGACTATCGGAGACCTTCTCCTCGTAATCCGTGACAAAGAACTATTTGAAAAGCTAGACCGTATTTCAGATTTTGGTGGCATACCAATAACTATAACACCACATAGATCAATGAACACAACTCGCGGAGTGGTATCTGACATGGACTTACTTGACTTGACTAAGACTGAACTTTTGGAGGGGTGGAAGAGCCAAAATGTCACTATTGTACAGAGAATCGTCATCAGAAGAGATAATAAGGAAACACCGACAAAACACTTAATACTCACGTTTGCATCCAGTAAACTACCGTAATCTATTCAAACAGGGTACACGAAGACATCTATCAGGCCGTACATACCAAACCCTCGTCGTTGCTTCCGATGCCAAAGCTATGGCCATGGCTCTAAAACCTGTCGTGGTCGCCAAACTTGTGCACAATGTGGAGTCCTTGGCCACGTGTCTGAAAACTGCAAACAACCGCCACACTGTGTAAACAGCGAAGGGAACCATGCCGCATATTAACGCTCCTGCACATACTGGAAAAAAGAAAAAGAAATAATTACGTTGAAGGTGAAGGAGAACAATTCATTTAAGGAAGCACGGCGAAGAGTAGCATCATTCTATGGACCTACATACGCTGATGCGGCGCGTCAGGGGGCACCGGCGCACCAGCCCTCGCCACTACTTCGGCCCGCGCATACCGAGCCGGTGGTTGTGGCACCTGCCCCCAAGGCGGCTGTAGCCCAGGCTACACCGCTTACTCCATAACTGAGACCGGAGACTCCAGAGTACTCGGGTCTCAAGGCCTCACCTCACCAGGCGAGGCCCGAAATTTGAACTAACAGCCCGCACCGTGCGGGCATCCAGTGCCTCCGAGGAGGCGATGAATACGTCGGTACCCTTGGTGCCGAAAGAGCGGCGTGGCTCCTTGGAGCGCGCCAAGAAAACAAAAAAGCAGATAACAGGGCCTGGTGACGGCCCTGTTAAGTGAACTCCAACTCCCTGTCTAAACAGCCACTCGCTTTTCGTACACACAGCACTATTTTACATTCACCATGAACACTCAAATTATACAATGGAACGTCCGGGGCCTTATAAGAAACCTTGACGACATCCTAGAACTCTTACACGAACACTCACCAAAAGTTCTGTGTGTACAAGAAACACACCTTAATTCAAAACACATAAATTTTCTTCGTAAATATGTTATTTTCCGAAAGGACCGTGTTGATGCCATGACATCATCCGGAGGTGTGGCCATCATAGTGAATCAAGGAATTGCATGCACATACTTACAACTCCAAACAACCCTTGAGGCAGTGGCTGTTCGAGCGGTTCTTTTTGATAAACTGATCACAATCTGCACTATTTACATTCCTCCTAGCTATCAGCTGCAAAAACGTGATTTACACTTTTTAATTGATCAGCTTCCGGAACCTTATGTTCTCCTTCGAGAGTTTAATGCGCATAGCAGGCTATGGGGTGACTCTCGATATGACGTGCGAGGTCGACTGATTGAACAGTTTCTTCTTTCGTCAAGCGCGTGCCTCCTAAATTGAAAAGAACCAACCTATTATAATCTCGCCAATAACACCTACTCCTCCACAGACCTAAGCATAGTATCTCCATCTCTTGTGCCTCTACTCCAGTGGAAAGTCGTCAGTAATCTGTACGGAAGTGACCACTTCCCCGTAGTTTTGAGCACAACTACAGTAAATGAGTGTCCACCACATGTTCCCAAGTGGCTCATAAACAGAGCCGACTGGGAACAGTTTTATACCATCGCTCGTCTAGGTTGGAATGACATATGTACTTTGAACATTATAGTTGCTGTGAACTACTTCACAGCGTTTGTGATTGATGCTGCAACAAAATGCAACCCACAAACAAATGGGCACCCTGGAAAACGGCGTGTGCAATGGTGGAACTCTGAATGCCGAAACGCGCGCAAACAGCAAAACAGAGCTTGGAGGCTGCTTCGGAACTCACCAATAGCCGAAAATCTTGACACCTTCAAGAAAATGAGGTCTCAAGGCAGGAGAACGCGTCGGCAGGCGAGAAGAGAAAGCTCGCAGAAGTTTTTGTCAGGGATCAATTCATACACACAGGAGGCTAAATACTGAAACATGGTCGGTAGGATAGCAAGAAAACAAGTACACACACTTCCACTCGTAAATACTCAGGGTGATACCTTGGAAAATCAGGCAAACTTCCTCGGCCCACACTTCGAACGGGTATCCAGCTCGTCCCACTATCCTGACACTTTCCAAAAATACAGAAGAAGAATAGAAAAGCAGATACTCGAGCACAAATCCACTAGATACGAGGCACATAACAAAGCTTTCAGTCTAGCTTAGCTCCGAACATCTCTAAACTCCTGCAGTACCCAGGTTCTGACAGTGTGATGTATGAAATGTTAAAAAAACCTACCAGCCAAAACACGAAAAACCTTACTTTGTTTGTACAATGCTATCTGGTTTTCAGACACTAACCCTACCTCCTGGAAAGAGGCTATTATTATTCCCATTTTAAAAGAGGGCAAGGACCCTTATTAGCTTCAAGTTATAGGCCTATTGCACTTACAAGCTGCTTGTGCAAAGTCTTCGAAAAAATGACAAACTGCCGACTTGTACAGATCCTTGAAACAAACAATTTGCTCGACCCATTTCAGTGCGGGTATCGAGAAAGTAGATCCATCACAGACCACCTTGTTCATATCGAGGCACAGATCAGAGACGCCTTCGTCCATAAACAATATTTTCTCTCTGTGTTCCTGGATATCGAAAAGGCTTATGATACAGCATGGCGTTTTGGAATTCTAAGAGACCTGTCCCACCTTGGTGTGTGCGGAAGAATGTTTCACATAATCGAAAGTTACCTGTCAAAGCGGACATTCCGGGTCCGTGTGGGCAGTGTTCTCTCCCAAACATTTGTCCAGGAAACAGGCGTGCCAAAGGTGGTGTACTTATTTGCACACTTTTTATTATCAAAATGAATTCCTTGCACTTGTCCATCCCCTGCAACATGTTCTATTGTATATATGTCGACGACGTTCAGCTTGGCTTCAAGTCATGCAACTTGGCAATGTGTGAGCGGCAGCTTCAGCTGGGTTTAAACAAGGTCTCCAAATGGGCATATGAAAACGTATTTCGACTTAACCCACAAAAAATCACCTGTGTCTTGTTCTCTCGAAAGAGAGTCTTGCACTCGGAACCTGATATTCGACTGAACGGGCAACGTCTGTCTGTCAAAGCCGAGCGTAAATTTTTAGGTTTAATCTTGGACAACAAGTTGACCTTCGTACCGCACACCAAGTATTTAAAAACAAAATGTTTAAAAGCCATGAATGTTATAAAAGTGTTGTCACGTACTACTTCGGGTAGCGATAGGAAATGCCTCATGAATCTGTATCCAAGCCTCATTCGCACCCGCTTAGATTATGGGGCCGTTGTTTATCAGACTGCAACTCGAAGTGCTTTGAAGATGCTGGACCCCGTGCACCATTTGGGCATCCGCCTTTCTACGGGTGCTTTTCGCACCAGCCCTGTAGAAAGCCTTTACGTTGAGTCAAATGAATGGTCGCTTCATCTACAGACAACTTATATGTCCTTTGTATATTTTCTTAAGGTGAAAGCAGACAAAAAGCACCCCTCATACTCTACTAATAATGATCTGTCGAGCTCCATTCTGTTTCAAAACAGGCCTTCGATGAGACAGCCTTTCTCAATTTGCCTGAAGGGTCTAGCTTAAGAAGCTGGAGTGTCACTTTAACACAGTTTAATGGCTCCTGTAGCATACCCGCCACCATGGCAGTGGCAGACTATAGACTGCGATGTGTCTTTCCGAGAAGTTATATAACATGCACCTATTGCCCATATCCGAACATACTTTCTGGAACTTCAACACAAATACACACGTCCTGAGTTCTTTACAGATGCCTCCAAGTCTAACTCCTCTGTGTCCTACGCTGCTGTCGGCCCATTCTTTTCGGATGCTGGCACTCTACATCCAGGCACAAGTATCTTCACAGCGGAAGCTTACGCAATACTTGTGGCAGCTAAACACATCAAACAATTACAAATACAAAAAGCAGTAATTTATACAGACTCCCTCAGTGTAGTAACGGCTCTGCACAGTCTTAAAAAACAAAAAAAACCCGGTCCTTGTCTCACTTTACTCCATTTTGTGCACACTCTACACACTCAAACAACATGTTGTAGTGTGCTAGGTGCCAGGGCACCCTGAGATTCAAGGCAACGTGAGGGCGGATAAGCTCGCTGCATCCGTCCACAAAAGCACTGCCTCTACACCCATATTAATCCCGGCCCTTGATCTTAAGCCATCTCTCAAACGAAACCTCAGGGACTACTGGCAAAGCAAGTGGGATACACACACACAAAACAAACTACACATTATTAAGCCACACCTTGGTCATTGGCTGCCAGTATCAAAATCGTGTCATATAGAGGTAATACTAACGAGACTCAGGTTAGGACACACATACACGACACACACATATCTTTTGTCCGGTGGCGATACACCATTGTGTGACAAATGTGGTGAAGCATTAACAGTCCTTCACATGTTAATTCAGTGCAAACACTTAGAAACTCTAAGAAAACAGCATTTTCCATTACCCTACCGACAACATATACCTTTACACCCTGGAATGTTCGTTGGTAGGGAACCGCTTTTTAGTCATAAATCATTGTTAGCGTTTTTTAAAGAAATTCATAATTTTCATATCATACCCGGGCATTCCGTAGCACGACCTCTCCAGAGAGGTTTTTGCTGCGGTGGCTACACAGGAAAACACTTGCCTCACGGCCCTTGGACGCAAGGGTATGAACGAGTGAGGTACTTGTGCTAATGCCATACATGTCCACCATCGCTTTTCATTATCACCAACTTTTGTCACCTATTCACACCACACACACCTTTCAAGCCATGGTCATGATTTTATTACTTGTATGTTTTTACCCGCCTTACTGCGAGAAATTGTATGGCCCTTATACAGCCGCTAATGACAATCATTGTCCACATTCCTTGTACCATGAACTGGCGCTCTTTGGCCATCAAATGGCCCTTGCGCCAAAAACACCATATATCATCATCATATCATCATGACGCACCAGCGCATACCAGAGAAAATTCCAGCGTCTTCAGCGTTTCCAGTGCTCCAGCGTCACTGTTTTCAAGGCACCACCCCTACAGTGCGACCAGCTATTTTCCAGTGCACCCTCTGAAGTGACAATGCCAGCGTGTGCCAGCGCCAAAACACATACTAGTATCACGCTAGGGACGCTGGTTTTTGGAATAGAGGTTTAGGGAAAATATTTGGCATGCTGAAATGATACATAGTGTACCCTTCCAAAACTATTGAAAGTAATGTCACTAAAACCGGGAAAACTATTAACTGCGTAAAGCACGGATATATTATATTCAATAACACTTCAAATTGTACAAAAGATTAAAAATCAAGCATTGAAATTCAGGAACTTGAATACGGCAATCAAGTAGAGTTAAAATATTCTAATAATTTCCATCATTTATACAGCGAAAAAATTTATCAAGCTCTCTAAGTTGCTGTGGGAAGAAACGGCTAGATGAATAGACAGACAGAGCCACGAACGCACGGAGGGACGGGTGAACGGAAGCACGAGAGAACGAATGGACGAATAGATGGACGCATGGACGTACGCACGGATCCACGGATGCATAGATAGAAGGATGGAATCACGGACAGAAGCAAGGACAGACGGAAGCATAATTGAACGGAAGTGCGGATGGACAGACAGACGGATGGACGCAAGGACGGATAGAAGAGCGGAAGCAGGGACGAACAGACATACGGAAGGACAGAAGCGCAGCCGCACGGACTGACGGACGGAAGCATGGACAGATTCACGGAAGGGTGAACGGATGGATGAGTGGACGGTTGCACACGCAGATGGACGGATGAACACTTCGCCCCACGCATCATTATTCACTCCGTGGATATGCTGTGAAAATCACTAACGGCGTCTGGTTATATAATTGCCAAAGACATATACGCACAAAGCCATCTATTTAGAAAGTCATAAACTGGAGGTTGCTATATGCTACATACGAAAGAGAGAACGACCAATGGACAAAGGAGCATCGCCCCTAAAAATGAAACACACAGTTAGTGTAGAAACAGTGATGCCGTAAGGTTGATGGATGTTTGTGGCCTGACCGTCTGGTTAGAGAACTGGATGTAAACCTACAACTGCTGATATTTAGATGTTGAGGATTAAGTTATAATATCTATGTTAGCCCGCCGAGTATAGCGTGATTGCATAACGTTACTAGCCTAGCTCTTGCGAACAATTCAGTGGATAAATCGAGCAAATACAAGGCTTTGAATTAGAAAGACCTTGAATAAAACGCAACTTGAAGCACTTTTGTAGGTATGTATCCTAGAGTGCGTAAGGGCAGTTGATCGCCGCTGCATTCGAGAAGCGATGTTAGAGTTTTCAAAAATAAATGCAAACAGCTTTTTTGGCAGGAAAAATAAGGGCTATGTACGCAGGGTTTCTTGAAATTCTGCGTAAACGTGGCGATGTCATCACACGTATGCCACACTGTCAAGAGAAGCTCTACCGAAGAGTGGCCTCCTCGATTTGCTCCGGCAATGGCACATCTTGACTGAGTTATAGAGGCCACGGTTGAAGGTAGTACGTGAGATGCTTGAGCATCTGTCACTCCACATACCGTAACAAAGCCGCCAAACTTCAAGCTTCACTATGCATCAGCCGCCATCGCATAAACAACGCCATCTCAGTCAGTAAGAATGAGTAAGCGAGAAGTATCTTCCGATGAAGATAGTGAAAGTGACGTAGTTTTCGACTTCCATAGTTTTGATGGCTCGCGTGGGCGAAGAACAATTTTTTTAATGCGAAGCATTTTCAGCGAACTTCGGCGACTTTGAGTCTATCTATCTATCTATCTATCTATCTATCTATCTATCTATCTATCTATCTATCTATCTATCTATCTATCTATCTATCTATCTATCTATCTATCTCTATCTATCTATCTACCTATCTATCTATCTAATCTATCAATCAAACCGCTTATAGCTTTCACACTCTAAAAAATGTTGAGTAAAAAGGGTGTCTTCTTGTCCCACAACAAGAATCATCGTCAGGCTTGCGTGCGCTTTCTTTCTTGAAAACTCGGCGCTGGCCCCTTCCCTACCGAGAATGCAACGTAACCCTGATAATGAGCATGTCGATTGTGACCGGAATGTACCGGGCGCGGGGCGATAGCGCAAAGATGGAACGCAATATAGATGACGATATTGTTGTGGGACAAAAAGACACCCTTTTTACTCGCTCTTTTTTTAGAGTGTAGCTCCCGTGACCGATTCGACAATGGTATCTAAACCAGCATTCGTATGGCAAAACAAGACTTTATGACGAGCACGAGTGACTAGTCACAATATTAAAAACATGACAGTGATCTCATGAATATCATTATTTGCATGTTATTATCTTCATTCTCTTGCTGTGGTTTCGTTCACATGACATATTGCAAAACTGGTATGGTACGACATCACGGCATGGTGAACATAAGTGACACGCCTTAACTGAAAATCATGACATGCATGTAATGTAAGCCGTGGCTACACGCTATGCTCATGGTGCGCTCGCGGTCGTTCCGCTACTTTCACATATACCGAATTTAGTATAAAAAATTGAAGGTATATGACTAGAGCAAACATGATACTTATGAAAAGCGTGTCAAGTAAGAACATGACTACATGCCTTGCTAATGATGGGTTAGAAACAGTTTCGCTAGCTTCGCATATACCAAATTTCGTATTACGTGACGCGAACGGACAACGAAGGTAAATGACACGTCGAAACATGATAATCATGACAGGCTTGTAAAGCACAGCGTGACTACTGGCTACGCTCATATTGCGCTCGTGGCCATTTTGCTAGCTTCACATGTTCAAAATTTGGTATAACGTGACGTAAATGGGCGACAAAAGACTGGCGCAAACAGGAGTATCATATCATGAAATCATGTACGGCATAATTTACATGCCTACCACTTCTTCTGCTCGTAGTTCAAATTCTAGTGGTACTGTCCTAGTGCGACTGTAAACAACATACTTGTGTCTTATCTAGATACGTTAGTGCGCACATTTTACTAGTGTACAATGTACTACGTCCGTCTGCCTCGTAAGGTTGTGTTCATTTCAAATCGACACATCAACCTTCCTTATTCATGGTTCGCATATCATTTTCAAATCGACACATCAACCTTCCTTATTCATGGTTCGCATATCATCAATTCCCATTGTATGTGGGATCTACAAATTTTTTCGCGTATTCAGCATTCACTACTGCCACCACCACGCAACAAAAAAAAAATCAGCGCATCGTCGTCAACATTGTCGGTTTTCACTCACGACATAGTTTTGTCAAATCTTAAAACTTCTTCAGCTCCCCTTTAGGATAAACCTGCATTGCCTTTCTTTTTCGAAAGTACGCTATGATTTTCATACGCATAATTGTAGCACCTAATTGCAGGTCAGTGATGTTGTCAGCCTCACGCGGAAGGAAACGCTGGCTCACATGGAGCGATATGCTATTGGTTTCCGGAACAACGGCGTAGCTCCTGGTCACCGCATCTGCATCCACCTGGACAATGGAGTGGAAAATCTGGTAGCTATTTATGGCTGCATTTTGGCTGGGGCAGCCGTCGTTTTAGCAAAACCTTCGCTCACTGAAAGTGAGTACACAAGCTAACCTTTTTTTGTTTCCCTGTTTAGTCAAGTATCTCTTTGAATAGCACTGTCTCCTCGGGCAAACTTCAGTGTTTAGTGTCATAAAACATGAAGTGACATTTTGACACTTCTAAAATATATGCGGAACCATGTATTTATGAACTTTACAAGCATGGTGCCTTGTGGCTAGTTTTTGTAAGAAATTACCCACTGAAGCGAAAAGACGTTTATTAGTATCCTTGATGCGGCTACGACAGCTGATGAAGGCCTTAATCGTTCCTTCATTTAGGCTTACCATGCAGAAAAACTTTGCGAACACATTGTCCAAGTAAGTGAAAATTGTTCACAATGAATGTATAAACAATGAATTATTTCTCTAGCATTAACAATCACTGATGAGCACAATATTGAGGTAAGCGCTGAAAGCATAATCACCGATTATTTTTTAATCTGAGAAGAACTTTATTGGATTTGGATGAAAACAGAATAAGGGTGATTAAACAACCACGATTGTTTATAGCTGAAACGTTTTTTAGACCCTCTAAAGCTGTGCATATATGCTTTGCGATGAGCATTGCACTTTATTTCTCTGGTTCCTCTGTACCTATTATTCAGAAGCATTGTTCTTATTTTCTTTGGTTTTGCTCCTGGCTGTCCAACGTTTGAGTCGAGGTGAAGGCCTCGTCAGGAGACGTACGAGTGTTCCTTCTTTCCTAGCCTCGAGAACATATATTTAGCTAAAGTAGAACTAGAAACTAGAAACTAAAGTTTTTCACACATAACCCAAAATCATCATCACAATCAGTGCAGGTCATAGAAAGGTACGAAGCCAGATGCATACCCTAAAAAGTATTTCAAAGAGCAGCAAAATTAAGATGATAACTGGGTAAGCATGTATATCGCGTAGCAAAAAAACAAACAGATCACCATGTGACTAACGTATACTCATAGTGTGCTCACCTAGTGAAATTTAGCCGTTGCATTATCAGTTAATCATGGGGATTATTTACGGAGAGTAATGCTTCGAGCATTCAGTACCTCTTTTTTCGCCTGTGGTGTGTGAAGCTAAAATATTTTATGATTTCCAATTAATCTACCGAAAATCACACCTTCACTTGAGCACCGCCATTGGAAGCTCATCGTTTAAAGCTTTTCTAAAGCTGCTTTGATGGACAACTATGATTATTTGACAGCTAGTGTAACATGTTGGCATATTTTATTTTCACAAATATCCTCCTATTTCATAATATTGGCCTGTAGGGCTTCAATATGAGCAAGCGCCCACTGTTAATGGTAGTGTTTGGTTTGGTGATTCGCACTGTTCATGACGGAACGCTTTACAATAAAGGGGCCCTGAAACACTCTATTGAGTAACTATAGAATCACCTCACTGGAAAAGCTTATTGCCTCACAAACTGAACGCCGTCAAAATTTCTAGAATCCGCCCAGTACGAGTGGAGTTACAAAAATTTGCCACATGCTCCAATCGCATTCTCTCTATTCTCGTCCCGACTAAAGCACTGGAAGCTAAGCAGGGAGAGACGGCTGGGGCAAAGAGAAAACGTCTCACGCTACAGATGACCTTGAGCACTTTTTTTTCTTCAAATACGCGGTTTCAGGGCGATGGCACGTGCACGCATGGACAAGTGATGGCCTCTCACAGCGATCTCTGTGATGACCGAGCCTGCTATGTTCAAATCAGCCAGTGGCTGATGGATTGGCATTCTACGTGTGATTTTCGAGCGTCTTCCGTCATTCGTCGAGGGAAGAGGGAGCAATTTTTAGTTGACTTTGATATTCTATTGGGAATTCAAAGCCGCGTACTGCGCTATAACATTTGGCTCACGCGTTCTCGGGAGCCTCTACTACGGATTAGCAGCGTTTTCTGATTATGCTCGAAAAGTTTTACAGGACCCCTCTAAGCTACAAATATCTGCACCAGGTAGCTTGTACATCTGCTCTGATGCTGTTATTCACGTTGTGCTGCGTATACGCTTATTTTACTTCTGTGAACGTCGCCATACTTTATCACTTCTTTTTTGTTGCCCCTGTCCCCCTTCCCTAGTGTTGAGTACCATGCTAGAGCAAACTAGCTCAGGCTGACCTCTCTGCCTCCAAATAAATCATCTCTTTTTCTTTGGTGCCAGCTCACTAGGCTCGTACGCATGTTCTTTTGAACAGAAGCGCAAACCTAGAAACAAAAACCAACTGCAGTCACGCGCAAGACAGCTAGTGATTGTGTTGTCTGCAAGTTTGTTTGTTTTCATTGGCTCAATGTGTCTATAGTGCTGCACGTTTGTACGCTACACTAGAAATGCTACGCATTGACTAAAGTTACTAAAATACAAAATAACGATGAGAGGGGTAACGCACGCAACCATGAGAACAAGAGCAGTTGTGAAAACAAGATGAACGCCGGTATTTTGTAGTCTTGAGCTCACCAAAGCCAACGAGCTCACATTTCTGCCTTGTTTTTTGAAACGGTTTCTAAAGAGTATTTTGTTGCCTGCCACGACGCATGACTTTCATGCTACACTACGTATATTCAGGCGCTTAGACAGATGTGCTTTGCAAGAATAGAAAACTTCGCTGGAAGGCCACCAACCACGGGCTCAATACATGTTAGCCTTGTCAACAGATGTAGTGGTTTGTCGGGAAAGGAGAAACATTCAGAGAACGAAGACATGCGAAACGGTAGCACTAGCCATGGTCTAAACATCTAAGTTTCTGGCAACGTGAGTTGAGCCCTGAGATATGGTTCCCACTAAAAACGTATGCATACTTTGCTTAAGCAAAGTTCTTACAGGCGGCTACCATGGCTTCAGGCGCGTTTTTGTGTGTGGACCTAATAAGGTTAGACTCAGAATTTTTGCACAGTCAATTAGTCAGAGAACGCAGAACGGTGCCGTATTCCTGGAATTCTGAAAGCATTTGAAGAAGTGTCAGGTAAATTGTGGGTTGGTATATCAAGTTAAACCTCAATCTAACAAAAGCGATTCTTGCGTAATATCTGAACTGCTCGAACATTGCCATTTCCCCGCATGTAGCCCTCTAGTCCAACGTCCAAATTCAAGAATGCTTTATTAGAACTGCGCCTCTGCTCAATTTCAGTGTGACCCTCATTCGACTTTGATGTTATACGTCACTGTGAATTGCATCTTTTCGGAGATCTTAATTGCATGATTGTTCAGTAAATGGAAATAGTAGTCAGGGCCAGAATGAATATTATGGATTTGAGAAGAAAAAAAATTCTGGTGGTGTACTAACACTTTTGAAATTTTACATGGCACTAACATCATTGCTGCTTTCACATTTTTTTTACAGATCAGCTACGCTACCAGTGTGAAGATAGCCAGAGTACGCATATTCTCACTGAACAGAAGTACACCGAAAAAGTGGTCATAACAGCGGCGGCGCTCGGCATGAAGGTAAATGAACGTTACTAGAATAAGCTCAGTTTCAAAGCTCCATATCTCCGCCAGCGGAGGAGGTTGTGGCGATGATGATGATATATGGTGTTTTTTGGCGCAAGGTCCAATTGATGGTCAAAGAGCGCCAGTTCATGGGACAAGGAATGTGGGCAATGATTGTGATTAGCGGCTGTATAAGGGCCATAAAATTCCTCGCAGTAAGGCGGGTAAAATCATACAAGTAATAAAATCATGACTATGCTATGAAAGGTGTGCGTGGTGTGAATAGGTGACAAAAGTTGGTGATAATGAAAAACGATGGTGGACATGTATGGCATTAGCACAAGTACCTCACTCGTTCATACCCTTGCGTCCAAGGGCCGTGAGGCAAGTGCTTTCCTGTGTAGCCACCGCAGCAAAAGCCTCTCTGGAGAGGTTGTGCTGTGGAACGCCCGGGTATATGATATGAAAATTATGAATTTCTTTTAAAAACGCTAACAATGATTTATGACTAAAAAGCGGTTCCCTACTACGAACATTGCAGGGTGTAAAGGTTTGTCGGTAGGGTATTGGAAAGTGTTGTCTTCTTAGAGTGTCTAACTGTTTACATTGGATTAAAACGTGAAGAACTTTTAATGCCTCACCACACTTATCACACAATGGTGGATTACCACCGGACAAAAGATGTGTGTGTGTGTCGTGTATGTGTGTCCTATCCTGAGTCTTGTTAGTGTAACCTCTGTTAGACGTGATTTTGATACTGGTGGCCAATGGCCAAGGTGTGGCTTAATAACGTGTAGATTGTTTTGTGTGTGTTTATTCCACTTGCTCTGCCAAGAGTCTCTGAGGTTTCTTTTGAGAGACGGCTTAAGATCAAGGACCGGGATTGATATGGGTGTAGGGGAAGTGCTTTTGTGGACGGATGCAGTGAGCTGATCCGCCCTCACGTTGCCTTGGATCTCACGGTGTCCTGGCACCCAGCACACTACAACATGTTGGTTGAGTGTGTAGAGTGTGCAAAAAATGGAGTAAAGGGAGACGAGGACAAGTTTTTTTTGTTTTTTAAGACTGTGCAGAGCCGTTACCACACTGAGGGAGTCTGTATAAATTACTGCTTTTTGTATTTGTAATTGTTTGATGTGTTTATCTGCCACAAGTATCGCGTAAGCTTCCGCTATGAAGATACTTGTGCCTGGATGTAGAGGGCCAGCATCCGAAAAGGAAGGGCCAACAGCAGCGTAGGACACAGAGGAGTTGGACTTAGATGCATCTGTAAAGAGCTCAGGACGTGTGTATTTGTGTTGAAGTTCCAGGAAGTATTTTCGGATGTGGGCAATAGGTACATGTTTAGTAACTTCTAGGAAAGGCACATCGCAATCTATATTCTGCCACTGCCACGGTGGCGGGTATGCTACAGGAGCCATTAAACTGTGTTCAAGTGACACTCCAGTGTCCTCAGCTAGACCCTTCAGGCGAACTGAGAAGGGCTGCCTCATCGAAGGCCTGTTTTGCAACAGAATGGAGCTCGACAAATCATTAATAGTAGAGTAGGAAGGGTGCTTCTTGTCTGCTTTCACCTTAAGAAAATATACAAAGGACATGTAAGTTCTTTGTAGATGAAGCGACCACTCATTTGACTCAACGTAAAGGCTTTCTACGGGGCTGGTGCGAAAAGCACCCGTAAAAAGGCGGATGCCCAAATGGTGCACGGGGTCCAGCATCTTCAAAGCACTTTGAGTCGCAGATTGATAAACAACAGCCCCATAATCTAAGCGTGTGCGAATGAGGCTCCTATACAAATTCATGAGACATTGCCTGTCAGTACCCCACGTAGTACGTGACAACACTTTTAAAACATTCATCGCTTTTAAACATTTTGTTTTTAAATACTTGATGTGCGGTACGAAGGTCAGCTTGTGGTCCAAGATTAAGCCTGAAAATTTATGCTCGGCTTTGACAGACAGACGTTGCCCGTTCAGTCGAATGTCAGGTTCAGAGTGCATGCCTCTCTTTCGAGAGAACAAGACACACGTGCTCTTTGTGGGTTAAGTCGAAATCCGTTTTCATCTGCCCATTTGGAGACCTTGTTTAAACCCAGCTGAACCTGCCGCTCACACATTGCCAAGTTGCATGACTTGAAGCCAAGCTGAACGTCGTCGACATATGTACAATAGAACATATTGCGGGGGATGGACAAGTGCAAGCAATTCATTTTGATAATAAAAAGTGTGCAAATAAGTACACCACCTTTGGCACGCCTGTTTCCTGGACAAATGTTTGGGAGAGAACACTGTTCACACGGACACGAAATGTCCGGTTTGACAGGTAACATTCGATTATGTGAAACATACTTCTATGCACACCAAGGTGGGACAGGTCTCTTAGAATTCTAAAACGCCATGTTGTAACATAAGCCTTTTCGATATCGAGGAACACAGAGAGAAAATATTGTTTATGAACGAAGGCGTCTCTGATCTGTACCTCGATACGGACAAGGTGGTCTGTGGTGGATCTACTTTCTCGAAACCCGCACTGAAATGGGTCGAGCAAATTGTTTGTTTCAAGGATCTGTACAAGTCGGCAGTTTGTCATTTTTTCGAAGACTTCGCACAAGCAGCTTGTAAGTGCAATAGGCCTATAGCTTGTAGCTAAAGAAGGGTCCTTGCCCTCTTTCAAAATGGGAATAATAATAGCCTCTTTCCAGGAGGTATGGATAGTGCCAGAAAACCAGATAGCATTGTACAAACAAAGTGAGGTTTTTCGTGTTTCTACTGGTAGGTTTTTTAACATTTCATACACCACACGGTCAGACCCTGGGGCAGAAGTACTGCAGGAGTTTAGAGATGTTCGGAGCTCAGCTAGACTGAAGGCTTGGTTATATGCCTCGTATCTAGTGAATTTGTGTTCGAGTTTCTGCTTTTCTATTCTTGTTGCTGTATTTTGGGAAAGTGTCAGTGTAGTGGGACAAGCTGGATGCCCGTTCAAAGTGTGCACCGAGGAAGTTTGCCTGATCTTCCAAGGTATCACCCTGAGTGTTTACGAGTGGGAGTGAGTGTACTTTTCTTCCTGCTACCCTACGAACCATGTTCCAGACTTTAGCCTCCTGTGTGTATGAATTGATCCCTGACAAAAACTTCTGCCAGCTTTCTCTTCTGGCCTGCCGACGCGTTCTCCTGTTTCGAGATTTTATTTTCTTAAAGCTCTCAAGGTTTTCCGCTGTCGGCGAGTTCTGCAGCAACCTCCATGCCGTGTTCTGTTTCTTTCGCGCATTCTGACACTCAGTGTTCCACCGCGGGACGTGGCGTTTGCCGGGCAGTCAAGATGTTTGTGGAATGTACTTGGCTGCTGTGTCAGTAAGAAAGGCCGTGAAGTACTGCACAGCTTCATCTATGCCTAAACCGCATATGTCAGTCCAATTTAGGTGAGTAAGCTTTTGAAATTGTTCCCAGTCGGCTTTGTTTACCAGCCATTTGGGAACGTGTGCAGGACATTCATATACTATTGGTGTACTCAAAACTAAAGGAAAATAGTCACTTCCGTGTTGGTTATTTATGACTTTCCACTGAACTATTGGTACAAGTGAAGGAGATGCGATACTGAGGTCTATGGAAGAGTAAGTTTTGTTGTCAAGGTTATAGTATGTTGCCTCTTTCCTATTCAACAGACAAGCACCTGATGAAATGAGAAATTGTTCAATGAGACAACCTCGTGCATCACAGCGGGAGTCACCCCTCAGACTATTATGTGCGTTCAGGTCCCCCAAGGACCAGATAACGTTCAGGTAGTTCGTCTAATAAAGACTGGAATTGAAGTTTTTCAAGACGGTGGTGCGAAGGTATGTACAAAGAGCAGACAGTGACAAGTTTGTTTAGAATAACTGCTCAGACAGCCACCGCCTCGAGGGAAGTTTTAAGAGGTAATTGTGTGCATGCTATACCTTGACTGACTATAACCGCTACACCACCGGATGGTGGCATGGCATCATCTCTATCCTTTCGGAAGATTACGTAGTTACGTAAAAAGTTTGTTTTTGTTCGTTGTAAGTGTGTCTCTTGTACACACAGCACTCTTGGATTGTTAACATGGAGGAGTTCTTGTAAGTCATCGAGGTTTCGGAGAACGCCTCGGATGTTCCACTGTAATATTTCTGTCTGCATATTTAAACAAGAGCGATGCTGCTGTGTGTACAAAGAGTATCCTGTGTAGGAGTTAGCTCGTTAATTCAGGTGGCAGGGCGGTCGTCCGGCCCCGTTATTGGTTTTTTATTTTTCTTGGCGCGCTCCAAGGAGCCGCGCCGCAGTTTTGGTACCAAGGGTACCGTTGTGTCCATTGCCTCCTCAGAGGCACTGGGTGCCCGCACATGCGAGCTAGTGGTTCGGATTTTGGGCCTCGCCTGGTGAGGGGAGGCCTTGAGACCAGAGGACCCTGGAGTCTCCGGCCTCAATTCGCTAGGAGGCGGAGTAGACTGAACTACTGCCGCCTTGGGGGCAGGTGCCACAGCCGACGGCTCGCTCTGCGCTGGCCGAAGGAGTGGCGAGGGCTGGTGCGGCGTTGCCCCCGGACGCGCCGCATCAACATATGTAGCGCCATAAAATGGCGACACTCTACGTCTTGCTTCCTTGAATGTCAGACTTTCTTTAATTTTCAATGTGATGATTTCTTTTTCTTTTTTCCAAAATGAGCAAGACCATGAGTATGCGGCATGATTTCCGCCACAGTTCACACAGTGTGATGGTTCTTCGCGATTGTCAAAATTGTGGCCTGACACTCCACATTGTGCACAAGTTTGGTGACCACGACAGCTTTGTGAGCCGTGTCCGTACCTCTGGCATTTAAAACAATGAAGTGGGTTAGGTATTTATGGTCTGATCGACGTCTTAGTGTACCCTGTTTGAATACTTTCTGGCAGATTACTGGAAGCGAACGTGAGTATTAGGTGTTTCGTTGGTGTTACCATGTTGGCTCTTCTTATGATGATTCTTTGTACATTGGTCACATTCTGACTCTTCCACCCCTCCAGAAGTTCCTCTTCGGTCAAGCCGAGCAAATCAGCATCGGATACTACACACGCGTTGTGTTCATAGATCTGTGTGGCGTTACAGTGATGGGAGTGTCACCAAAAGTTAAAAGATTCTGTAGCTTTTCAAACTGTTCTTTTTCTCGAACTTCAAGGAGGAGGTCTCCGCTGGCCATTTTGGTAACTCTGTACCCGGCTCCAAGAGTTTCTGTGAGACATCTGGCTACTACAAAGGGGGATACAGTTCTGGCTTGCTTGCTGCTTATCTCACTATGTATAACATGAAAATTGGGAAAGATTTCATTTGATCGATTGAAAAAGCCAAAGTCTTCGGTGCGTACGCGCTTTAGGCGGTACGATCACTTAACAAGGGAAACGCTCTATGCATTCCAGTTTAATTTTCTTCAGAAGCGTTGGCGGCCACCCACCACGGAGCCCAACGAGGGGACGCTACAAGTTTGCGGATGCTAAAACCTGCAGACGCCAGCCGTACAACGCTACTATAACCCAATGCGCCTAGACCAAGGCAGGCTATTTGCACAGGGTTAACCCTAGCCGCCAGGAAGTTTGGAAGTAGGCAGAAGAGAGTAGAAGACAGGACAGATAAATAGTGGGAGATAAAGACGAAGATGTAGAGAGAGAGAGATAGGAAAAGGCGGCTGCCGATTTCCCCTGAGTGGGTCAGCCCAGGGGTGCCATCTACGTGAAGCCGGGGCCAAAGGGTTGTGTTGCGTCTGCCGGGGGGCCTTAAAGGTCCAATCACCCAGCGTCGGCTCAACCCCCAGGATCCCCTTTTCCCCGGACACGGCAAAGCCACGCACGGCTAGGCGTGGGAGGGAGTAAAAAATTGCCCGCAGCTTCCCTCGGGGGAACACTGAGGAGGATGCGGAGCATATAATTGGTTAACGGGGTGTTAAAGTGCGACTTACTTGGGTCGATGGCTAAATTGGTTAACGCGGTTGTGAAATGGGGTGTTGAATTGCGACTTACTTGGGTCGCTGGCTAAATTGGTTAATGTGGTTGTAGGAGGGGTGTTAAATGATTGAACACGTACGACACGTATGCGAAAGGGCGGTGTTTATTTATTGCGACGAACTTTGAGCACGATGGCTTTTAGATGCCACTTTGGCCGGCGCTGGTCGAAGGGACGTCGATCATTGCGACCTCGGACGTCGACGCGCCGTACAAACCAACCGACGAGCGGCAACTGAGCGAGCGAGCACCGACCTTGAGTATATATACAGCGCGACGGCGCATGCACTGTCAGCTGTCGAATGTTCGAGAAGGGGGAGAAGCGCAACGGCACATGCGCGCGCGTCAGCTGCCGATGTTCTCGAAGCGTGACGGCGCATGCGCGCTACATTATACAGCTAGCGAATGTTCGTGAAGAGGAGAAGCGCACGCGGTGTGTAGAGGAGGAAGGGTGCACAGATGGTGGAGGAGTGAAGCGCGCGCGGTGTGTAGAGGAGGAAGGGATGCACAGATGGTGGAAGAAGGAGGAGGAAGCTTGCGGACGGCGCCGCACTACAAGCCTCGAGTATTAGATGCTCCGCATCTAAAACTCCCCCGTTCGCTCGGGTCCATGGTGTCGCTACACACCTAACGCCTACTTGCGCAGGCGCCCCTGCGGGGGAGTTTGTGGCGAACAGCGGTCGCGAGAACTAGCGGTGCTGCAGTCTTACCTTGTGCTACTCTCGGTGAATCATCTGCTACGAAGGCGTACCGCGGCGCTTCGCGGCACTGTTCCAGGCGCGGGCTTCCCTGTGGCACTGTTATCGAACTTAACCATTCATCACGCGCTTCCAGACGACATTCTCGCGTCCCATTTGTGGACTGGACAAGGTCTCCTGTATAGATTGGCCCGGATGTATCGCTCATTGCAAGTTGGCTAAGAATAGATGTCCTGCCTATATGTTCGCTGTCTGCATTCGGCTTAACGTCAAAGTACGGTAACTTTCACGTTAATGAGCATTTTCAGCGTAAAAATTGTGTGACAACCACCAGCATTTTTACCACTGTCATCTCGCCTAGACAAAAAATGGTGAAACACGTGTGTAAAAGCCTCAAACAAGATGGCTCACTGATATACAAAAATGCTCTGTAAAAACAGTGCTCATGTTTCCTACCATAGTTTAAAAAATTGAAGACTTTCTTCAAGAAACAGTACCTGTGCTTCACACTGTTCATCAGACAAGTCTTCACACTGTTCATCAGACGACGGCTACCAGTCGAGAAAATAGTGCAAAATGTTACAGCAACTTAACCTCTTTGCTCGCACTTTCCACCTTTTCAGAAAGCTTCTGATTGATTTTCTTGCAAAACCAAAAAAAAGCGAATATTAACGAACAACGTAAAACATAACCCTCATGTTTTCCTGATGAGCGGTATAACTCGAAAGATGCAGTGGCTGTCACTGCAGCTTTTAAAGCACAATCCAAAAGAGGTCATCAGCCAGAGAGTTTTCATGAAAAGCCTCTCGACAGTTTTCTCAATTGCTTTTATTGCAGAAAGAAGGACGCGTGAGGGATGATTCAAGCAGCCTTCTCGAAAAAACCTTATCTGAATGAGTGCACTTTTGTTTAGTTTGGGCGCACCTGCTTCAGGGGTACTTGTGAGAGATGCTAGAAGCCCTCTTTGCACGTTGTCATTTATTCATTTTTCACGAAAGCACCTACAGACGCAGTACACGCATAGTGGGCTACTGCCAGTGCACCCATGGTGGGCGCCTTGGTTATGAACATTTCACCTTCAGTATATGCGGTTGAATTGCACGGAATATGCTTGTATTAGTACCGGATGCGAAATCCCACTTATCACGTGAGATTAAAGCTTCTTGTCCAGCAAGACATGATGGTAGTGCATTACGATGTCGTCATTCTCACAGAGAGTGCTTTGGTTGTGAGCTGTCTATCTTTGCGACCCAAAGCTTGGTACCACCGTCTCAATCACGCCGGAGTTTTTCGGAGGTCTGTCACGTTCAACATTCATTGTTTTATACCCCAATCGAGTATAAATGATGGCATGCAATTGATTAACTTTACTATGACTGATATAAAAGTGTTACTACAGTAAAATAATGTTAATGGTTTTCGATCATCTGGTTACTCTCCCGGGTTAATAATTTTGGAAGTTAGAACTATCTTTCAGTAGGTTTTTTTTATCATGCTCTCAAATTGCACCGCTGTGGTGGCCTAGTGGCTAAGGTACTCGCCTGCTAACCCGCAGGTTGCGGGATCCAATCCCGGCGGCGGCGGCTGCAGTTCCGACGGAGGCGGAAATGTAGGCCCGTGTGCTTAAAATTTTGTGCATGTTAAAGAACCCCAGGTGGTCGAAATCACCGGAGCGCTCAACTATGGCGTCTCTCATAATTATATTGTTGTTTTGGGGCGTTAAAGCCCATTAATCAATCAATCATTCTCTCAAATTAGGTTGTAGTATAAACGACCGTCTCTACACCTATATTTAAAACTGTATAATTTTTATGCGTTAATATTATTTGAATATGATAGCTTTAACCAGCTCATTTCACAGAAATTAGAGTGTTGGCATCGCTGTCAACGTCTCTGGCTGTGGGCGAGTAGACATCATCTTGTCCGCGACGAAAAAAAAATCAAGAAACTTGCAAATGAAAAAAAAAACTTCAGACAAGTGGCAATCTATCCAAGGCTCTCTACGTGGCAATCAGGTAGAGGCACCACAGAGACACGCCAATTGTCGAAACTGATTTGGGAAAAAATATAAATTTTATGTAGTAGAAGTTCAAATTAGTATTGTGTCCAGCCAAAAAAGCGGCGTCTTATGTTTACACCTCTTTTGTTTTGGAAAAACTACCATGGTGGATACTAAAAAACACGGGGGGCATAGTGGAAATAATAGTGGGTATGGTGGAAGTTATGGTAGATATGCTGGACATACTGGGTGGCATAGTGTACAGAAGATGAGTAAAGTGGAAACGATGGTGTAAAGTAGAGGCTAAATAGTTGGAAATCATGGGAGGGTTTGTCCATCATTGAGATAATGCTGAGAAGCACTAGACAAATGTTGGGTGGTGCTTGTTATGGTGGGGCACATGACGTACCAAGCTGAGAAGCTCTTCCCACCATTGCAATAATGCTAGGAAGCATTAAGCAGATAATGGGTGGTGCTTATTATGGCGGACAACATGGTGTACCAAGCTGAGAAGCTCTGCCCATCATTGCGATACCTGCTGGGAAGCAGTAAGCAGATGATGGGTGGGCTTATAATGGCGGGCAAATATATAGTGTACCTAGCTGGAATCTGTACACTACATGTTCTACCAGCATGATTTCCAACAAAGGTTAGGCCTACCGACCGAGCCCGTACAATTTTGTTACCCGCGCTTCTGGGTTTCAGAATACATGATTTCGACAAATAAGAATGACAATAGAGCACAGATGTAGCATAAATTAACCTAAGTGAAAGATTTTTCATTTTGGACGGTGTCCGCGCAAGAAGCAACCAACATCAATGCGACGCGATTCCAGCACTCCCAGAGAACGTACGTCTCCCCTCACCGACAGCCGCCGGTCGCACTCGGCGGCACTTCTCTGGCTCTCACGTGAGAACACAGACTTGGGAATTCATATGCTTGCTGAGCCAATATGCTTGCTGAACCAGTATACTGCGTTCGTTTTGCCCAAGCCGTTATGTAGTTGTTGCTAACGATAGAGCTACAGCAGTGCACTGGCACGACTTCACTATACGTTGCGCGAAAAGCACCCCAATACTCAATCAATTAAATTAGGTGGGCATACATATGGAATGAGCCTAGAGGCGTCATAAAGCGTGAGCAGATGCCACCCTTTGGAACGAGCAAGAAACAGATAATAAACTTGGCAGACCCCGCCGGTAAACTGTACCTGCACCCCAGTCCACTTGTTTTTTTTTTCTTGCGGTTGTGAATTGTAACAAAAACATAGCTCTGGTGCCATTATCACAGCGTCAATTGTTACAGGCAGCAGTTGCTAGTGTTTAATAAATGTGCGAATTTTAGTAGCAGGTGGAGATTTCATCGATGTCCAGTACTCGACAAACAAAACTAAAGTTCAACTGTAAGTTCGTATATGAACGAGCTATTTAACACATTAGATACATAATGGTAAAAAGAAAAAAGTATGGCACAGTAATTAGTGTCTCCCAATGGCAATCCGCAGGTCGCACGTTCTATCCTTTGTGGTAGCCTGACTTTTTGGGGGGGAATGTATGTTTTATGTACAATTCTTTTTAATTTTTTGTGGCAGCTTGTCATAGTGTTTCTGACGCCATTTCAAGCTCATGCGTTGGCAGCACTAAAGCACCCACCATATCCCACCATACACCATAGTGGGCATTTTCTAGTATTCACCCACTACGCTAATCCACTAAAATGGTGGGTTGTGGTTTACACTATGCCCACCATTCATTTTTTTTCAATAAGAATAGTAGAAGGAATTTATTCAATCAACGCAATATTAAGTGGTAGAAGTGTAGAATCGCGTCTAGAAATGTGAAATATGCAACGAGTGGGCGTTAGAAAGGCCCAGCCGTTACAGAGCGCTCAAACTTATGTTCGCCCGTTGCTTTACGAAGGCTTAAAGGCCTCTTTGCTGATTCGCAAATGGAACAATTATGGCGCAGTGGGCACTTCGTAACCGTACTTGCTGTAGACATTCTACGATAGCTTGTAACGGCCAGTGTTGCACGCACAGTCGTTCGTTCCCTCAAGGCATAGTTCAGGCATACACCAATGCCGAATTTCGGTTAGTAATTGAGAAGAGGATTCTCACAGGACCAAGTTACGCTATTTCAGTCTACTCTTGAAGGCCCAACTCAAGTGTTCTCGAACTTTTCTAATTGCTGTGTTTGTAAGTGCTGCGTAATTGTTGTGACACAATATACTTAATACTCTGCCATATCCACCAAATGCCACCACATGTAATAATAATAATAATAATAATAATAATATAATAATAGATTTAATAATAAATTTTAATTGCACTACCATATGAACTCTCTCGGGTAACGTGCAAGGCTGGACAGCAAACTTGCTTACGATCGTTCGTCGCAGGGCGAAAGAGAGCGGAGGCTACATATATGAGGTATTGAAGCTGCTTATAGCAGAATTTATGTTGGCCCATGCCACTGTGTAACCATGTTTACACAAAAAAATAAATGAATAAACATATAAACGAACTAACAAGTTGCGTGAAGCGGAGTCGTCAATGCGGTCGCCACTGTTGAAGACTGGCGCAAAGCTAGTCCGCGTACCTCAATGTAGATAAATCTTCTCCTCCTCGCAACGCCTCAAACATGAAAGACGCGTTTTCGTACAATAAACTGCGCAGTGCCACAAAAACAACAAAAAACTCCCAAGCATTTCCCCGAGGGTAAACATGGTTAAGTGCGAATGCATGGGGTCATGCTATGAGGGGGAGTAAAGTTGAAATCCGTTAGCATTCGCCAGTGAGTTAACGTAAACTCCCCCGTGTGATCACATTGCGATTCCCAGGAACCAATAGACCCTCTTAGGAAATCTTGGTAAGTTTAAGCGTACATGTGAAAGTAAATTCGCACTATAATGATGTTTATTTGCACGGCCCGCTTCACCCGCTTGCGCTCGGCATCACGGGCCCATCGCCGCACTGCCTTGTCTTCACCCGGCGCAACATCTTCAACGACGCGTGCAATGCTCGCATTCGATTGCGTTGTACTTGTTGTTGGAGGTATCGCAGTCGGGGTTGGTGCCTGCGATGGATTTATACCTATGACGACTTGCCGATGTCGAGCAGGTCGTGGCTGCGCGGGCGCACGCAGCCACTGAGCGGAGCGCGCGCAATCACGTGGTGTGTGACGTCGCTGCGCTGTTGCTACATACGCTCCTTTCCGCTTCTGGCGCCGTTTCTAGGAGAGAGGAGGAAGCGCCGCGGACGGCGGATTCAGGGTCGCTTATAAAGTGCATTCGCACTTGAAACAGTCCGAGAAGTGACGTGGGAATACAGCGCACCATTCATGGTAGCCGCTTGCACGTCGCCGCCGCCGATCACAACACGTGCACCACGCGTCGCTAGAGGAAGATTGTACTGCAGCGCAACTAGTTCTCGTGACCGCCACGCAGCCCGCTTCTCCGGCGAAGTTTTCAAACGGAGCAATTCTGATAACGTTGAGGTAAATAACGGAAAGAAGGCCTCTATTGGTTTGACGATTGGGATCACAGTAGAAAAACGGAATGTTATGGCCGGACATTTCTGTTCAATGAGAACGAGAGTCGTTATTATGTGTAACAAGCAGAAATATATGTTATTTATAGCGGTATTGTTCGTGTTTGGACTCAGTATCAATGAAACATTTAGAAAAGAAATACTGCGTGTCACTATTTTCTGCGAGGTGGGCTCCACAAATGTCCTCAAGGATGCACGTATGCTAGTCATTGAGATCATTACGGTTTCTTCGTACAGGTGTGGCGAGCGCGACTTTATATGTGGGACTGAACATCTGTACTCGATACTGATTTAAAATATTTCTGGCAACTAAATATTCTTCAAAAATTATTAGGAGTTGATATCGGTCTTTTATTTCAGCTCTGATACTCCGATTCTGAACGCCAGCATATGTGAATGTTGATTCAGGCCGTGGTATTCCGCCGAAGATTGCTTTCCTCGCTATGCCTCGACATTTTGTCGGCTTTCAAGAACAGGAGTAATTTAGGTAGACGTTTGACCCCAGTGTGCACTGAATTTGTTTTTTTTTAAATCGGTATACATAAGTAGAAACATCTGATGTATAAAGAGTGCTTGAAGCACCGGCGTGGCTTAGTCGTGGAATAAGGGGCTCGCACGCAGGACACCTTGACTCGAATAAACAGCCATTTTGGCTGAATACTTTCTTCGGAGGAGCTGAAGAAGAAACGTTTGAAAAAACATTACTAAAGTAAGCGGATGCAGTAATCACCAAAGCAATAAAGTCGTAAAGGTACGTTATAATATTGGGGTCCCATTTTATGCTAATAATTCAATGAATTCTTCAAGTGGCAGTCCGTTCAACTATATCTATGGATAACAGTGACCAAACAAGAACCTCTAAGAGCATTCCACTGTTTTTTTTCCTATAGCAGTAGTTCAAGCGGAGCGGAATGTCATGTAAAAGAGATCGATTACGATAAATATTCCTCAGTTATTTGCTTGCGTTCTTATACAGACTACCGCACTCATACTTGAATTTTCCAAATGTAAAACATAAAAAGACAAAGGTGGAGGCTAATACAAATAACGCTATTACAATAACTCTTACCATCGGCAAGATTGAAAAGAGCATTGAAATCATCAACATTCTTATTGTCATAAGCCTGATTACGCCCGCTGCAAGGCCTATCTCATTTTGTGCTAATCAACTCGGTTCTTTGCTCTCTGCTGGCACGTTGTACCCGCATACTTCTTATTCTTAATGGCACAACCAACTTTCTGTGGCCCCACGAAGACGAAGTGTCTCTCTGACAGAACGGCGAGCCCCCCAGTTTTTCTAATTTTTGTGGATAACATTGTTTTCACCAGCCAAGAGCGGGTTCCTCCTGGCATTCGATGGAGATGGAGTCGCACGAGCGTCCGGCAGATCCCACGAATCCCGCGGAAGCCGCCTCCAGGAAGCGCAACGGTGCCGAGAGCGAGACTGACGGTGACGATACTATGAACTATTATGTCAGCAGTGAAGAGTTCGGTGAGGACACCTTCGAGCTGGTGAGGAGCCGAAAGGCAAAGAGACGGTTTCTGAGCCCGCCATCCGATTCGAGTGCGTACACCATAAGACCTTCGCGTAATGTCGAGGTATTCACCGTCCTGTTCATGTCAGTTCTCGCCGCGGACAATATCGGGCGCCTCAAGAGGCAAGTCGTGTCTGCACAACTGGAAGCACTGGTGCTAAACGAAATCAAAGACGTTAGAGTGAACACGCGCGAGAATGTTCTAGCCATTGACGTTAACCACGCGGCTGCGCTGCACACATTGCGCAAGGTCACAGGGCTGAATGGCATGGCAGTCCGCTCTTACATACCACTCGGCAAAGAAGTCATCACTGGGGTAATTTATGATGTTGACGAGACCATTGTCAACACATACTTGCCAATCTTGATCAAGCCCGCTACAAAAGGCACCATCATAACAAGTGTTTTTCGTCTCAGCACGTCCCGTTGCGTGAATATTCTATTCAAAAGTGTCACCTTGCCATCACACGTGAAGATGGGACACTTTAGGCACGCTGTTCGTGCATTCGTACTGAGGCCACTTCAGTGCAGAAAATGTACGAAGTTGGGTCACATGAGCAGCGTGTGCAAGAACACCACCGTTTGTGCCCGATGCACTAGACCTCACGCCATTAGCGCATGTCAATCCAATACTCGGAAATGTTCGAATTGTGACGGGCCTCACGATGCAACTTGAAAGAATTGTCCGATTATTCGAAGAGAAATGGCAGTGCTGAAGAAAATGGTTCGGTATCACTCGTCTCACCGGGAAGCAGCCACATCTATTAGACGATGACGATCGCGTCATTGACGGCACTCCAAGACAACCAAGACACCGTTGTCTCGTGAACCGCGCTCAAAGTCGCATCCACGTCTGTCTCCCAGAACAAGTGCAGTCGGGGAGAAGGATAAAGAAGCCGCCAACAGCGACACAGCCGACGCCTTGCCAGAACTCCCTCGACTACACGCCACTAGAGAGCGGGATCAGACTTCAGCAGTGAAGCACTCATTGTCCGAATTCTCTAAACCAGCAGAGGAGGATAAACAAATAGTCGCCATGGTCAGCTCGCCCGCGAGTACCATTCGTGTGTCCGTGGAGAGGGTGCAAACACCAATAGCATGAAGCTCATTGCGGCTTCTGGATACCATCAGCCGAGTTCTAGCAAGCCTTCAGAAGTCCATTGTTTAAGAAGAATAACAGCAGAACCATTGCCTATCAATGAAAACAGCCATCGTTTGCAGATAATATTAAAAACGCCTTCATATTTTAATAAAATGTGAGAGGCCTGAGGCCCCGGATATCACATTTCCGGCAGGTTGTGTTTAAAAACCGCTTCCCGATAATGGTAATCTGTGAGCCAAACTCGTCGACTATAAGAATATCAGGATACGAGTCTTTCACCTCAACCACAAATGGAAGTAGCAGAAAAGTTATTGTTTACATTCGCAGGGACCTTACTTATTTCGCCCATGCTATACCGCCAGATGATGACAACCAGTACGTATGCATTACTCTGAAAAAAAAGCGGTTGTCTTTTGCATTTATTGGCGTATATATATCCCCCGCAAGTCCATTTGATTGTAAAAGATTAACAGACATTATGGCAGCTATTCCAGACCCTTGCAATAAAACAGGTGATTTCAACTGCACATCATCCAATATAGGGAAGCTTGAGGACAAACTAGAACGGGCACTCACTGATATCGTTTGTGTCAAACCACAACCTGCGCCTTCTGAGTAATGGTAGCCCGACATACTTGCGAGGAACGACGTACAGCAGCTGCCTCGACCTGACACTGGTGTCGTGTTGCCTCACTTCAAAAGTGCGGTGGTATACAGATATCGAAACCAATGGTAGCGACCACATCCCGATAATTTCAGCATTGATGGCCAAGAGATTTTGTCGTCGCCGGTCAATTGGTATATAGACTGGACACTTTATGAAGATCAAGTAGAGGACACGTGCAGAAATGATTCCTCGTGCGGGTTAGAAGAAGTGATTGCAGATGCAATGAAAAATGGTACGCGCCGCTTCACACGCTCACAGAAGCGCACAGAGCTTGAAATCAAATTAGAAAGGCTTCGGGCGTTACGTAGACGTGCTGAGAGAAGATACAGGTGTACCAAGTCGATTCTTGATCTCTAAGTAGCAAGGCGTATGCAGAAAAAATACAACACCGAATAGACAAGCTACAGGATCAAAGATGGAAAAGCCTTTGTGATTGATTAGACCCACGCAAGCCAATGTCTCATGTATGGAGAATTCTACATGGTCTTCGGTCAGGCGCCATGCAACGTCATTCCTTCAAGGCTCTCGCACTTCGTCTCAACAACCGTGAAATTGACGTTGCAGAGGATTTTTGCACGAACATCACCGGCGGGCAGTCGTATTCTCCGATGTGCTTTTATGCCAGATCCCCTGCCCACGAGATATAAGTATGTATGCTCCATTTTCTATGGAAGAGCTGGAAGCTGCTCTGACACTGCGTAGGCATTCTTCTTCACCAGGGACCGATGGGATAACGTGTACAGCTCTGCGTCACTTAGGCCAAGCAGCTAGACGGAAACGGCTAAATTTATTTAATCGGTCATGGGAAGATGCTATCGTACCTCAAGAATGGAAACGGAGTCGTCTTGTGCTACTTTAAAAGCAGGGAAATCCACTCTGATGCTGACATTATACCAGCCTGTCGCTCTCACCAGCTGCGTTGGGAAACTCATGAAGCGCATGATTCTCACTCGCCTGGAATGGTTCTTTGAAAGGGACAACATTTACCCCGACTCCATGGCGTGATTTTGACGAGACCGTTCATCGATTGACAACGTCATTGACTTGTTGTCATCAGTAGAACAGCAGACATTTAGGAAACGACTAGCACTTGCGCTGTTTCTTGATGTGAAAGGTGCATATGACAACGTTTCCCATCAAGCTATACTAGACACACTGCTGTTAATTGAACTGGGAGGGCGAATGTTTTGGTGAATCCGAAGCTACCTGACATGAAGATCCTTTTTTGTATATACTGAAGATGGCTTGACCTCAGAATACCACACGAGCCGTGGCGTTCCGCAAGGTGGTGTTTTAAGCCCAATTCATTTCTATCTTACCTTGCTTGGCCTGGCGGAAGCTCTTTCTGAAACAGTCAGTGTTTCAATGTACGCTGATTACATCTGTGTCTGGGCATCTGCATTGACACACCCACAAGTTCGAGCAAGAATACAGAGGGCAGCGTCGCAAGGATCTGACTATTTTCGCACACAAGGCCAGCAATGTCAGCAGAAAAATGTGCACTGGTGGCCTTCACGCGCAAGGCAATGACAATTTACCGGATAAGCATTAATGGCCAGCCCATCTCTTACAAGCGTAGCCATCGTTTTTTAGATGTCATCGTTGACCACGACCTCTCCTAGAGCCCTCACGTGACTAGCTTGAAAGAGAAACTGGTATCTATTGCCACGTCCTGAAAGTCACCGCTGGAAAAAGATGGGGTCCTTCATTGAGTTCCATGCTGCAGCTTTACCAAGCACTTTCTATTGGTGTACTGTGCTACAGTTCTCCTCTGCATACTAAAACTTGCAAGACAAACATTTGAGCACTTCAGAGCGTTCAAGCACAGGCACTTTGTGTTTGTCTCAGCCTACCACGCACTACCTCAACCGCTGGAACAGTTATATTGGCTCGGGATCATTCACTTACGACCTACGTCACAACTGACGTGCTGAGAGCACATATTCGGCACATTTTACGGATGGTATCCAGCGATGTGACATTTCTGCAAGAACAACGACCGCAGGCGTCGTTCTCTAAGGTCGTCAGCTTTCTACGAGCTTCGCTACCATCCGGTTTTATGCCCTTGGCGCGTTCACCGTCCGCCTTGTGGAGCCTATGACAACCCGACGTGCGCCTTTCCGTCCCAGGAATAAGAAATAGAAAAGTCCTTCCTGCCTTGGTCTTGAAGAAATTGGCTCTGAACTGTTTACACAGTTTCTACGCTGACAGAATCCATGTATGCACAGATTGATCTACCACCCAGACTAGCTCCACCGGTGCCACCATCATTCCATCGCGACACATCAACATCGCTTACAAACTTTGTCACGTGAACACTTCAGCTGGCTCGGAAATGATTGCCCTGCGAGGTGCCATCGATTATATCAAGCAACAACCGGCTAATCGATGGGCAGCATTCTGTGACTCCAAGGTGGCTCTACAATGTCTTTCGTCGGCACTTCATCGCGGGTCGTATGAAAAACTGGTATGCGAGATCAGAGAAATGCTGCACTATGCGACAGAACAAGGACACACCGTTGTGTTCCAGTGGATACCAAGTCATTGCGGTATCTCCGGCATTGACCTCGCCGATGAAGCAGCCAGAAATGCACACGTACAAACAAACTCTCTGTTTGTACTTTTATCTAGGATTGACTCGGCTAAATAGCTAAGTAAGCTGGCGCAGGACATGACACTCCAGAAGTGGCAGTCATTTCCGTTCGCCCATCATTGACTATATTCTTTCGATCAATCTCTACGACTGCGGCTACCCTCTGGTCTTTCCAGGGAGGAAGGTACAGTGTTGTACCGTCTGTGTCTGGGCGTAGCCTTCACCAATGCCTACTCATTTAAGATAGGGATGGCCGACAGTGTGGAGTGCAACGACTGTGGCGTCGATGAGACTATAGAACACATCTTATGTTACTGCCCGACACACACAAATGAGAGGCTTCACTTGCGCACTGTTTTAAATCAACTGGAAAGAAGTGATTTCACTGACGAGAAAACATTGGGACCATGGCACTGCTTATCCAGTTTCCGAAAGGCAACGAAAGCACTGCTGCATTTTCTGAAAGACATCGGTCTGTTTCATCGTTTGTGATGGTGAAACTGCTACGCGTCGGCCCATTAAGTGACCTTTCATCTCCTCCTCTATAACTTTCCTTCTCCTCTCCCCTTTCCCCAGTGCAGGGTAGCCTACCGGGGCTCTGTCCTTGTTAATCTCCCTGCCTTTCTCCTTGTGTTCTCTCTCTCTTTTTCTGTGCCCCCAAAAGCATGGGCCTTTTTTGGGAATAGGGTCAGTTACCCATAATGAGAGTTGTTATCCTGCTGACACGCTACATGCCTAACCGATGTCTATTTCGTATTCTTGATTTCATCTGTGATATTCTAAACACCATTTCCGCATATACACCACATGTACTTGGCAAATGGTTTGGAGCAGGACATGCAATTGGAAACACTTTTCCTCATTGCCCACATCATCGAGAATTATGCCGAGCAGATTTACACCACAATTTTTATATTGCTCTGCTTTCTTGCGGGGACAAACTTAGATAAATAAAGTATTTCTTGCTGATCTTCAGCATTGCCTGGAAATTTTAAGAAAATGTATTTAAAAGTGGCATGTTTAACGCTTCTTTGAATGACACTGTTAAAGGTTCCACGACTTTTTACTAGAAAGTAAGAAGGCATAAGAAAAAATTACAATAAAAATATGAAAAAATTGATACCTGGTGTGCTAAGGGCATATTTACTTTTATATGACAACCACTAAAGGAAAGCAAATGTAACTTTGGCACTTCAATTTGACTTTACATACGCTAGTCATAGGGGAATGGCTTCAAGCCTAGGCATGCTCAGGGTTCTCTAAGAGGAGGCGGAATTTCATCACTGCGACCCTCTCCTGTTCCCGTTAGTGAAATAGAAAAGATAACAAGCATCGCAGGGCACGAAACAATGAAAATGATGAAGTCAATTACGCATTAAAGCTTAGAATTAGACCGTTCTCAGAACACAACACCAGCGGTTTCCATCGCCATGTACAATGAAACTCCTTCATGTTATAACACTGCATGCTATTGAAACAGCAACCTTACAGGCCTCAAGGCAAAAGTAATGTCATTAACACGCCTGGGGCTTGAAAGGTTGCAAACGATAAAAAAGACTGGTATTTACCGTGCGCACATTTCCTGTGTCATTTAGGTAAAACTCATGAACAGATGTGCAGCTTGCGTGGTTTAGAAATGACGTGCATGCTTGACTTCTATCAACTTCTTTTTACCAGGGTATTTTCTGTATGGGTCCTGCCCCAGGGTTCATATCCACACCGAAGTTCTTGAACTTAGACGAGCGAGACTTCTCGGAGGTGCCCGTTGAAAAGCCTCGCGACACAGTGCTCGCCATTATTTACACATCTGGAAGCACTGGCTTGCCAAAGGGAACAGAGATAACGCATTACAACTACGTGGCAGCGTTCTACTGTACAACGTAAGAAACATATCGTTCTTTATTGACAATAGCCACGCCTGTCTGCATACATACAGTGGTTCAGTACGTAAAATACCTGTGCGAATTGTTATTTCCCTCGCAGGAAGCAGTAGTCGTTGTGTAAGAAATGCAGTAGAAGAAGGCGAAGTCTTAACCTGTCTCACAGGGACGCTCACACAGTGACAAGGCGAAATCACTGCCGGCCAACAAAGGACACAATGCGCGTTGTGTCTCCCTGTAATTAGGGAGTATCATTTGTTAACACGCTGCGAATAGATTACCTAAGCCGTCATGCTACGTGAATGCCATATCATCACTTTTCATGCGACTCTCACCATTTCCTGCAACAGCTAGCCTAGGTATATGTGACCACAAATATTGTTTAAAAATTAACCAATCAATTATCATGGACGTTACTCGTAGGAATGGATAGTTACTGATCATCGACGTGGATGCAATAACTAAAAATTGTGCTTTAGCTGGTAAATACGAACAAACACTGGATAAAATTAATTAAACCAGTGTAGAATAAACGTCACCTACATCTACTAGGAGACGTTTTATTTTCGTGTTAAACGGATTTCTATGACAGAAAGATCAACAAGGTTTTGTTTCTTTCTATCTCCTCCGCTAGTGTGTTATGCAATAAATACTGTATTAGCATATAACAGTATGCTAAACAATGATAGGTAAATGTCAATATTTGTAAATAAAGCGGAATTTAGGATAGAAAAACTGCAAAAACAAGAAAATTATGCCGTGCTCATGGACGCGTACACGCTCGTGGCACGTAACTCCCCAATATAAAGCATCAGGGATACCTCAAATGTCTTTTTCTTCGTTTGAAATTGTCGTGTCTTTTACCTGTTTTATAAGTAATCTTTTTCATTGGAGACCGCAGCACCTACAATCACAGCTTGGTCAATTCTTGTGTCTCAGTATTAAGGCGACCCCGTATTGCCTAATCTGGTAATTTTCTTTTCTAATCAATAGTAAAAACGTAATATACCGAATTGTGTGCACTTCATCAATTTATTTTGCAGCCAACACCTACCTTGGTCAAGTTCAGACATATTACTTGCATCCTCGTCTATTACTCACCAAACAGGTATGATGTTTACCATGTGGAGTGCCCTGGGCGGTACCATCAGCGTCATAACGCCATCCACACTAACGCCCCTGGAGTTTATGGATACCAGTCATAAATACAAGGTTTGTTCTGACATCCTCTCATTCTAAAGTATCTTAACTTGTCTTTGATGATATCAAGAACACACATAAATTCATTGATGCGAGAAGTAGGGGCAAAGTACCACATGGCCTCAGGAAGTCGACGTGCGAGGCAGTCCTCAAACTCCACTGAGAACGGGTACGCGCCGAACGAAGGAGGTAAATTCCTCTACTTGACACTAGATCACTAATGCATAATATGGGTTAAAAGTTCGTCGTTACCACAAAATAGATTACATTTCGCTGAGAGACCGCGCCAGAATAGTCGAAGAAGTTTACCATGGTGATCGAGTGTTTTATCTATAACCAGAGATTAAAACGTGCCTCTTTATGGTGATAAAATCCATTTATAACACTACTACTTCAAACATATCTTTAAATTGACAGCGTGTTAGAACACTGAGGAGTAAATGTTCAGCTGAGGAAAACAGTGTTACTGCTGCCAACACCGGAAAAAATTATATGCTTCATGCGTCGCCCCTTCCTTGTTTTACGTTTGTGCAGAAGCAACACTTTTTTCAATTTTATTGCGTGCTGCTCTCTCTTCAATTTTTGCTTTATTCTATTTATTTTTAATAGATATTTGCTTGTTTATTCTTGTTTTTTGTATCTCCTTTTGTTTTTATGTTTCTATCTCTCTCCCAACACAATTATCACTTCGACTTTCTATCGTTTCTTTTACTGTTCTTATTCCTGTGTATTTATCTTATTCCTTCTTTCCTTGTTGTGCTCTATTTTTATATCTATTTTTTTCACTGGTACGATGTCTCAGACCTTGTCTCCAAGTGCGGTATAATCATCAACAACAAGTACGTTGAAACCTTAGTCGATGTAGCTGCATATGCAATATTACACATGAGGCAGTCTAGAAAGAAAAAACGAAGAAATAGAAGCCTAGAGAATATGAACTAAATATAAGTAGTATTATTGGAATACAGTAAATGAATTAAATAATGACGGACGACACCCGCCTGTCATGGGTTAATAATAGTGGTGTATTTTCACTTAGGTCCACTACCAAATTTTGGTGCACCTGAAGGTGGACGTGCGGATTGAGTTCTTCGTTGTCCAGACTTCATAGCAGCATTTTCTCTTGATGGGTGTTCAACTGCATGGCGAGCCAAGAACGAACCTTTCTCGTCATGTTAGTTCTGCAGCCTTGACGGAGAAGTAGATGAAGGAAGTTCTCTTGAGGCACGAAAAGCTTCTGCAGATGGAATCCGTGGAGGAGTCTCTGAGTCGTCTACAAGCACAATAACAGCTTGTATTGCAACCCACACCATGTTCAAAACTCTCGCAAGAGACTGCTACAAAAAAAGTGAACGAGTCTATACACAATTGAACAGCAACAACAGATGACAGAATAGTCACCCAATAAAAATGCTAATTGATGCTTTGCAAGGAGCTCAATCAAAGCAACGAAGGGTGGAGCAGGATATTTTTGAAGAAAGTGCCAAAAGCCATCAAGAATGAATGCGTCCTAATGAATACGCCTCACTAAACTATAAGTGGTTATCAGACCATGATAAAAACCTATAACTTGCGTCGAGATTTTGACGCCACCGCGAAAACGTGATATGACTGGCAGCTTCTTGACGAGACACCATTGTGTCGGAAGCAATGCATACCGAGCTTCTCTGCTGCATTTGAAGGAAGCGCTACGCAAAGACGGGATCAGCGCAAATCCCAATCTCCCTAGAAAATTTCAAAATGTCATCTCTGTTACACCTGTCTCAGACTGTCTAAGGCCTAGTGTGCAGGCGTTACATAAAACGATTCGAAGAGTCGTTGCGTTGACATCTTCAAAGACCCCAGAACAGTTTTTGCAATGAATGAAACATTTGTTCTCAAGAGTAGACAAGAAACAAGAAGGGCCATCATGGGAAAAAATGCCTCTATGTAATAGACATGACGGGTGAAAGATTAACACTTACTGACGACTCAGTGTGCACGTATGCACAGACATCCCGTGTGAATGTATCAGTTTCAAAGTGAACAACGTGTAATTACCTACAACTCTCTGCATCACTCAGCTCTGCACAATTTCCAATCCCAACTTAACGAGAAAGATCCAAATCACATCAATAGCAGCCACGAGATCTCGTATTTGACATCGTTGTGCCTGCTCTGTAAAGTTGGTAAAACTGATGGTGTCTAAATAAAGGTACTGTTGCGTACTGGAACTTGTACGTTTATCATTAACAGAGAGCGTTTTCATGGTGTTAAAGCTATCTTAGTACAAGAAAATGATGTCTCTGTGAGCTCACATAATAAGTGGGCGTTCCTAGTCAGTGAACGACAAAGTCCTTGTGTCACTTGCAGTGTGTTGGCAATGTCAAATGTCACATAAGATTGTCTGCCATCTTATTTTGACGGTTCAAGATTGCCCATTCCTGCAATAAAAAAGTTCTCGTTAATATCTTAACGTCAAAAAAGAGCACCCATCCAGCACCTAGCCCATTAGGAGTAGAAAACTGAATGCGAAGATCACCAGATGACATGTCAAGAGAAAAAAAAGACATGGCTCATAAATTACACCGCCGAATTCGCCGAATAATGATAGCGCGCCATCTGCCGAGTGAACAATCAACCATGGTGGTAGCACGGGATGGATGTGTCGTTACCAGGATGTCTTCGGCAGTTCACACCTGCAGTGCACCCGTGAAGTGTTAGAATTTTTTTCCCTGTTTCAACGCTCGTGGCAACTCTGACGAGAAAGGCAACGTTATCCCAAGGTGCTCATGATTTGCCGAGCAAAGCAACCTAGGCACAGGTACTCGTACTTACCAAAAATCTGAACCGGCTTCCGATGTGTTTCCTCAAGTCGTCCTTTAGAAACATGTTCTTGTGCTTATGTCGCGTTTGTTGTATAGGACGAGGTGGTTGCGCATCAATTCGTTCAGAATTTTCGCTAAGTCCACGTTCCTTTCCCGTGACAAGATGAGCGAGTCATACTTGGCCGCCATTGTTCAATAATTACTCAGCTAGCGCTTCTATTGTGAGCTGATCCGGCGGCAGACACCGCAAAAATCGATAAGAGAGCGATCAGCGCGGACAGGGCCCATTCGGCGGATCTCGCCGCAGCCAAATCGAATTTGGTGCGCTTTCGGTAGCCGAGGTTCTCAATGTACACGAGCCATGAAGGTGTGGACGGTGCCACAGACCATAGAGTTTCTCAATATACACTAGAGGGAACTCTGGCGCTTGTGTCTATGGGAGCTGCAATGCACAGCACTTCAGTGAACATGGGAATGATGGGTAGTATACACATTTGCCTAAACTTCATACTTCTGGCCTGCTTTTGGCTCCGTGTGTGTTCGTGTGGCTTGAAGCTGTTTTCTCACGAAACAAAAATCAGCAAATTTTCAGCGATTGCGCTTCACCACCCTATTTTTTTATTACCTTTCCAAGTTGGGTCACGAAGGTCAAAAGAGTTGAATCTTTCTTTCAAAACAAAATCGAAACACAGTAATAAATGAAACCGCAATTATGATTTGCCGCCCGCAAGTACGAAGACTAGGCAAATGTGTGTACTACCCAACCTTCCCATGGTCGCTGAGCGATCGCAGTGCCAGAGTGCCCTCTAGTTAATTTTGAGAAACTCTATGCAACAGACGACGCTGAAGCATGACATCTCGCGACTGTAAAATGCTCCGCATTTAAAAGCGTTAAGGGTTAATGAAGCGCTGGTGCTCGCAATGATGGAAGCCCTGTACACTCCTACAAAAATCAGCATCACAGCATGGCGCCTAACGTCTATCGACATTAACCCGATGTGACGGCTGTATCATCGGAGTACATACGTATGGTTCATAAAACTGGATAGTCAGCACTGGGTGATCCCACGAGAGATCAACTCTGGTCGAAAGTCGATATTTCAGACTTGATTGTTTATTTTTCATTTTCTGCACATACGCCCCAGTGGCCTGAAAGTGAACTTCGTTTCTTTTTTGCATTGATTAGGAGGAAAAAAATATTGAACTTATTTTGTTCTGTCCCTTGTCATTTTCGAAAGTTAGGACGATATAAAAACACAAATATTAGCTCGATGAACACAATTTTCGAAGCAAATGTACGCGTAATGAAGAGTGAGGAGGAGAAGGAAAGAACTTTATTCAGAGTGCGGCGAGTTGTTGGGTGGGCCAATGGCCCCGCCTAGGTTATGGTCAGGAGTCCTTGAATCCCGGCGGCTTCCAAGGCCCGCTGGACGGCCGACATCTGATGTTCGAGGACGGGGCTGAGCAATGCGGCTTCCCAGCGCGCGGGAAGACTGTCACTACAGGCTGCATACTCGTTGTGGGCACTAATCCCTATACTTTCACATAACATATGCTTCAATGTGTCCCTGGGGTCACAACAGTTGCACCAGTTCGTTTTGTATATATCGGGATATATAGTGTGCGATAGTGCAGGATTCGGATACGTCCTAGTTTGTAACTGTCACCATTCGACAGACTGTCTTTTTGTTAAGTTTGGGTGAGTTGCGGAAATACACCCTCTGTAATCTATATTGTTTTGTAATGTCAATGTATCTGGTCATTCTGTCCTCCCACTTTCACTCGTCTGCCGCGCCGTCATCACCTTAGGATGCTGGGGCGGCCCATGAGAGGGCAGCTTGGTCGGTGAGCCCTCGAGCAGCGCCATGTACAGCCCCTTGTTGCTGTCCCCCGCGATCGTGAGCAAGTGGCCTCATAATGTATGTATTTCTGTGGCTTGTTCAACACCCTCCAAGTAGAATGCGTAGTGCCTCCAGGGAGATGCGGCCATTGGCAAAGTTTCTCGCTGCCGTTTGAGAGTGACTAACTATCACGATTGCGTTTGTCTGAGCTGCCGCGAGTGCTATGACGACCTGTTACGCTGTCTCGGTACTTGTGGTGAGTATCATCGCGCATGTCATACAGCGTCTATTGCTGCCGATTACCGCTACCGGAAACCATAGAGTTACCTACAATACTTACTAGAGGGAACCCTGGCGCTAGTGTCTATGGGAGCTGCAACGCACGGCGCTTCAGCGAGCATGAGAATTATGGGTAGTACACACTTTTGTCTAATATTCGTACTTCTGGCCTGCTTTTGGCTCCGTGTGTGTTCGTGTGGCTTAGAGCTGTTTTTTTACGAAACAAGTGTTAGCAAATGCTCAGCAGTTACGCATCACCATTTTATTTTTTAGACCTACTTTCCAAGTCGGCTAACGAAGTTCAAAATGGTTCAATCTTTCTTTCAAAACCAAACCAAAACACAGCAATAAACGAAGCTGCCAGTATGATTCGCCACCCGCAAGTACGAAGACTAGGAAAATGTGTGTACTGCCCATCATTCCCATCTTAGCTGAAAAATCGCAGCGCCAGAGTGTCTAGGTAATTTTAGGAAACTCTATGCCGTAAACCCCCGTCTGTGCTTGTATCGAGCAGCGTCTACGAAAAGTGCGTCCTTTCATTACCAAAATTTTTATGTATTTGCTTTGCTCTGGTCTCTCGCCGGCTTTATTGCGTTGGGGATGCATGTTTTTTGGCAAGAGGGGTACCATCATTGTTTCCCTGGTGTCTCTCGGGATGTCTCCTTGACGCCGCGATGTGTGTGATACGTTATGCCTAGTCGCTCTAAGATATGTCTTCCTGCTCGTGTCTTAGACAGACGGTCGTATTGTGCCGTACGCTGCGCCTCATTGAGCCCATCTATGGTATTGTGCAGGTGAAGTTGTAGCAGTTTGTCTATGCTTGTGCTAATCGGTAGCCCTATTGCTAGTTTGAATATATTTCGAATGAGACAGACTAACTTGCTCTTTTCCGCCACTTGCCATTTCAAGTATGGTTCTACGTATACTATTCTGCTTATGACGAATGTCTGTATCAACCTTATTGTGTTTTCCTTCCTCATGCCACTGTGCTCAGTTGCTATTCTTCTTATGAGACTCATTATTTGGTCTGAAGTTGCACCCAGCCTACTGAGGGTTTCTCCATTGTTGCCCTTGGCTTCGATGAGCAGGCCCAGTACCCTGATCCTGTCGACTATGGTTATGGTTTTTCCATTGGATGTTATTAACTGTATTTCTTCTCTATGAGCGAGACCTTGCAGGCTACTGGGAGCGCTATGGCTGCCTCTACCGCTGTCTCGTTACTTGTGGCGAGTATCATTGCTGGTTTGCGACCTCTTTGAGTAGTTCTGTACAACAACAGCTCCGAGTATCCCGCAAAACAGGCTAGTCCGGTACCTTCCATATAACGCTCGACCATTTCGACTGCTGTTTAAAGTGTTCCCTATATTTGCCCATCACTCCAATTTCTCACCCATAGGGTGATTTAGTCTGCATATATTATTTTAATGAGTCCTTCGATTGCTTGGAGCTTGGCCGGCAGTCCAACTAGAACCAGATTGTATAACATATAGGCGATAATACCGAACCTTGCGACGTACTTGCACTGCCCATCTCAATCTCCTCTGAAACTAGGCCCCCTATTATGATCTTTTCCATCCTCCCTGTCAGGAAATTACGTACGTAATCGTACGCCTGCTGTGCAAGTCTTAGATCGTTTACCCTTTTCAGCACCGTGGCGTGGGTTACATTATCAAAGGCCTTCTTGAGGTCTAACCCTTAAATGGTCTTTCTCGCTGTTCCCGGATCATCTATAATCTGATGTTTAACTGTAGCATTGCGTCTTGCGTTGAGAGCTTCCTCCTGAACACTACCATTGTGAGTGGAAGTGCATATGAGTTTCCTAACGCAAGATATGAGGAATACGAGTCTCAAGTTCGCAATCTGCCGTCGCTTGCGTGGCTTACACAATTTTTGCCGTTTTAAATTGTTGGGGAATCTGTCCTACCTTACATAATTGTTAATGAATTTAGTTTACTTAGTTATGGACTCATCATCCAAAGTGGGTAGCGTTTTGTTCGTTATGCCATCTAGTCCAAGTGCTGATTTAGTATTGAGTTTTTGCAAGGCGGCCCTCACTTCTGCCTCACCGATCTCGTTGTCTTGATTATCATTTGCCAGCCTTGTGTGATCAAGGTGTGTAACAGGAAGCGCTTGAGAGATGTATGTTTTCTTGATTTCATTGAGGAAATCCTGCTCTGAGCCTTGATTCGTTTGTATTAACCAATTAATATTGTGCCTTTCTGCCAACTTGTTCCTGTCCGGTTTTAACAAATGTGAAAGGTTTTTACACGTTTTCACCATTCCTATCTGGTTGTCCATGTGATCGCCTTTTTTCTCCCACTGTTGTCTGCACAGCTGCTGCGCGTTATGCTCTATACCCCTGTTCAATTTAGCTATCCTTCTACGAAGTGTTCGATTGTGTTTTTGCTGTTTTCACCTCCGTTGTAAACCTTCGTTAGATTTTCTCATGTGGAGAAGCTTATTGTCTACACACTCTAGCTGCGCCTGCGATGACACTGTTTGCGTAGCTGCCTCCACGTATTGTTTCATCTTTTCGGTCCATTCCTCAATACTCTGTATCATTTTGTCGGGCTCCTCTCTGATGTTCCTACACTTGTCCTAGTCGACAAGTTCAAGTTGTCTGCCTTTTGCCTTCCGCGGCCCTGCTCTTACCGTATTTCAAGTGTAGAATGGTCGCTTCCCAAATCATGTTGCGCATTGGTCCACTGCGTGTGCAGCTAATTTTTTGTGAACGTCAAATCTGGCGTGGTATCAGTGCAAATGCTAGTACCTGTTCTTGTAGGAAATTATCAATCGGTCACGAGCGTCAGCCACAAGTTCTTGCCTTTCTGGGTTTCGATCCTGTATCCTCATGCACCGTGCGGGGCGTTGAAATCGCCTCCAATCACCAGCGCTCAGTTGCCCGTTATAGCGAGTGTTTCGTGAAACAGCGTGCAGAATTTGTGCTCTCTGCATTTAAGACTGCTGTAAATATTTATTACAAAGAGACTGTCCTTTGCTTTCAGGATTTGTATGAGTTCGAGGAGAATGCGAATAATTGCCTTAATTTTCGTGCCGTGTTGAACCACCGCGTGATTTCGCCTAACCAACATTGCTAATACCTTTGTCTCCCAATTGGCTCTGTCGAATGACTTATCTCCCGACAATTTGGCCAGCCCGTGCGCTTCTAGCATCATTATAAAATCCGGGGCACTGGTGTCCTTAAGATGTTGTTGCAAAATGTATCGTTTCCGATTATATCCTCGACAATACCATTGCCAAATCATGTAGAGATTTTGTCTGCCGTGGTGGCGTTACAGGCTCTTCGATCCCTCAGTGGGCACCGAGGTCCCACCGTATGGCTTGAAAGACGTCTTAACTGGGCCCCCACCACTTGTCTGCGATCCCCATATTGCTAGCTTTGCGTCCGAATCAGCCACCATTTGCTGCACTTTCTGCAATAATCTCTTGCCTAGCGCCTCAATTTTCGCCTCAAATCTAACTTCTTGTTGTTCGAGCTTAGCTTGCAATTCGCCTTCAATCTATTCTATTTTTACTTCCATGATGTTTGTGAATTCCTCCAGTCCTTCTTGTGGCGTCGCCACTGCTTTGGGTTTCTTTACCACGCTTTTAATCGGAGCGTTCTCTGGTTTACGTTTATTGGGGGTAAGGACTGCTACCTCTTCGTCCATTCTGCGCTTTTTTCATCCGTAATAACCTGTGAGGTTTCCTCGTTGCGTGTAATCCCCCCGTTTTTCAGAAGGTAATTTTTATCCCTGAGTTTTCTATTCTAATTCATAAATGCAACATTGTTCTGCCTGATCTGCACCAATTAATTCTGTAGCATCTTAATCCTACTTTGAATAGCAGCCCCTGCCCCTACGCGCGCCCCGGAAGCTTCATCAGCACAGCTCACCTGGCAGACAGGCAGGCAGGCAGGCAGGCAGGCAGGCAGGCAGGCAGGCAAGCAGGCAGGCAGGCAGGCAGGCAGGCAGGCAGCCAGGCAGGCAGGCAGGCAGGCAGGCAAGCAGGCAGGCAAGCAGGCAGGCAAGCAGGCAGCCAGGCAGGCAGGCAGGCAGGCAGGCAGGCAGGCACCTCGACACCTCGGCACCTCGGCACCTCGATTCCGGCATTCGACCAGACGCTGGCATCAGGGTGTTTTACCATTTCACCAAGGTGGCACTGGCCCTACTAAGCTTAGTGAAACGTTGTTTCCGCAGTTGTCTCTGATGTTTCTGAAGGCACATTAGGACGTCATATATCAGAGGCTGCGATTGCAAAGCGCTATAAGCGCTGCATTGAATCGTTGATGACACAGTTATGCAATGCGTATATCGTGCTGCACTAATTTGTGCAGCTTCCACACACACCAACGGTACTTGTCCACCATCTACTGATAGGAGAGTGATGACAACGAGTACGAGAACTGTTGCATTAAACCCCACCGAAAGACAACAGTGTGAACAGTTGAATGCCACGCAAGTGAGTTTAGTGGAGCGATAGAAACACAAGGAGAGACAGGAAGTTGGAGGGGGGGGGGGGAGTGCTCCCGCACATGCACTACTCAGGCTGACATCTCAGCTTCCTTCGCTTCCGCAGTTGAGCGCGTATGGCTGGTTTTCTGGGGACCTTGTGCCATTTGCATTTCAAAGGTGACATTTGGCAGTAGCATTATCTTCAGTTATACTGGCTCTGAATCGGCTTTTGAGGTGTACAAATATTCGAAGTAGTGGTCTTTATATTACTTTAATAACTACCAGTGATGTCTTTCTGCATATCTTTTCTGTACATTTACGATTACCTTGCTCTAATTGCAGGTGACGACAGCATTCCTATTTCCCACACAGCTTCAAGCTGTGGTGCGTGAGATGCGTCACTTAGGAAGAAGGTTACCAACTGTCCGCAGAATTGGTACTGGCGGCAGCGTGGTTCCGGCATCCGTAGCAAAAGCAGCCTATGAAACATTCAGTGGTCTCGAGCAACTCTTTAATCTATATGCCATGACGGAGTCTTGCGGTGTTTTGACGGCTCATCCGAAGTCTTCCAAATGTCAAAACAGTACGAGTGTTGGAATTCCTGCAACCGGAGTCACTCTGAAGGTAGATCACAGCAAACTCATGTTGCCGTTCCGAGTAGCACTTGCACCTGATTCGTCGATGTTTCCTGTAACATTATGGTTACATATGTGTAGAACTGGACATCTTAAAGGAGTCGCCAAAAGTTTTCTGAAAATTTTCAACTACTTCTGTGTTCGGAAGTCGCGTCATGTATTCTATACAATACCTCGACCTTGTCTGTATGGTTGATTGGTCGAGTTGGTGATACATCATTTTCAGATGGTAGTAAGCACTTGTCCCTGTCTTTCTGTCCGCGTCTTAGTAGTGCGCTCATATTTCAACACAAACTCGACCTTGTGTCGTCGCCCGGGTTTATTAAAAAATTTTAAAAATACAATGGCAATCCTTAGCTCACTTTCTTCTCAACTCTACAGCGGACGCCAAAATACAGAAAATAAAAAGTCCATGTCGTCAAAAAATCATAGCGACGCAGTAATATTTTCCCAGCGACCGCTAATCGATATTCGTAGCATTGTACAAATTCGATTGCAAAACCGAAAAGGCATTACTTCCTCTTTTATAAGCTGTACTGCACAGTTTGACGATGCACACAACTAGCATGGTGGGGACAAAGTCACTCAAAACACAGCGTCAAACGGAACCTAACGCAATCAGTGAGAAAAAAAAACAGCTATGTTGCACTAAGCGAGCGAAGGTATTCGAGAAAGCCCGAATGCACACGTGATGCAGCCTGGACATTCATGAAAGCAGAATCAAGCAGATCAGTTAAGGTGTTGCACAGTATACAACACGGGACGCAGTAATCGCTTTTCTATGTTGTCATACGTTAATAAATCATTTTAGAGCAAAAGAATGCTAACGCTCTGTTTATGACTTGTCTGATGACGTCACACTGACGTCCATCGGTTGTGCCTCCGGCACCTCGTGGTGCCGCACGGTCGCTGAGTAGCCTGCAGGAAAACAGGGATCTCAAACTGGTCAGAACATATGGACTGAATATTGCACCGAATTATTGGAGAAACGGCGTGTGAGATCCGTATCTATGCAAGAAAAATCACGAGCAGCCCACCCCATATTGTTTTTACAAGAGATTTTTATATTAAAAATGATATATTTCATACCACCGGCTTTTTTCTACACGAGAAACGATTTTTCAGGGTCAGAAAAATTAAGCACCGTCATTCATATCAGCCACGGTGTGAGCACGTCTGTGCGCGTTTAAGAAGCGCTATTCAAGAACTGCCATGTATTACACCTATCAGCTCTTTCCCTATAAAAAAGACTTCCTTTATCGCAGTAAAGTACGGCGGATCCTTTAGTATTTCTTGAGAAATTAGTATTGTTTACTAACATTGAAGTTACACGTAATTATCACAACATTCATTGCCTATTTAGCAAGTGCAAGTGGTAAGTATGATGTTAGGAGGCTCGTGACCATAAAAGTACACAATTACTGTTACTATTTGCAGGGAAGCAACAATACAAAGTCATGAGCTTACTGCCACGCACATTGAAATCTTGCTATTTGGTTGTTACTGCAAGTAAAACGAATGTTTGAACTCATTTGCAGTTTACTAATATGTGCAGTATGCACTGTCTTCCAAAGTTGATTCTCTTTGAAAGCAAGAGAATCAGATATGAGTATTGTACGTTACAGCACTGTCCTGTTACGCTAAGGATGCATGAACTGCTTCATGTGATTGGCTTGGTAAACGAAATGGAAGTCACATCATCAGATAACAACATGCATGTGGTCGCATTATTATTAATTGCGTCGGCATATTTTCGACGTCTGGTGAGGTTTAGGTGGTACGCCGTGCACGAGATAATTTCATGACGACATCATATTCAACAGGGCTGATACATGTGCATGAACGTGTTTAAAATTAGCAAATACGCATGCTCTGTGGGCTAGTTGTGCAGCATAATCAGCAAAGTAAACATTCTCTTCAAACAAAATATTTTATAGCAGAAGCGAGTAGCTTCCAACAAGGAATGTGGTAACGCTTTACGCCTCCTTTTTTTCAATATTATCTTGTTGCTAACACTTTATGCACTATTATTCAATTATACTTCATTTGTTTATGACCTATGTGTCAGATTTTTTAAACCCCTAATTTCTTATCCACTCTGTAAGGCAGCCAATGGGACGCTCGTCTGGTTAACCTCCCTGCCTTTCCTGTTTTTGCTTTCTCTCACACCTCCGCCATAACCAAAACAGAAACGCCAGGATAGTGCTTAGATGTTGGTGCCATCTAGTTTTTTTTTTATATCTAAGATATTGGATTGATGTTGTAGGCATTTTGTTAGATAGCTCTTCTATGGACACTATAGGCTGAGCATTGCCTTTGGCGTCACCGTTAGTCGACGTCGTATGCCTCCACCGTCATGCCCCGCATGTTTATAAGTCCATATAAATACAAAAGCCAGGAATAAAAATACTTAGAAAAGTATTTTCCGATGATCGTATTTGAACGGATGACCACACGCTCCGCAGCGCACGGCATTGGCCTTTGCAACGGCAAGCTATTCATATACAATTTTTACCACTGCACTTTGCCGATCTTAGTAAAAATATTAGCGTGTTCTCAGCTTTTCCAGCGACATGGAACGAAGGACGCCCTCGGCGTAAAGCCCAGATATTTTGAAAATAGCAACACTCTCCTCCGAGTGCCCGTTTTCCTCCTCGACTCTGCTCGGATTTTTACCCTTTCCTGGTTGGAGTGGCGCGCAGATCACGCTGAATTATCCACTGGTTTGCTGTAGCTCCATGGAATCAGTGCGCACGCTTTGTTTATTCTGCTGCTTCGATGCGGTCAACGAGGATTTGTCAATTGAAAACCCCACCTTGATTAAAAGAAAGAGGCTTGATGTACAACATAGTGGATGATATAATTTTTATGCTGTTCGATGAATAAAGTGGAAGCCTTTCCAAAGAAATGAGTACCGTCTAGCGGCAGAGTGGTTTACCCTGTCTACGCTTCTGCTGTCTATAACGCGGAGACATGTTAGGCGCTATAGTGTAAGCGCATAAGGTGTACACTGAGTTTTGTTTCATTTACTGTGACCATGACGAGATGAAAGAAGCTAGTCTACAAAAAATGTAGAATGTACTTGATAAATTTCCTAAAACAAGTGGACCTTACGTCCATTTATACCGACACCAACACGAAATATTTGTGTAGTGTATCCAGAAAGCCAGAGTACCTAAAAGCCACAGTGTTAGCAAAACGACAGTGCCCGTGCCTTCACTCCGTCACGGTGGAATGACGAGATATTGTATTCAATTACCTCTGCGACTTACCTCGTTCCTAAAAAAAGGTGACTGGTCATACAAAAGTTTCTAATAGTATGGTACATCATATTTGCAGTTTAGACATACACAAATGCAAGCGCACACTCGCGCATACATACACGCAAAAACACGTGCGCACACTCAAGTGCTCGCTAGCGTGCAAATACAGAGAAACACAAACAAAGCTCACACGCAGGCATATATGTACGCAAAAATGCATGCCTGCGCAAGCGCACACACAAACACACGTTCACAACTACAAGTTAGGACCTAAGTTAGCTTACCTAAGTTATGTAAGCTAACAAGTTACACACGTTAGCTTACCAGTTGCATACATTGAAAACCAACGCACGCGCTCAAACACAACAAAGATTCGTCAGGGCACAAACAAAACAACATAGCATAGTGACTCACTCAGAAAAAAATCGACAAATCCTACGTAACTGGGAATGAACGTTATGCGAAGCATGTGGAGGAAAGGTTACCGTGTTGAATTTTTTTATTGAGCGACACTTCATAAAATGACGGTAAATATATGTGGAAGAGTTTCACGCACAGACATGTGTTGAATAGTTGCAGATGTTCATATAACCAGTTGTTTATACTTGCGCAATGATGCCAACTGGAACATGCGTGTTAGCAACACAAGAAGCTGATATGAAGCGCTGATGCTCGCTAGGAGGCTGGCCTTAGACACTGCTACATAAGTCAACTTCCGCGCATAGGAACTAACCACAATTGATGTTAACTCGACGTGGTGGCTATCCCTATCGGAAAAAAACGAATGGTGGGCATGGTGGAAACCACCACCCACCATTATAGTGGATTAATGTAGTGGGTGAATGGTGGGAAACGCCCACCATGGCGCATGGTGGGTATGGTGGGTGCTGCAGTGCCGGCAACACTTGAGCGCAAAATGACGTCAGAATCACCGTGACGAGCTGCCACAAAAAATAAAAAAGAATTCTATAAAAACGGTATAAAAAACACCCGTCCCGAAAAAAAAAGAAAACAAGGCGCCGCGGAGGATCGAACGTGCAACCTGCGCATTCTCATTTGGAGACGCTAACCACTGCGCCACACCAACATGACGTTGACATTGTGTTAAATACTTAGTTGGCATACAAACTTAAGGCTCAAGTTATGTTTGTCGTGTACACAACATAGACAAGATCTACACCTGCTACTAAAAATTGCACATTTATTAAACACAACCACCTGCGGCCTGTAACGATTGCCACTATGTTAATGGCACTAGTGCTATTTTTTTTACAATTGACAACTTCAAGAAAAAAACCAAGTGGACTGGGGAGCAGCAACAGTTTACCGGCGGGGTCTGCCAAGTTTAATATCCGTTTCGCGCTCGTTCTAAAGGGCGACATCTGCTCACGCTTTATGACACTTCTAGGCTCATTCCATAGATACGCCCGCCTAATTTATTTGATTGAGTATTGCGATGCTTTTCGCGCAATGTAGAGGGCGGTCGCGGCAGCGCAATGCTGTAGCTCTTTCGCTAAAGCAACAACTACATAACGGCTTGGCCAAAACGAATGCAGTGTGCCGGAAACATTACGCTATCATATTGGTTCACCAAGCACACGAATTGCCATGTCTGAGTTCTCGGACAAGAGCTAGAGAAGTGCCGGCGAGTGCAACCGGCCGCTGTCGGTGAGGAGACACTTAATACGTTCTCTGGGAGTGCTTTAATCGCGTCGCATCGATGTTTGTTGCTTCTTGAGCGGACACCATACACAATGAAAAATGCTTCATTTAGGTTAATTGATGACATATGGCTGCGCTGTATTTTTATACTTAATCGTCGTAATCGTGTATTCTGAAACCCGGAAGCACGGATAACACAATTGTACGGGCTCGGTCACTAGGCCTAACTTTTGGTGGAAATCATGGTGGTAGAACATGTAGTGTACAGATCCCAGCTTGGTACACTATATAAATTGCCCGCCATTATAAGCCCACCCATCATCTGCTTACTGCTTACCAGCATTATCGCGATGGTGGGCAGAGCTTCTCAGCTTGGTACACCATGTGGCCCACCATAACAAGCAGCACCCATGATCTGCTTAGTGCTTCCCAGCATTATCGCAATGGTGGGAAGAGTTTCTCAGCTTGGTACACCATGTAGCCCACCATAATAAGCGCCACCCACCATATGCTTAGGGCTTCCCAGCATTATCGCAATGGTGGGCAGAGTGTCCCATTATTGCCCACTATCTAGCCTCTGCTTTCCACCATCATTTCCACTTTACCCATCGTCTGTACACCATACCACCCAGTATGTCCCGGCATAACCACCATATGTTCCACTACGTCCCACCATAGCCATCATAATTTCCACCATGCCCACTATTATTTCCACTACGCCCACCATGTTTTCCAGTATCCACCATGGCAATTTTTCCGATAGGGATATCAAAGGAGTACATAAGTAATGTTTATAAAATGGGGTAGGCAGCGCTGTAACCACTATTGACATTTCACGAAGATTAGCGTGTACTTGAAAAGTAGTTCCGAGACCTGGTGTAGCCTTGTGCTAGAATGCGTCATTGCCATGCAGAATGCTTTGGTTTGATTCCAGGTGGACCCTGACATTTACTCTTTGCATTCGTCGGGTCACGCTACAAATGTCGGGTATTTCTAAACGCTCGCGCGTTAAAATTTCCCATGTGTGTTCTCGCCATTCCTGGGTAGATACCAAGTGTCAATCACCTGTGGCACATACCCGCATACCAGCGGCACATACCTTCCCGTAGGAATGTGACATTGTCTGTCGGGTAGTGTTTGATGATGTACGCGACGGGATTGTGACAGTATTCATGTGTTTGCTAGTGCTTCCTATTCGTCAAACCATCTTACCCTCCCGTGCTAGTTTTGGTTCACCCTAAATTAAAGATGTGACCACGAGAGCACCCAAACGTAAGCGGATAGATAGATAGATAGATAGATAGATAGATAGATAGATAGATAGATAGATAGATAGATAGATAGATAGATAGATAGATAGATAGATAGATAGATAGATAGATGCTCAAGTCGCGAAGTTCGCTAAGAAATGCTTCGCATTTAAAAGCTATACCAATATTTATATGTGCTCGCCATTGAACTCAATGCACGATCTGGTTATGCCATAGCATTTTATTGTGAGTGCAACTTCATCCAGATATATAGGGAAATTATCTACAGTTACCTCGCGGAGAAGTACGTGCTTCAAAAGGCAAAGTTTTTTCTGTCGATGTTTTGAATCCTCTGCTTCATGCGCACGGAATTTTTTTTTCGAATCAGAGAATGTATTATAGTTTACCTCAGAGAATAAAAAATCCCAGCATTATCACGGAGTGAATTATGCCGAGTTGGGCGAATAGCTGGAGGGTTTCATCGCTAAATGGCGAATGATTCGTGAATATCGCCCACTACATCATCAAAGACATGACAAACACTGTGTATATTTATACAAGAAATTTATTTTTGGTAAGTGGTAGCTGTTCGTCGCTTCCGTTACCTCTTCATTATAACGGCTTTACGATCGGTGAAGTGATGGATCGGTGATGGGCGTAGCGGAATGTTTGCAAGGACGAAGTAGTGGGCAGTTTGGAAAGGTGGAACTGTAGGCGGTCACGTAGAAACAAGAGATGGACGCAGTGGGAAAATCTATGGTTCTTTAAAGCGCGCCTGGATACAAGTACACGACTATCTTGCATTTCATATTAGGATATTTGCGTGGTGGCTACATACCAACGCAAGGACAGACCCACACCACGAAGGGCTTCGCTCCTAAATGTTCTGACGTGCTGTTGCACTGAAACGCGCAGCAGCGGCGCAATGCCACGACGAGCGAAACTCAGAATTCAACTCGGAAGCATGTTAGGCGTGGGTAGCCTGGAGGATTCATGGCGGCCGTGGTGAAAGAAAATCACACGAAGTTTGTTTGCGCGTGGTTTGGGTGACGTCAGGATCACATGATTAGCTAGTAGCACTCTTCCCAGCCATTCAGCACTGCGGATGACGGGATCAAAAAAGGGGAGGTTGACGGCGCGGCGAAAGTGAGATGGCGTGGATCAAGGAGTGTGGTTACTTTTCAAAATATCGGGGTTATGTCTCGGCCTCTCGCTCGTGTACTTTGTCCTATGGTGCGTGGATCCGCTGTGCACGAGGACGCGCTCATGTCGCATGGTGTAGAATAATACTCCTTGGGCTTTCAGCTGAGTGATTGCGTAGGAGTTACAGGGCGCACGAAGGTCACTTTGCTTTCTGCTGTTACTCCGTTTGTGAAAACTGTGCACTTTTTAAACACAACGGAGTAACAACTGTTAAATAGGTTTGCGTTCATCTTCATTATACGTGCGCATATATCCTTCAGCGTCCTTTGTATTTAAGTATGGCGTTGGGTGTCGTACTGTAAACGTTGTTAGATCACGGTAGTCCTTCATGTGTATTTTTAGTGTTCTTTCGTCTTAAGCGGTGCACTGCACGTTTTCATCTCGTTGGTGTTCTTCGCGTAACATTCAAGTTTGTTGCAATCACATTCACTGCTTCGACCTTGTGAAGAAAATACGGCAATTCACTTACTCAGATTAGTCTATAAGTGATATCTTAAAATGAGATTAGTTACTGTTGCTTAAAGTACTAAAATGATTTGTGTACAAAATTTGTTTTGGTAGTTGTGCAGAGTACTCCTCATGAAACATCAAATACCTTCAGCATTAGAAGAACTGAACCTCTTGAGTGATAAAGTGTAGCCAGTTAGCTACGGTTTTATTTTTATTTTTTTTGCATACGGTCACTTTACCTAAACTGCCATTATCCTTGATGAGAAGCTCGACCACGAGACTCATCAAGAGTACTTATTTTTTTCTTCATATTGACATTGGTTAGAACGAAACTTCCTAACGTTTTAGGCTGATCTTTGATGCTATGTCAAAAAAGGTCATTTATGACTTGAGGTGAATCGTATTTTCAAAATTATTTAGGCATGGGTAATGACTCTAAATATGTGTGTCAACGTCTTGGCACGTTTTTTTTTTGTTGCAATAAAACTTTGCGCCTTGAAGTGATACTGCGGGAAATTTACGGATGTAAGTTTTCCACAGTATCACTTACGGATGTAAATTTTTCCCATTAGCCACGCATGAAAGGGTTCAACATAAAAACCAGTAATAATAAAGGGTCATTGATATGGCATGTCGCTAGAGGACACATTCCGAAAGTATCGCTGTCTTAGCCATGACTGTAACTGATGTTCTTGGCATCTTCTTTATGAGCGCGTTTCTGATACTCTCCCAACCTTAAAAGTTAAGGAGAAGAAAGAGCACGTGTACATAGTAGGGGAATAGGTTAGAATTTATAATGGTGTTACTGAGGAAGTTATGGTAAGGAATTCAGACAGCCAGATGCTGCTCCGGCGAAATGGATGTCAACTTGTGAAGGCATTGTCTGCAGCGGCATTCTCTGTTCAACAGTTTTTTCACCACCTCGACGTTGCCCTGTGCTTCTGTCTTGTATTGTTCCACAGATACGTTTACACCAAATAAGCAAAAAACGGCATGGAGGAGAAGGTGAGAGTTTTCGACAAAAAAAAAGTCCGAAGAGCAGAGATTTTATGCTCTGGGCGACGTTTCGAGAAGGGAACTTGTCTTTTTCAAACCTAGAACTGACCAGTTCTTGCCCGGGAAAAGTCGTGTCCGCTCCTTGAAACATCGACTCGAGCAAATTACTCATAGTTATTATTTTTTGTTTCAAAGAAACAGCTAGTAAAAGATATGTTTCAAGTATTGCGACAGCGCTTGCAGTTGCTATAGGTTTGTGTATAACTGCTAACTGTTCAGAAGTGTACTGAGTAAGTACACAGCGAAATTGCGGCGTTGCCACTGGAACTAGCCTACCGGGGCGATGCTAGCTTTGGCTACGTTCGTGAAAGCTGTAATTTATGCATTCTTGCTTTTTCGTAGAACTGCTGGCTAAAATACCCCAAAAAAGAGAGAATTTCAAAAGTAAATTGAGAGTTTTACCTTCAGGATTCCAGAATTGCGTCTTATCGGGGAAAATTCTGTATGTGAGTAACCTGCTACAGCCATTACATTGCTTTGTTTAGATTGTCGACGTCAGCACCCGTGAAAAACTCGGCCCACACCAGATAGGGGAAATTTGCTTTCGAACTCCGTCTATGGTGAGAGGATACTACAAAAGGCCACGTGAATCTGCCGAGCTGTTCGACGAAGATGGATGGTGCAAATCGGGTAAGCCTAGACTTGCAGTTCCAGCGTTTTTAATATGTAATACTATCTGTTGCATAAAGCCGTGTCCAACATTACATAAGTGTAAATCTTCTGCCTCATGGACGACGTTAGGCAGTACATTTAATGACGCTACTATTACGGCGTCCAATGTGCGGAAGCGTTGCAGACTCTCATTTCAACGCCCTTCATTTGACCCTCCCGCAAACAATCAGTGAGGAAAACTCACCGTTGTAGCTGATACGTGAGTTGTTCATTTGTTAAGTTGAGTGTGCGTGTTCAACTTTATGCCTTGATACAATTCAGAGCTAGGCTAACCAATGCCCTGGATTTCACAGGATTGCCCTAATTGCACATATATTGTCTCAAGTCCCGCGCCATTTCTGTCAGGACAGCAATACGTCTCAGATTTGTTCTGGAATGTCTAGTTACAACACGTGTCATGCCACGAAACATAAAATTTGCACACATCGCACGTACAAACCATTACTATGGTGGCTAGGGGCGACTCCGAGGGCCTTTAGCCACTTTAGATGATCTTCCAACCGATGTATTAACTCTCTCACGAGTGAATGATCCAGCAAGGTTTTTTTTTTTTTGAAAGCAGCACGCTGCCAACTGATGTAACTCAATTACGCTACATACGAGGCTACCGAAATAAAGAGGTGATAGAATCCTCTGAAAGCTTTCAATAATAGTAACAGCCTGTTGTTGATTCCTGGTAGTGGATACAAGCCACTTGCAAAGCGTAAAACAAGCAAGCGAACTGAGTACGCTCGCTGTCTGTTTTTGTCTCCCACCTTCCCCCCTTTTTAGAATTTCATCATTGAAGATTTGCTAACTCCATGTATAGTACGTATTTTTGTGGTAGCACCTGTCGTGAGAGGCACGTTAACGAAGCCTTGGTCAACGACAGCAATAGGTACTGCCCCATCAAATCATGTCTCACATTCGTAGAGTGTTTTTTGGCCGTAAGCTTTTATTTGAAGTATATGAAAGTGCTAAGCATATTCAAAAGTTAGCGGGTAGCGACAGGTTATGCGTAGGTACTTAGCAGTATTCGGAAAAATAAAATGAATCAATGAACGCCTCTGAGCAGGGCGATTGCTGGAGCTATTTACCTGAAGTAAAATTAACGTTATTATACTAACAACGAAGCATTCAGCACTGCACCGAATTTCACAGACAAGAAGAAGGAAAGGTGTACACCGCTGTTTAAAAAAAATCACTTCCTCTGAGCAGTGGTAGTCACTACCTTTACCGCTAATTTATTTCAAATGGTTAAGCAGTTTGTGTCATTAAGTTACTTCTATTAACCTTTTTTTACGGAAAGGAGGATTTCCTCCCTCCTGGGCTGTTGCACAAGAGTACAAAAGCCGACGTGAAAGGCTCGCAAACCATTGTTTAGGGGGATGTGTGCACTAACAACAGCCTAAAGTGAACTATGGCGGTGGCCAAGGAGCCTTGAGAAAAAAGGTGTTCTTAATGGAAGTATATCTGGTTTACTGAACAGAGGGAGGCAGTCGCAATCTACCATTAGATGTTTGTCAGTGTGGTGTTGACGGTAAATGGTTCACCTTAGGAGTGCAGCCGATCCGCGTGGGCCCTCTAGAAAGCACTAATATTTCGCACTCGTTGTGCCTTTTCTCTTTTTGATTGTTTCTCGTGTTTCTGTCTTTCTTTTTCACATCTCCCTTTCCCATATTTATTTATATTTCTTTTTCCTTCTTTCCGTGTATTTTTCTACTGCTTCCTTACTCTCTGCCTCTTTGTATATTTCGCTTTCTACCACTTCCGTCTTACTGGTTGTGTTGGTCTCTTTTCCGTGCATTTATTTTTCTAACGTCTTTATCTGCTTTTATACTATTTCGCTTCTGGTTTTATCTTTTCTTCTCTATCTTCCCTAACCTTCTCTACTTTCTCTTTGTTTTTTATTCTGTTATTTTGTTTCTACCTCACACGTGTTTCAAAGACTCGTCTTGCGCCAACCACAGATTTCATAAAACGCTCGTACCTGCTGTAGACTTTAGAGGAGCTTACCCAATTCCTGTGGCGTGCACTATTGCAAATGTTGGTGTAGTGAGGACTCGGAAAACACATCAGGGTAGCAACAAGAATCATTTATGGTTCATTGTCGCAGTTTTATATTAGCGAAATACGTGATAGCTGTGTTATTGTGGTAATGTAGGCAGTGCAGGAGCGCATGCCGAGTACATCCTCTGCAGGGCAAGAGTTGACAATGAAAATTCAGGTTATTTGAGTGGCCGCGTTGTAACGAAGCCGCTGCGGTGACACCGTGGTGCACCCAATCTTCTTTTAACTAAAGTCAGCCTGGGAGGCGATGGAGCGTAGTTCGGTGTCGCTGGTACCGAAAGACGAGTGGCGGGCGCCACACGAGGGTTTGGTGTAGAATGGTACGCTGTAGCATCAATGGCGCTACTTGATGCAGGGCCACCACAGTTAGCAGACATTGTGTCTGAGCAATCACAATCATAAGCACTCACACTTGCTGTCCACTGTTCAAGAGTCGGAAGGAGATGCCGTGTGTTACGTTTATAAACCCGATCATCTTCCGTTTCCTCACTAGAGGACCTTGGATACGTTCATGCCAATGCAATACCTCTCGGAGTCCAACCTCGAAGGCCATCTCCTCGAGGTTGCAACCATGAACTACACTTCACCAGCAGATAGCTGCGCAGCCAGGCCTAGTACGTACCCTATGCTGAAGATTCGCTGCAACACTGCCTCGGCAACCGACGCCAAAACAACCCTGCCAGTAGCCCAGAGTGGTCTCCAGCCACATCTAACGGGAAAGCTTCCCCCATGCTCGTCATCACTTGGACGATTCGGGCCACTTGCACCCGTCGTACCTAAAGGAGTACTGACACAGAATTTTGGGGCCGAGATAGCCTTCGGGGTCGATTCTCGTTAACATTAGTATATCATCGGCAATCGCTGAGTAATACGGCGGCTCTTGGCTTATTCGAACCGCCGGCACTCTTTAATAATGGCGTCGATGATGGCAACGTTGTTGTATACTAGAAGATCAAAGGTGCGTCTGCTATGCCTTTCAGCACATGTGCCGCTTTCTCAGACAGACTCATGTGGTCGTCAATCTGGCGGCATAGGGCGATGACGTCGTGAATGTACGCGACGTACGACTCCGTCGACGTCTGTGCACGAGCCACCAATTGATTCCGCGCTGAGATCTGCCGCCCAACAGTGTCGCCAAAAAAGTCGCGGATCTTCTCTTTAAAGGAGTACGAGCTTGTAATCTCCGCTTCGTGCGTCTCGAACCACACCCGCGGTGAGCCATCGAGGTAAAAAAAGCACATTGGCCAGCATAAGAGTCGGGTCCCACCTATAGCTTGCGCTGACCCATTCATACCGGTTGATCCATTTGTCGACGTCAACGCCATCCTGACCGGAAAATAACCCGGAATCATGAGTATGAGGTAGAACGACGTACGAAGAAGTCACGAAAGGTGCAGGTGGTGAAGACGATGGTTGTTCAACCTGTGACGTGGTTGGACCTATGATCATGTGGCTGTTGCTGAGCTTCGTGATGAAGACAGGGAAGTACCCAGCACCTCCACCACAAAGATGTTACGTAAAAATGACCCGAAGCGTGTCTATTTAAAATCTATATTGAAACTGATGCGTATAGCATCGACTAAGATGGAGGACAGCTCGCACAACCGACTGTACACTTCCTTGTTCTCGTCTTCTGACCCTTGATATGTCAGCTACGTAGCAATATGAACAACCATTGTAGCTTGGAAGGTATTTTAAATTACTTTTGAAGTTTTCGTGAGCGACCGACTCCATAGCGCCACAGACACCAATGGAGGGGATCCCGAGGGGACCCCTTACTGCCCTCACGTCACCACGCGGCAGTCAACGAAACAAGTTACGATGACGTCATAGCCGCCATTTTTCTTTTGCCGCGTTAGTCCCCTGTGTCTATATTTCTCGGCGGCTGGTTGCGAGTGCGTGGCCGTGGCGCACGCTTGGAAAGTTTTGTGTTTGGCGACCTTCCAGTGCCGTTTCCTATTCGAAAGCAATTCTTGGTGCGGACTGTGTGGAAGAACGTCACGGTTATGTGTGCTGACGTGATCAAGAGTCCACACGCTAGTAGGTGACAGTTGCACCCAGTTTTTGGAACTCTCACAAATCAAAACTGATTGATATTGAGCAGCCTATAATTATCTGTCGCGTGCGGCAGCAAACGATGTGTCGTGTCATGACTAACAGCCCTACACCAACTCATTGCAGCAGAAAAACGCGAGGCTTAAGTTTTTGTGTCAGTAACCCTTTAACACCCTAACAGTGCACCCGTATGTCTACACGGATGCCGCGAATATGATGGGTGCCCTATCACTACATGATCCAGGCGTGTCCAGAGATCTTGACAAGACGAGTCTTGACCAGCCGGACCCATATGCGTGGCCGCCATGGCACTCATTGAATGGGAAGCACCTGGACGTTTCTTATGCGCAAAGCGTTCTAAGTTTGCTGTGCGCGAAACGTTCTGAGCAAAGCGTTCCATAGATAATTTCGACGTGCCTTGGACTCCTGTGGTCAGTGCCATCGAGGGCTACATGGCGGAGCGTCAATCCTTGGCTGGTGATAAGAATTAGGAGTGCTATGACTCCAATGCTTGCAACACTTTGTCGGGGACCACCACTACGAGCATCTCGGGGAGCACATCAAAGGTACCGCTAGGCCATGGTGTGCATCGATCGTCAACACTCATCACAGATGCTTAGCGCCACTTCTTCAGTAACGGGCGGGAGATGCCACTGCCGCAGCTGGACCCTTCACGAACAGCGCGAGAAAGTCCACCCATCGCGGCATTCAACGGTTGCGAATACGCGATTTCTTGTCCTGTTTGTACAAATACGACGGAACAGACAACAACTTGACCTGCAGCAATTAAGAAACAGTCAAGTACACCCGCCAGAGACATTGTTGGCAAGTTTTCAGAAGACGTCAAATTGTGGAAAAATCCGAGCGCAGCAACAAAGCGAATTCCAACCTCTGGAAAACACAGAGGAAGATATTCACGCAAGGCGCGGCATGACCGGGACGGATAACCGCGATTCAGCCAGTTCCGGCCACCAGAAGCACTGACGGCCTCTCCACACGCTTCGCAGTCATGGCCGAGTGTGGTTACCAAGAAAGACGCTGGTGCTCGGGTGCGCGGGCAGCGAGGTGGAAGTAGAAGAGATGGAAGTCACAGAATAGAACAGCCTGTTCGCAGCAAGGGTGCTGCCTCTATTTTGTTTATTCCTTACAGTACGTTTGGCACTTCATGCTTCTGCATTACTACATGTTTCCGTTTATCTATGCTCACATGCGTTAAAACAAATTAGAGGCCGAAGCCTGTATGAAGTCTGTATAACTGCTAAGCAGCGACAACATTGATTTTAAGCACAAGCAGCGTACCCACAGGTCGCGGGTTCGTATCCCGGCTGCGGCGGCTGCATTTCCGATGGAGGCGGAAATATTGTAGGCCCGGGTGCTCAGACTTGGGTGCACCCAGGTGGTTGAAATATCCGGAGCCCTCCACTACGGCGTCTCTCATAATCATATGGTGGTTTTGGGACGTTAAACCCCACATATCAATCAATGAAGCACAAGCAGCGTCCGCCTCCGTTCAATTCTTTGAATCATTGGCCGACTCTACCTTAAGCAAGTGGGAGAGGTCCCTCAGGAGCTCACTTCTCGCTGACCAGCAATGGGCCGTCCAGCAGGCCCACGAAGCGGCCGCCAGGTACTCCCTGTCGGTCCCTACGTGGGAGACGCCCGCTACGCGCTAAGCGCGTCCTGTAGGACTAAATAAAGTTTTTTCATTCCATTCCATTCCATTGGCCAGTAAGTCAAAATAAACGCAGAAAGCAGGGACCTTAGCACACTGCCTATAGTCCCGGAGCATTGCCAAGAAAAAATAGTACAAATGGCCACTCCAGGGGGACATTACAAAGGCAGTAATTTGACCCTTGATTACCGAGAACAAAACTTATACAAACATCCACAGAACGAGCTTTACGGGACTGAGCATGTAAGGTGTGCTGACTGGTATCATAGTCTGGACCTGCAGCCATTCAGCCTGTTTTTTTCTTAACATTTACCACTCCATCCAGCCTCACGCATATAGTTTCTTTAGGTTGGAGCTCTTACGTACCCGCTCCAGCGTTGAGCGCTGTTTCTTTGCGATTCTCACTTTAGCCGCCTGGCTGGTCAATGTCTTGGACATCAGAGTGCTGTCGGAAAGACGATCAAACTGTGGCGTTGGTGTTTGCTTGGTGACATGGGATGTGATTTTTTTTTATCTTGCCTATTGCGTTGTCACTTCTACGTTGCAAGGTTATTTGCTGCTGGTGCTTCATTCCCGGCTTCTCGAAAGTGTTTTGAAAATTAAAGAACCAAGACCTCCGTCAGATGTTTCTTGGTCATCCCTGCAAATGGCTTAGGTGGTGAAACTGAACAACGTTGCAGTACAGATTGAAGGTATCGAGTGTAAGAGCTTATGCGAATAAAATGAAAGGTCAGCAGATAGAATCCTGATAAGTCACAGGGCAAATAAGATATTGACGGACGAAACAGATGACGATTTAACGACTGCAGTTTCACAGCAGTGACCACTGTTATGCGTCGTTCGTCTTTCGATCACCAGCGAAATTCACCAAATTTTTGTACGTAATGTACAGAACGATCCAGCGTTACTGCGTTCTACTCGCTCCCGGTGAGTAGTTCAGAGAATGAGTTCAAATGTTCGCAAAGTGTATCGAACTCTGGGCGCGACATCACAACAAAATGTATATATATATATATATATATATATATATATATATATATATATATATATATATATATATATATATATATATATATATATATATATATATATATATATATACGTGTGCGAGACAAGTGGCTTGATGACGTTATACTGCCTAATACGAATTCTGAGCGATGCTTGTTCTCGGGACAATGTCAATTATGTTTGAAGTTTTGGGTGTATGTTGTATTACGTTTATTTTAACATTCACTACATACAGCCACAGAAACTGCCACCGTTCAGGTGCTACACGTACCACTTTGTGCACAGCAGACTTTGCGATCCAAGCGTAAAGCTGACAGCGTTGGAATGGTACGCACACCACTCTGTGCAGTAGGGGCGTTGCGATGCAAGTGAAATGGTGACAGTACTGTTACGACAAGCCAAGCCAGCCACAGCGCACGTTCCAGCCCTGCATATGCCTGAGCTATGACTGAGAGACCAGCAAATGTCGCAGAAAAATACAAAGAGGTTAGAGTGCAGTGGCTAGCGATATCGACGCATTCTACGTTCTCTCTCTTTAATCCTAGTTCGCTCTATCAAATGTGCCACCGACGCCAGACAACCGCAACGCCGTTCACAGCAGGGAAGACCACATAAAAGCAATGCCCCAAAATCTATTCCTAGCTCTTTCCCGTACTAATTAAAAAGGCTCTCGGAGTTAAAAACGCACCAAGGTGCAGACACGTGATGTTCAAGAAAAAAAAAAACGTTTGAGCCCGGTGACCCTCCTACAGATGTCTTTCGATCAATACGTTAATAATCATCATTATGATAGCTATCAGCCCAACTACACCCACTGAGAGGCAAAGGCACTTCCCTTGTTCTTGCAATCAACCTGGCGCTGTGCTTTATGCTTCCACATTATAGCACCAAACTGATTAATCTCTTCTGGCCTTATAATGTTGTCGCATCCTCGTGCATTCGCCTTCTCTTGGTATCTAGTCAGTTAACCCTAATTGCAAGAGGTTTTTCTGTCTACGTGCTCCATGACCTGTTCATGTTCATTTCCGTCTTGGTATCAACAATGATGCCCTGAACACCTGTTTGTTCCATTACCCGCTTTGCCATCTTCTTATCACTAATGGTTATGCCAAGTACTTTCATTTCTATATCTTACTGCTGGTCCTCAATTTAGGTTGAACCTTCTATGCAAGCCTCCATGCTTCTGCTTTGTTGGTGTATTATTCCTTTAGGGCAAGTATATATCGCGATAAAAAAAATACAAAGATGCAGGTAGTATATACCTTTGTTTCGTGAAATAGTGCTAAAGTAAGTTTATTATTTAAGAATTTTTGAAAAATTTACATCACCCCACCATCATCTTCTAGTTATTAGTGTGAGGGCTCAGCTGCGAACTTATTACCTGTCCTAAGTAGACATAATTCTTTGCATCTTCCAGCGTGTTCCCAAATATCCCAAGGCGCGGTTCTCCACCGAGACTGTTGATTAATAATTTAGTCTCAATCATACTAGTTCTCGCACCTGCTGTGCTGCTTTCCATGACCGGTTCAGTAATCATGAGCTTATCCGTCCCCTGAGTCATGGCAAAGTCAGCACTAAAGCGTCATTATCGAATCGTAGGATACTAAGGTTCTGCCCACTATCTTTACCCTAACTTCCTAATAGAGCACTCAGAAAATCGCACATAAGTATTCACTAAATATCTTTGGGGAGATCATGCCTCCCTACACTGCACCCTTTATTTGTATTCAGTAGCATTCCTTATAGAGCACTTTAGTGGCTGTGAGTCCTCTGTAGATTTTTTGCAGTAAGTTTCTATACGTCTTTCGATGCCTTAATTCCGCGGTGCGCGCGCTTATTACTAAAAGTACTTGTGGGTAGTTCAATAAATTCAAATAACCTTATTCCTTTCCATTCTTCAGGTGACGCTGGGTACTACGACGAGGATGGATGCTTATATTTTTCTGAACGCCTCAAGCAAATGATCAAGTGCATGGGCAACCAAGTTGTTCCATCTGAGCTTGAAGAACTGTTGCTCCGCATGCACCCCACTCAGATAGCCGAGGTTTCTGTGGTAGGACTGAACCACTCGGATTACGGTGAAGCTCCAGCGGCTGCCGTCGTTCTGACAGAAGAAGGCAAGAAGCAAGACCTTACCACTTTCGTCAACGACGTAAAGACCACTGTTTCAAGTAAGTCACTTAGAGCGACCATGTGTTACTCTTTTCTTTCTTTAATGTAGGAGCTATCTTCTCTTCGCAAGCCCCACAGTCAATTTGAACTTTGATTTGAAGAGGAATCCCCATGCTTTTCCGCGTTTTGGTTTGGAGTTGTTGAATATTTTCGCCCTTATACTTTGCTTTTCATAGAAACAAGCTCCACAGCACTCGCAGTTCGATTAATGCGAAAGAGCGACTCAGTCATAATCTTAATGTTGTTGAATTCAGCGAAACTTCAAGCGCATGTTTCCAAGGCTACCCTAATTACAAGTGCGAAATCACACAAGCTAAGTGAAATATTTTTTTGAACACTAGTTTTAGTGATTCGTGGCCGAATTCGGAGTTACGCCTTTCATTGCCACTCTGCTCTTTTATGTTACTAATGCTACAGTCGATTTGCTTGACCACAAAAGAGTGACCACAGCAGCTCTATTTCGATTGAGGCACAATGGTACAGTCCAATGTACTGTTTCTCGTTATGAGAAGGTAAAGAACGCCAGACAGTCGACATTTTCGGAGCCCTCCTCAGCAGCGCCCCTCGAAATCATATAGTTGTTTTTGGAAGTTACACCGCAAATAACAATTTTGCATTCTGATGACACGAACACCACCACGCACGCGCGACAAGGGCTTTTTCGTCATTTGGTGGCTCACGTACCACAGTGTACCAAGCGAGTAATACATTTGCATGCAGACTTCGACTGAAGTTATTCACCTTCAACTGCGTTCACCGTGTTTCAGTGTTATGGCATTGCGCAAGCAATGCCACAATACCAAAACAACGACGCTACAGAGGGCCGCATCCACTGTGGCTAAAACCATGGCCACAAACCAAAACAAAACAAATGGTCTGGACGCTGGCCCTTGTCTTCGACGACTTGGTCTTCGAAGGTCACCGTGAAATTTTGTGAGGCAGTGATCCGAACGATGGCGAACGATGGTCAACGATGGCGTAGTGGTGGGTCTTGTTCAGAGCACTGCATGGCATGCCCCTACATACCACGTGGGGGACGGTTTCCCGCTCGTACCCACAAATACGGCATCGCTGGTCGCAGTTCGGTGCGCTCCACATTCGGGCGCCGTTGAGTGAGAGCAAGTTCCGCCACGCACGATGTACAAAGTGCCAGTCTGCGAAGGAGGTGCAGGCGCCCGTCCGCATGAAGTGCGAACTGACGCGGTCAGGCGCTACGCAGGTCCGCACCTTCCCTTGGTTGGAGAAGTCGTGGAGGGCGAAGCCTCTGTTGTCGGCTGGCACATCTCGAAGTGGCCGCAGGACGCAGCAGCGGTGCTGGGACGTAGCGGCCTTGTAGCCGCATGTTATACGCACGTCGCCAGGGTCCAGGTCCCAGGCGACGTTGTAGCGGCAAGAAGCCTTCCGGGCATTGGTCCCCACAGACAGCAGTTGGATGGCAGGGGCCCTGGCGTTGTCAGGTAGCGATCCCACGAGTGAAGTCTCCAGCTCGTGGCGGTTGGCCTTCCCGCCGAGGCAGGTAGTGACGAGGACGTAGGCGCCTTCGAAGGCCATCTCCAGGAGCTCGGCGTCGGGGGATGTGAGACGCTTTTAGGCGGAGTCTATGCGACACAAGTAGCTGATATCCGCCACGACAGGCACCCCATTAGCTCCACCCTGTGCGGATCCGTATATGTATGATGTCGCGGCGTTGCTGGGCAGGTACAATGTACGCTTAAGCAGCGGCTGGATGGTGTCGTTGAAGTGGGGCCAGTCGGTATTTCCGAAGACACCGCACCTCATCGGAAGTTGAGCGTCGGGACCGGAGAGCGTTCAGACGTTGCCACGGCGCCAACATCGAATAAAAGATCGCCAGTGCGTGGCGATAGTGGTGTCGAATACGGAGGTAGAGTCGGTCGAGATCATGTGGCTTACCTGGCGTCCCAGGAACCACTGTGGATCGAAGTCTCGAAGAGTGGCGATGGAGACACCCGCCACTCTGAAATATGTAAGCCTTATGCCCAGGGGAGTGGCTCGGATGACGTAGACGGATGCGCACTTGGCTGGGTTGAGTGAAAAGACCAGTGAAGCGGTGGGGGTCTCTATCCGGTTTATTTGTTGTTGAAGCCTGTTGGACGTCGAGGCGAGCAGCGTCACGCCATTCCCGTAGATCAGATTGTTGTGACTGGTGTCGGAACCACGGACGGCACGAATAATTGGGATCACGATGTTAAAAAACAGGTCGCTCGATGGGCAACTCTGACGCAGCCACGCCTTCACCAGTAGTGGTTCTGTCGAGCCCTCTGCAGGCAGGATTCACATGTGGTTGTCCGCGTACAGATCTCTGATGAGGTCGGTGAAGACGGGACCAGCACAAGCCCCCCGTAGTGCGTCAAATAACACCTGATGAGAGACGGAGCCGTAGGCATTGGTAAAGTCTAACATTGCCACACGAAATTGGAGCTGTCCAATCTGGCAACATCAAAACGCTGCTGCAATATTTTCACTACGTCAAAACAGAGGTCTTGCCGCAGAGATTGAGACGCTAGAAGCAGGTCGGTCTTTTTCATAGAACGCGCAAGAGAGTTCTTTTTCATCCATATCATTGTACTTCATGGCACATGCACAACTGTCATTCTCTTTCTTTTTGACAAGCACGTGATTTTTGCCTCCCTCCGAAAGAGGCATTGTCCCGTGCGCAACTTAGGCACTCTACCAGGCGTACAAAGTGGTCGAGTCAACCCAGTAACCGGGAGCTAATTAACTCGATAAATACGGTTTCTTGCGCACGATGTGCACGACTTCGGGTAAATGCTTTTGGCGCTTACAACTGCAGTCAGTGTCGAGAACAATTTCGTAGTTCACTTCGTTCAAACGTCGCGTGACGCTGTATGGGCCAAAGTACCGTCTTAGCAGTTTTTTCGACAGTCCACGCCAAGGTATCAGAATCCAGACCCAGACCTTGTCGCCTGGTGTGTAGCTAATAAACTTGTGTCGGGGGTCCTGCCGTTGTGCATCTTGATGCTGGTGATGACAGATGCGCACACGCCCGAGCTGTCTTGATTCCTCGGCGCGCTGAGTGAATTCATCGACGTTTACATGGATGTCGTCACACTCATACGACAACATGGCGTCCAACGTTGTGGTGACTTCACGACCATAGATTAGACTGAATGGCGTCGTTCCAGTGGTTTCTCGTCAAGCGGTATTATAGGCAAAGATCACGTAAGACAATATCTGATCCCAGTTTTTATGTTCCGTGTCCATGTACATGATGATCATGTCTGTGAGGGTCCTATTGAGGCGCTCCGTCAATCCGTTTGTCTGCGGATGGTATGCAGCTGTTCTCCGGTGAGCTGTACCGCTGAGTCTGAGAACCGACTCCAAAAGCTCTGCGGTGAAGGCAGGTCCTCTGTCTTTGATCACTGCTGTCGGAGAGCCATGCCGAAGGACGATGTTTTCGACGAAGAACTGAGCGGCTTCTGCTGCAGTGCTGCGCTGCATAGCTTTAGTCTCCACATAACGGGGGATGTAATCGGTGGCCACAATTATTCATCTGTTCCCTGTTGTGGAAGTTGGAAAGAGACCCTGGAAATCCATTCAAGTCCGAGTGAACGGCTTCGCTGGTGCTTCGACTGGTTGTAAAAGACCGGCTGGCTTGCTGGAAGGTGCTTTGCGTCTTTGGCAGTCGGTGCAAGTTCGCACGTGATGGTTAAGAGCAGCAGGTAATTTTGGCCAGTAGTACTTGCATCATAGTCGGCAGAATGTTCAGGTGTGGCCTAGACCACCAGAATTTGCTTCATCATGGCACGCTTCCATAATTTCTTTTCGAAGAGAGGCAGGCACAACGAGAAAGTGCGGGTTGCTGGTTAGTGAGCAGTTTTTCTTATAGAGAACATCGTTTCGCAAGCAAAAAGATGACAGTCCTCTGGCAAATAACCACGGCACGTCTTTACGTCGTCCTTCTAAATATTCAATGAGTGGTAACAGCTCGGGGTCACTGCGCTGCTCCCGTGCAATAGTGGCCTTGTTGACAATTCCCAAGAATGCCGCGTAGAAGGTTTTGTCATCATGAGCGGCAGTCTCCACAGGCGACCATGAGAGACAGTCAGCGTCGGTGTGTCGCTTCCCTGATTTATAGACGATGGTCATGTCAAACTCTTGAAGCTTTAGGCTCCAACGCGCCAAACAGCCAGATGGATCTTTAAAGTTCGTGAGCCAGCACAAAGAGTGATAATCGCTAACAACCTTGAAGGAGCGGCTGTACAAATACGGACGAACTTTGATGACCGCCCACACCACGCCGAGACACTCCTTCTCGGTAGTCGAGTAGTTCTCTGTGCAAGAAAGAGTTCTGCTGGCTTGGCTATTACTCTTTCACAGCCGTCTTGCCACTGCACCAGAACGGCACCCATACATACATTGCTGGCGTCAGTGTGAAGTGCTGTAGGGGCATCCTGGTCGAAGTGCGCAAGGACTGGAGTTGTTGGCAGGCGTTGTCGTAGTTCATTGAATGTCATTTGCTCATGTTCACCACAAAAGAAGGGGACGTCCTCACGTGGGAGTTGTGTCAATGGCGCAGGAATAGACGAAAAGTCCTCGATAAATCGCCGGTAATAGGCGCACAACCCTAAGAAGCGTGTCATGGTCTTTTTGTCACGTGGTGCCGGAAATTGCGCTACGGCGTCTATTTTGGCCGGGTAAGGTCAAACACCCTCGTGACTGTCGACGTGGCCTATGAAGCTGAGTTTGTTGAAACCAAAATGACATTTTTCTGGTTTTAAGGTAAGGCCGGCCGAACGTATGGCTTGGAGGACGGTGAATAAACGGCTGGGATGTTCTTCGAATGTTGCTCAAAATACAATAACATCGTCCAGATAGACCAAGCATATTTGCCACTTCAGGCCTGATAGTACGTAGTCCAGGAGACGCTGAAAAGTGGCTGGCGCCGAGCACAACCCAAAAGGAAGCGCCTTAAATTCGTACAGGCCATCGGGCGTCACGAAGGCCGTTTTTTCACGATCTCTCTCGCCGACTTCTATCTGCCAGTAGCCGCTTCTGAGGTCCATGGAAAAGAAATAGAAATAGCGCGCGTGACGCAGTCGATCTAGTGAATCATCTACACGGGGCAGTGGATAGATGTCTTTCTTTATGACTTGGTTCAACTTGCGATAGTCAATACAGAAGCGCAAGCTACCGTCTTTTTTCTTGACCAAAACCACGGGGGACGCCCAAGGACTTTTCGAAGGTTGTAGGACGTCACTGCAGCATCTTGTGTACTTGCTTCTGAAACTTCTCGCGCTCTTTCGGAGCCACACGGTGGGGGTTCTGGCGAATTGGGCGCGTGTTGTTTTCAGTAGTCATGAGGTGCTTGGTCAATGGTGTTTGCTGGACCTTTGACGCACGCGAAAAGCAGTCTTCGAAATTGGTGTATAGCTTCAAGCAGGCACTTCCTAGCCGAGGGCGGTAGCGTGGAGCAGATGTCCACCGACAAAGTTGTCGAGGCGGGGACAGCCCCGTCATCTGGTTGTTAAGCAAAACAATTCCCGGCTTGGTCTACATCGTCGTAGTAGGCAACTGCAGTACCCTTCTGGATTTGACGGCGCTCGTTGCTGAAGTTTGTGAGGAGCACTTCTGCCTGTCCACCAGTAAGCGCCAGGACGCCCCTCGCGATGCAAATGCCTTGCGTGAACAAAAGAGCGACTATGCGCTACGCTATCACATTTTATAGCAAGGCCACCCACTGGACACCGACACAAGGCAGGAGGATCTCGGTGGGAGTGTCACATCGTCGGCTATTTGCAAACGGCCGCGTGGTTCGTCACTGCTGTTGTCGGCATACGGATGTGCGTAAAACGTCACCATACGTTGAGGGATATTGATAACAGCGCCATGATCTTGAAGTTAATTCATGCCCAAAATTAACTCTTTACAGCAGTCTGGCGACAGGACAAATGTGGCGACCAAGCTACAATCCCCGATGCGAAGTCGAGTGGTGCATTTACCCATGGGAGTCGTCAGCTGACTACCAGCACTCCTTATGTGCGGCCCTGTTTGCGGTGTCTCTACCTTTCTAAGGCGGTCGGCGAGCTCTTGTCGCATAATTGAGAAGTCGGTGCCAGTGTCGACCAGTGCTGTAACACAATGTCCGTCCATGAGAACGCTAAGATCGGCGCGTACAGCTTCATCGGCATTAGTATTAGTCGTTGTATTCATCGTCGTTGTCGTCATACCTTCTTGCGATGATAGGGGGAACTCTTCATAGTCTCGACGATTGGCAACCTTGCCCCCGAGGTCGCAGCAGTTAGTTTCCCCAGTGCTGGCTAGGCGAGCGGCTTCTGGTGACGTCCGCGTAGCTCTGAAAAAATCATGGTGACGCGCAAATGATGGAGATCGCAAGCGACACGGTAGGGTTTCTTGGCCAGGCGATAGTTGATCGGCATTGTGGCCACGACGGTCTTCGGAGCGTAAATTAGCGGGACAAAAAAGTTCCCGAACCCTGAATTGCCATGACGGCAATAGCGGGCAATGTGGCCGGGTTCGCCGCAGCGGAAGCAAACAGAACGACAGTCGGCCATGCACCATAAGTCATTTTGCCGAACTGGCGGTCGTCTCGTAGAATCCCGTTGCCACCAAGGTACGGCAGCGGGTCGTGGCTGGAAGGGCGTCGCCAAAAATGTCGGTGGAGGGCGACGGACCACATCAGCATAGCTCACTGAATGTGGCTCAGGACTTGGCGCTGGCGTGTATTGGCTTGCCTTAACTACTGACGGACGATTTCAGCAACAGATGCGACTGGCAATTGGGTAGGGGGAATGCAGAGGGCCCGAAGTTCCTCACTCGCTATTCCCCTAATCATTTGTCGCAGGAACTTTCGCATATGGCAGTGTTATGAGCTGCAGCACTTCCTGCCATGTGGTTCGGCAGGCGGTCAAAGTGTCAGTATCGTTGTTGCAGTGTGCGCTCGATGACAGTCGCCTCTCTTATGAATTCGTCTACTGTTGTAGGTGGATTTCGTACGAAGCCCGCAAACACTACTTGTTCCTTAACACCTTGCATTAGTTGACGCACCTTCTTCTCCTTGGGCATGTGAGGGTGAGCTTGTCGAAACAGACGGATCATACCCTCTGAGTACATGGCGGCTGTTTCATTGGGTTTTTGCACGGGGGCCTCAATGAGTTGCTGTGCGCGATCCCGTCAGTACGAGTTCGAAATTGTAGCGAGGAGCATTCGACGAAAATGTTCCCAAGATTGAAATGTAGCCTCACGGTTCTCATACCACGTGCGAGCGCTATCTTCCAATGCGAAATATGCACGGCCAAGTTTATGCTGTTCGCTCCAGTGGTTGGATACAGCGGCCCGTGCGAACTGTTCAAGCCAGTCCTCAACATCCTCGTACTCTTCCCCGCGGAAAACTTCCGGAACGCGAGCATGTTCAAGAGTAACCTGTGAGAGAAGAGTGGCCTGCGATGAAAAGATAACAGTGGATGCGGTAGGAGCTGCCATGCTGGTAAAAGGCAGACAGGTGCGGACTCAGAGCTTAGGCCTAGTAGGCGCAGACTGAATCGGTGCACTGGAGTCGTGACGAGGGGCTGAGTCTCTGGACTAGGCGAACGGGTCCGAGCAAGACTGTCCTGCATAAGGTTGTAGGCTCCAGCACCTCCACCATTGTCACGACGTCAAAACAGAGGTCTTGCCGCAGAGATTGAGACACTAGAAGTAGGTCGGGCCTTTTAATAGAATACGCAAGAGAGTTCTTCTTTTTCATCCATTTCTTTGTACTTCATGGCACATGCACAACTGCCATTGTCTTTCTTTTTGACCAGCACGTGACAATATGTAGTTGAGCTCGAAGTCTCCGTCATGTGGCAAGAAAACCTTTTGGTACTTCGAAAGGACGTCCTGCTCCAAGATCCTTGCCTGTATTTGGGCGGCGAGGCATCTGGCGTAGTTTCGCTCCCGTACAGCCTAGGGTGATGGGGCGCCATTTGGAATGAGGCTGCGGGTCTCCTCACTTAAAAATCAGGACCGTCGGGGTTGTGCGCCACGAGTCTGGTGTTCTACAGCGATGAACACATGCGTTGAATAATGCAGCCACGAACCGGCCAGGCTTCGGGGTCGACCACTTTCCAATTGGTGGTAGGTGTGGTGTCATGCGAATGCGAAATCCAGGTCGAGTCGCTGCCATCTGCGGCTCGGCCAACCCCAAGTATGTAGTGGGGCTTTAGGTGAAGCGTTCTGCGTCAACTGACAAGTACAGCAACTTTTAACAACATTTTCAATATCTTGGGTTAACTGAGGCCACCGGATAGGTGCGCGCGAGCATTTTCACACACGTAACTCCGGGGTGACCTTCACGACAAAGTGCCAATACTTGTTTACGCAAACAGTGCGGAACAATTACCCGATTTCCCCTCGTAACGCACTGCTGATCTACCGATAGTTCATACCGGCGAACAAAGTATGGTTCGAATTCACTATCAGTGACATGCGCAGGCCAGCCGTTTTTCGTGTACCACAACACTTTCGATAGCACTCTATCAGTACTCGTTTTTTTCCTGATTATGTCAGCAGACAGTGGAAGTTCAATGACAACAGAGAACAATTGTACGTAATCTGAGACATCTCGTTCATTCGCCAACGGCAATCGCGAAAGCGTGTCAGCGTTTCCCATGGTACTGCCTTTTCGGTACTCCCATCTGTAATTGTACGCCGCCAGTAGCAAAGCCCATCGTTGCAGGCGCATTGCAGACATTACTGGAACTGGTCTGCCATGCCCCAGAAGGCTGTCTAATGGCTGGTGGTCCAAATAAATGACAGAACCACGCCCAAATAGGTATTTGTGGAACTTCTTCATCCCAAAGACCACGGCGAGAGCCTCTTTTTCAATGTGAGCATGATTTTTCTCTGCTTTGCTCAGTGCCCTAGACGCATAAGCAATAGGTTTTTCCACCTTATCAATCTTATGAAACAGAATGGTGCCCACGCCCTACATGGATGCGTCACACACCAGCCCTATCTCTTTCGTTGGGTCGTAGTATGTCAAAACATTTCCTTCCGTCAACCACGTTTTACTTTGCTGGAACACTTGCTCTGCCTCGCGGACCATTTGAAACCTTTTTCTTGGTTCAACACGTCATACAGTGGTCTGAGTCTCGTGGCCTCGTGGGGAACAAACCTAGCATAATAATTTATCAACCCAAAGTAAGCTATCAACTGTACCTGAATCGCAGGTGCAGGGGCCTCCGTTATAGCTTTTAATTTTCCTCTGACGGGCGTATGCCCTTTTCATCAAGAACGTGGCCCAAATACAAGACGGAAGTTTGAAATTGATTGATTGATTGATTTGTGGGGTTTAACGTCCCAAAACCACCATATGTATACGAGGGACGCCGTAGTGAAGGGCTCCGGAAATTTTGACCACCTGGGGTTCTTTAACGTGCACCCAAATATGAGTACACGGGCCTACTACATTTCCGCCTCCATCGGAAATGCAGCCGCCACAGCCGGGATTTGATCCCGCGACCTGCTGGTCAGCAGTCGAGTACCTTAGCCACTGGACCACCGTGGCGGGGCACGGAAGTCTGAAAGAACTTACATTTCTCTTTTTTTCATTCGAATGCCTCTTTCTAGAAACCGGGACAGCACAATTTCACTTTATGGAAAAATTCTTCAAAGATAGCTCCTGCTATCAGCACGTCGTCTATATAGCACGCTACCCGATCAAGTCCTTTCATCTCGTCATCCATAACAGCCTGGAAAATCGAAGGTGCACTCTTTATGCCATAGGGTAAGCGCGTATACTTGAATAACCCCAAATGCGTGTTGATCACGACTAGCGACTGCGCTTGGGGATGCAATTCTAGCTGCTGGTATGCAGTGGACAAATCCAACACCGTGAAATATTTGCAACCGGCCAGCTTTACAAACAGAGTGTATAAATAAAATAAATAAATAAACACTGCTTCTTTAACTGAAAATGGTACCGACCGCGCTTTACAAAAAACGGGTGTGCTAATATTATCTTTAAGCACTAACTTAATGGCCCTGTTCTTAATTAGGCCCAAGGTAGGCTAAAAAATCTTAGCATACTTTTCAAGCAGCAATGCCACTTTGTCCAAGCGAACCCCATGAACACTAGCCCATTCTAACTTCAGTGCTGACAGCCAGCCTCGCCCCAACAGCATAGTGTTTAGTACTCTCGTTTGTTTTCACGACAATCAGCGGAAGTTGCTTGTGCTGACCATTGTGCTCTACAGAAACGTTTAGCTTCCCTTTTACCGTCAGCGGAGTGCCACCGTAGGTTTTTAGCTTAAGATTTCATGGCTCTAAGGGTAGGTTGGGCCAGTATTTCTTGCACAGTGACTCTGATACAATTGACACAGACGCCCCTGTGTCAATCTGCATGCGCACACTTTTCTGATCTAGCTTCAGGCAAATTTCGTAGAGTCTGGTGCGCCCCTCGAAGGAAAAGATATTGTACAGCACATGTTCACCCGCGTCACTTTCCTCGTCTATCACGTTCGCAGCTTCTCTGCCTCTGTCCCTACACATCTTCGCTAAGTGTCCAACCCGTTTACACACCCGACAACGGTACTTGCGAAATTTGCAGATAGATGCTTCATACTTAGGGCCGCATAGAAAACAGTGCAGTGGTTCCATCCCCCTTGTGCCAGCAGGCATCCCCGAAGTTTCTTTCTACAGCGTGGTGGGTGTTTACCGCTATCTGTTTTGCGGTTAAGGGTGCTGATCGTTTCTTGCACCGACTTGGGCTGAAAATCGTGGCTTTTTGTCCGGGCCAACTCAATACTCCTAGCGATATCGCTGGCCTCTTTAAAAGCCAACTTGCTTGTCTTTAACAGCTCTGCTTGTGTTTCTTTGTCACAAAGTCCTGCCACAAACCGGTCGCGGAGCGCGTCGTCCAGAAACGTTCCAAAATCACAGGATGTCGCCAACCGCTTCAGCTCTACAGCGAAGGCTGTCACCGCTTGCCCATCTTGCTGAAAACAACGATTGAATTTGCAACGCTCGGCAATCACGGAAGTTTTGGGAACGTACTGCTCTTTCAGTGTCTGTACTAAGTGTGCGTATGTCTTGTTTTTTGGCTTTTCTGGCTTCAGCAACGTTTTCAGAGTTTTGTAGGCCTTCTTTCCTATTGCCGTTATGAACACTGACACCTTCAGGTCGTCGCTCACCTGGGAGGCCTTCAGGAAGTGGTCGAACCGCTCCACGTAGGACTGAAAATCTTCGTCACCATCCTCGATCAACTGATCGAACCTTCCCAACGTCGCCATAATGCCTGTATCTTCCCAGCGCTTCGGAACCACCACTAATGGTGTCTTGTAGCCCAGTGGCATTTGAATCCCATCCTCGTCGCCAGTCTGTTGCAGCCTCTAAGGACGAGCACCGCGCCGCGGCCAACCAGCTAGGCGAAGCGGAGATGCACAAGCGGCTAAACGACAAGTACCTCCCGGCCACAAACCACGTGGAGCATCCGGAATACGACGGCGCGCCCAACCCGCTGCTCGACCGCGAGATCGAGGAGTGGGAGGTGCGCCAGGCAACGAACGCCCTGAACTGTCGCTCAGCCGCGGGACCGGACAAAGTGACAAACAAGGCTCTGCGTAACATCAGCGACGCTGCAGTCTCGGCCCTGACGAAGTACTTCAACGCCTGCTGGACGAGCGGAAGCCTTCCCAAGCAGTGGAAGATGGCCAAGACGATACTACTGCCCAAGCCCAACAAGCCGCCGGGAATAGAGGGCCTGCGCCCCATCTCGCTCACGTCCTGCGTGGGCAAGGTGTTGGAGCACGTCCTCAACAACCGGTGGCAGCGGTACTTGGAGGAGAACGGTCACTACAACGACTCCATGCTGGGATTCCGGTCTCGCCTGGGGACGCAAGACGCGATGTTGCTGCTGCAACGCGAGGTACTAGAGCCAGCCGGAGGCGTTCCGCAGAAAGACAACCGGGCCATTCTCGGCCTGGACCTGCAGAGCGCCTTCGATAAGGTGGAGCACTCGGCCATCCTTGCCTGCGTGGCAAAGCTCAACATGGGCAAGCGCACGTACGACTACGTAAGATCCTTCCTCACTCGTCGCACGGCGAGGCTAGAGGTGGGAGGCGAACGACTCGAAGAGAGGGAGCTAGGAAGCGTCGGAACCCCACAAGGGTCCGTGATATCCCCGCTTCTATTCAACATCGTGATGATCGCCGTCGCCAAGAGCCTTGACGCGCTCGGACCGAAGATCCGGTACTGCATCTATGCCGATGACGTCACGATATGGGCGACGGGCGGCAGTGACGGCGACATCGAGGCCGGACTGCAGGCAGCAATCGACGCCGTGGAGACCACGCTGAGAAACACGGGGCTGAAGTGCTCGCCACAGAAGTCCCAGTTATTGGTGCTCCCACCACCGGGAAGATGGAGAAAGCGGGCCGCGGAAGAAGCGGAACGCAACATAGTCGTCCGAGCCAGCGACGGCACGCCGGTCCCGCACGTCCAGAGCCTCCGAGTACTAGGCATGTACGTGGACGCCCACCGCACGAACGGGACGGCAGCCAACCACATAGTAACGAAGATCGGGATAGCGACGAGACTCGTCAAGAGGGTCACGTCGAGGTCCCGAGGAATCCGAGAAGCGAGCCTCCTGCGACTGCTGCAGGCCTTTGTAGTTAGCCACGCAGCATACGCGGGGGCCTTTCACAAGTGGACGGAAGCGGAGAGGAAGCGAATCGACGCGGCCATCCGCAAGGCGTATGCGGGTGCCATGGGCCTGCTCAACGGCACCAAGACGACGGCCTAGCTATCTCTGGGAGCGCACAACACGCTCTCGGAGATCGGCGAGGCCCAACGTACTGCTCAATTGACGCGCCTGGGCCGCACCGCGGTCGGCAGGCGGCTGCTGGAACGAGTGGGCCTGTCCTCCCCCGAGGAACAAGACCACGAAACGTCTCCACTCACGGAGTCAACCATGCGAAGACTGGTGGTGTATCCGCTGCCAAAGAACATGGGTCCCGGCGAAAGCGAGGGACGACGAGCGGCGCGAGCCAGGGCGCTGCTGCTGCAACATCAGAACGACGAGGGCGCCGTCTACGTGGACGTGGCCAAAGTCAAGAACAAGGACGCCTACGTGGCGGCGGCGGTCGCCGCAACGACGGGCAAGATCGTCACGTCATGCAGCGTGCGTACGCGGAGCGCGAGCCAGGCCGAAGAGATGGCGATAGCCTTGGCGGCGCGCTCCCCGGGCGTGCGGACAATACTCAGTGACAGCAAGACGGCCATCCGTAGCTTCTCGCGCGGAGCCGTGTGCGGGGCGGCTGCTAGGGCGTTGGCAAGCGACGAGTCCAAGTCGAGGCTGACGCTAAAATGGTTCCCGGCTCACATGGGTAGGGACCTGATACCAGGATCTCCGAACCGCAACGAGGAGGCGGATGCCGCGGCCCGTGGTCTCGCCACGTGCCGGACCGCGGCCGCGCCCGCCTCCGAAGACACGACGGCGACCGAAGAAGAAGGCGAGGAGCAGCTGCTCGATTACGGCGACATCCTCGCGTGGTACAGGGAGCAACGGCGTGGCTTCCCGCCTCCGCACAGGGATCTTACCCGGTGGGAGGCGGTGAGGTTGCGCCAGCTCCAAACCGAGACTGTGCTGACCCCATCGCTAGCGCGACACGTGTGCCCCGAACTCTACGTGAGTGAAATGTGCAGTGTGTGCGCGAGCGCGAGAGCCACCCTGGCTCACATACTCTGGGGATGTGACGCAGACAGCGCGGACGGTCCGGTGTTACCGCCGCAAGTAGAACAGCGTGTGGGGTCTACGGACCCAGAAGACCAGCGAAGGGCCGTCCGGCAGCTCGAGGTCGCACTGGCGCTGCAAAGGCGAAAGGGGGACACCCTCAGTAACCCGAGCGGCGACGGGGCACGAAGGCCTTGAGGTCTAGGCCCGCGTGACATTAGGACTTCTAGTGTAACGTGAGATAGGGTGAACCCCACGCCCTGCGCGGCCGGAGGGAATCCCGCATGCTGGAACCCAATAAAGTTTATTCTCTCTCTCTCTCTCTCTAAGGACGAGCAGAGCCAGAGTGGCCGTGCACACCACACTCCTTCCCACAATGTTTGTGGCCTATACCAATCGGGAGGTTTTCTTGCACGAGCACTGTGTCTCCTCTAGGTGGTCAGACTCTTCGACGCAGTGCTCGTGCAACAAAACCTCCCGTTTGGTATAGGCCATAAACATTGTGGGAAGTAGTGTGGTGTCATGCGAAGCCTGTGTGACGTCACGCTGATAGCACTGGTGCTTCATGGCTATATAAACGCTGTGAGCCGGGCGCCCAGTGCTCTTTCGTACTCTGTATTCATGTAGTAATAACCTTCTTACTGTTCTTCGTTCACGGCCACTCTGGCTCTGCTCGTCCCTCGAGGCTACAACAGTAGGTGAGACGGTTGCTCCTGGGGCCCGTGTTCTCGGATTTTCGTAGACGCAAAAACACCTTTTTTGGGCTGAAGGGCATCACGTTAAGGCCTGCAGGAGCAGGTATTGACGTGATGGTCCGTCGCAGAAGGAAAGTCGAGTCGGCCTGTCAGGCCGACCACGTGTGGCTCCAATAATCTTTCAGATCCTGAATGGTGATCGCACACGTTTGTGAAGGGCCCTCTAGTATCAATCTCACCGCGCGGCGTTGGTTTCGGCGGTAAAGCCGCTGTATCTCCACCAGCTTCGCTGGGTTGGGCTGGCGGCGTTCGCGGCCACCACAAACCCGTGGTAACCATACCGCTTTTGCTGCCAGGGCAACCGCCTGGTTCCAGGTGTCCTCGCAGCGGGCCCACGACTGGTCAGAGGGTGGGTCCCGAAGCACGGAGCGCAGCAGGCGGGCCTCGTTGTCGAGAAGGTGGGTGTGATAGGGTGACATTTGGAGACTCGGAGACGAAGCCTCAGGGCTGCTCACTGGTGTCACGTCGTCGGAATACGTCCCCGCCTCGCCCTCTGACAGTGGTACGAATGCAGAGGAAGATGAGGGTGGCGGGCGTCACGGGGGGGGGGGGGTCTGGAGGGAACCTGGGATCGGATGGCGGAGGAGGCGATGCCGGTGCACCGTAGAGACCATGTCTGAGACTGCATCGACTGAGACTGCAGCCCGCGACCAAGCTGGGGGCAGCAGACGCCTTACCTTCTCTCGACGACGTGATGGCGTGGACGTGGGCCTTGTCGTGCCCGGTCAGTGGCGTGGACGGTGTCGGCAATGCAGGAGCCGGCGACCATGCAGCCTCGTGCGAGGCCGCGGGAAGACTTGAAGGCTACCAGACCCTGAAAGACGCTGCCAATGGTGGCAAGACCACAATGGCCTCGCGCAGGCCTATAGCGACGTGGCGGCATTCGACGTACACGTGCCATCGTCGCAGGTTAAATGAAAGGACGAAACGTGCAGGAGGAAGCAAGCTGCCCAAGTAGAGCAGTGTCCATGGCCTCCAGCCAGCTAGAAGCATCGAACGTTTTATGCTCTGCGTGCCACGAGCCACCACCACTCGTCTTATTTTCAATAGCCAGCTGGCCGCCACTAGCGCTACGCTACAAGGGCTCCCCGCCTAGCGTGTTTCGCTATAAAAATGAACAAATTAAACAAGAGTGTCCGGGCCGCGAATCCAAGTGTCCGTGAGCAGTCCAGGTTGTCTATGGAAGGGACTATCGGCAATCAGTTGGTCTCTGGCGGGCGACACTGGGAATGGCGCAGCGGGCGTAGGTTACGACGCAGGTAGGCTGTTAAAAGGAGCAGGCGGGGATAGGGATGAAGCAACCCTTTTGGCATTAGTGAGTACCGACGACCAGGTGAAAAATGGTTAAGAGCCTAGAACACGCATGGGTCGTTTCGGTGCAGGTCGGTTGTCGCGCACACTCGGGCACTGATGCTTAAAAGATAGATTGTAGCATGTGCGTAGTATTGCCAGTCCAGTAGGACTTGTTGTACGTCTTTGTTGGTGCTCGTGGGAACGTAAACATGAAGTGCGGTGAACCCTGGTAGCGTGTTCACAGTGGTGCTACCGTTCGTTCCTTCCGGTGGCACATTACCGGCTGCGGCGGCCGCCTGGTCTGCTGATTATGGTGCAGACAAGTTGGAAGTCATGCGCTCTGGACCAACGAAGTGCGGCATGGCTTAGCGTGATGACGATCCGTCTCAGAGGGCACTGATTGATGGCTTTTTATGGCCTTTGACGACGTGTAAAGCGTAGGCGTACGCCGAGGAGTCGTCGCGTTGTGCGAGCGAGAGCCGTTGTTGGGCGACGCGAGATCGAGCAGCGGGTCTGTGTCATCACAATTGTCAGGGGCCGTCTACCACGTTGAAATGGTCGAGCATGCGTACGGAGTGGTAGACGGATGGCTTACCTGCGCGTCTGTTGGGGCATGCACGGTGTGGTCCACCTGTAGTGAACAAGGCGTGCGGTCCTCGGGTTTCCCGACATCGTCGCAGCATCGTGCACGTTCATCCGTACCTGTCTAAGGGCTTGAACTTCTGTGGAATACATCGAGGATGATGTTGGTAGGTGCTGGCAGTCCACCAGGTTTTGAGCAGCAGGCACCGGTGTGCCGTGGAAACTCATGGCGTGCAGTGTCACAGTCGGCTCTGGGTCCATAGTGTGAGTGGTGTGGCGGGCCTGCACAGGTGCCGGGGCCGGCGGGAAGTCTGCAGGAAGGTCAGCTGGCCCAGCTGAGGTCATCGAATTATCCGGGGCAGACAGTTCGGCTGACAAGGTCTCTGCAGCGAATCCAACGGTGCGCGGGGCTGCGGCTTTTGTCAAATCTGTGTCGGAGAGAAGTGGCCATGCCTTTCTTGGCAGAACCGGCACATATGAGGCAGGATTCGTGAACTCCGGGGTCATAGGTCTCTCTAAGAACGGGTCGATTGACAAGAAAGGCGGGTATCCGTTACCCCTGTGGCCAGCTGTTGTCGGCAGAGGAACGGTTTGGACTGGCTGTACGGCAGGAGGCGTCCCGAAACGTAATGAACGAGATGCAGTTCTGTCGTTTGTGGGAGGAGAAGCACGTTTGAGGCCGTAAAACTTGAGCACAGCATCTCGCAAGTCACCGCACGGGCGAAGGCTCCTGGATAATAATGTGAGCCGGTGTTTGACGTCATGTGGAAGATGATATTACATTGCCTCGTACATGAACTATTGGATCCAGATGCCGTTGCGGTACAAACCTGCCGCAAACTCCTCGAACCATGACTCTGGGCGAGATGTCCGGAACGGTGGCACTGGCGGGTCGAATTGGGGCTGCCAGGCTTGCGGACTGATATATGGCCGCGGAGCTAGGCAGTAGTTTTGCAGCAGCGGTCGCTTGTCGGTGTGTCCATGGTCATCAATTTGTAGCGACGTGACGACGTCTGTCGTAGACGCGTCGTCGTCGCAGGTTAAATGAATAGATGAGACGTGCAGGAGGAAGTGAGCTGCCTAAGTAGAGCAGCGGCTATGGCGTCCAGCCATCTAGAAGCCAACGAACATCCTAGGCTCTGCGTGCAACGAGCCACCGGCGCTCGTCTTCTTTGTCATTAGCTGACTGGCCACCCCTAGCGCTACGCTACTGGCCGATTGTGGGAGGCACCGGGCTAGTGGCGGGCGAAGAAAGTGGCGACACGATTTTGGAGGTCGAGGCACGAGGTGCGGACGACCCGCTTGAATGGACCTACTGGAATACAGCGGGGTTGTCCATGGGCCAGGGCATTGAGTAGCACGAACCGGACACCTAATTGGGTGAGGCCCGCCCGTGGCGGGCTGCAGGGGACGCGTGGTTTTTGCGACGCCGAGAAGCCCGGGGTGGTACCGGTAAAGAAGTGCCCAAGTAGGAATCGAAAGACGTACTTGACGTGTAGTGCCAGCGGCGAGTGGCTCCTCGCTGAGGAGCAGCATCCGAAAACCTGCCGGGCGTGACATGATAGCGAAGGTAGTTAGAAAGGCCATGGTCCGATGTGAATGTCGCGTCACAGACGTGGCAGTGACACCGTGGCACCGAAGAAGGCTGTGCCAACTTGGCAGTGGCCAGGTAGCAGTAATTGATGGCCGGGAGGACAACGGGGTTTCGCACACCGAAGACAGGTACAGTCGATCACGCACGAAGTGCTTGTGATCAATCACTACGTGTTAGCGCATGGACTGTACCCGCAACGCCCAGTCGGCCCCTCTGTAGGCCACCCTGCAGTTGCTGATGGGGCACTGGAGCTCCACCGGGGTCGGGAGATGAATGCGCCGGAAATCGTCCTCCAAGGACGACTGGCGTAGCTACACCGGACTGGAAGAGGGCGAAGGTGCCGCGAAGCCAGGTGGTCCGGGCTGGGGTGACCCAGCAACCAGCACAAAAGGGCCCACCACAGGTGGAGCCGAAGTGCCGCAGTGAGGTCGCTGAGCTGGTGGTGGCGCAGGCGAGCTGGCGAGGATGGGTGTCTGACGGCGCCGGGGAATACGATCACGGCCAGGTTTCGGACACTATCGCGACTCAATGGTAGCAGGCGCCGGCGTGAGCAGCAGGCGGGACCAGGCGGCAGGCAGGTGGGCCGGGCCTGGCAGGTCCACGTAGCGACAATGTTGTCACGACGCCCGGAGGCCACGGACGTCACCAGCAGGCAAATGGTGTCCCGCCCGGGTGCGTCATGCAGCAGGCAGCGAGCAGGGCACAGCGAAAGGCGGCAACAAAAAGCCGTAGACGCTTACCAAGCTGAACCACACCCGGTGGACTCCCTCACCCGTCGGCTTGTCCCGATCTTGGCGACGGCTTGAGGCACTCCAGGGTCTTCCTCGTGATCAGGACATCTGCGCCAGGCAGGAGGTACGGGACCTCCCCCACATACCTGCTGTGCGCATATTTAAAGAAATGCAGTAGTAGGCCATACTGCGTAATCCAAGAACGGGCCAGAATTGACATTGCACCTTCTTGCCAGCCTCTGTGGTATTACGCGGCACCCCTCTTTCAACGACGAGACGTTCACGTGGCAGTGAGTAGGTAAAAGCTTAAACTTCATAAAAAGCTCTTTTTCTCCCCACCAGAACCACCGCAGCCATGCCGCGCCGCCTGTTCGGAAACCACCCGTTAGTGGAAGGAAAAATATGCTGACCATGCATATCTTAAAGGTGATCGTTAGAAAATAGGGAAGGAGAACAGAAAGGGAAAAGGAAAAGAAGAAAACAGGAAAGGAAAAGAAGAAAAAGTGAAAGGGGCGGCCGGGGGGTGTATCGCATGTTCTCAGTGCTTTTTTTCTTTATGACTAATCACGCAGAATGTACATCACTTTATACACATATATATATATATATATATATATATATATATATATATATATATATTCGCTGACTAAGGCAATGCCACGACCCTTGCTTTCTCGCACGTGTACCAGCTCCTTTCTTCTATATATCATCATCATCATCATCAGCCTGACTATGTCCACTGCAGGACAAAGCCCTCTCCCATGTTCCACCAGTTAACGCAGTCCTGTGCTTGCTGCTGCCAATTTATACCCGCAAACTTCTTAATCTCATCTGCCCACCTAACCTTCTGTCTCCCCCCAACCCGCTTCCCTTCTCTGGGAATCCAGTTAGTTACCCTTAATGACCAGCGGTTATCCTGTCTACGCGCTACATGCCCGGCCTATGTCCATTTCCTCTTCTTTAATTCAACTATGATATCCTTAACCCCTGTTTGTCCCCTAATCAGCTCTGCTCTCTTCTTGTCTCTTAAGGTTACACCTACCATTTTTCTTTCCATTGCTCGCTGCGTCGTCCTCAATTTAAGCTGAACCCTCTTTGTGAGTCTCTAGGTTTCTGCTCTGTAGCTAAGTACCGGCAAGATACAGCTGTTATATACCTTCCTCTTGAGGGATAGTGGCAATCTACCTGTCATAATTTGAGAGTGCTTGCCGAATGTGCTCCGCCCCATTCCTATTCTTCTAGTTACTTCAATCTCGTGGTTCGGCTCTGCGGTTATTACCTGCCCTAAGTAGGCATAGTCTTTTACAACTTCAAGTGCACTATTACCTATCTCGAAGCGCTGCTCCTTTCCGAGGTTGTTGTACATTACTTTCGTTTTTTGCAGATTAATTTTAAGACCCACCTTTCTGCTCTCCTTGTGTAACTCCGTAATCATGAGTTGCAATTCGTCCCCTGAGTTACTCAGCAATGCAATGTCATCGGCGAAGCGCAGGTTACTAAGGTATTCTCCATTAACTCTTTTCCCTAACTGTTCCCATTCTAGGCTTCTGAAAACCTCCTGTAAGCACGCGGTAAATAACATTGGGGAGATTGTGTTCCCCTGCCTTACACCCTTCTTGATTGGTATTCTGTTTCTTTCTTTATGAAGCACTATGGTAGCAGTTGATCCCCTGTAGATTTATTCCAGGATGTTTATATATACTTCATCGACGCCCTGATTCCGCAGTGTCTGCATGACTGCTGATATTTCTACTGAATCAAACGCCTTCTCGTAATCTATGAAGGCTATGTATAGTGGTTGGTTATATTCTGAGCATTTCTTTATTACCTGATTGATAGTATGAATGTGGTCAATTGTTGAGTAGCCTGTTCGAAATCCTGCTTGTTCCTTTGGTTGATTCAATTCTAATGTTTTCTTTACTCTGTTAGCAATTACCTTTGTAGATAGCTTGTATACTACAGATAGCAAGCTGATCGGCCTGTAATTCTTCAAGTCCTTGTCATCTCCTTTCTTATGTATTAAGGTGATGTTCGCGTTCTTCCAAGACTCTGGTACTTTTCCCGTCAGGAGACACCTCGTAAACAGGGTAACTAGTTTTTCTAACACAATCTGTCCTCCGTCTTTTAGCAGATCTGATGTTACCTGATCCTCACCAGCAGCTTTGCCTTTTTGCATGCTCTCCAAAGCTTTTCTGACCTCTTCTATCACTACTGGTGGGGTGTCATCTGGGTTACTTCTAGTTCTTATAGTATTAAGGTCGTGGTTTTCTCGGCTACTGTACAGATCTCTGTAAACTCCTCCGCTATTTTAACTATCCTATCCATATTGGTGGTTATTTTGCCTTCTTTGTCCCTTAGTGCATACATCCGATTCTTGCCTATCCCAAGTTTCCTCTTCACTGCTTTGACACTTCCTCCGTTTTTCAGAGCGTGTTCAATTCTCTCCATGTGATACCTTCTTGCATCGGATACCTTACGCCTGTTAATCAACTTCGAAAGCTCTGCCAGTTCTATTTTGTCTGTTGTACTTGAGACTTTCATGATTTGACACTTCTTAATGAGATTCTTCGTTTCCTGGGAAAGCTTGCCAGTGTCCTGTCTAACTACCCTGCCTCCAACTTCCACTGCACACTCCGTAATGATACTCGTCAGATTGTCATTCATTGTATCTACGCTAAGGTTGGTTTCCTCACTAAGAGCCGAGTACCTGTTCTGCAGCGACACTCTGAATTCCTGTACTTTCCCTCTCAGTGCTAGCTCCTTGATTGGCTTCTTGCGTATCAGTTTCTGTCGTTCCTTCTTCAAGTCTAGGTGAATTCGAGACCTTACCATTCTATGGTCCCTGCATCGTACCTTGCCAAGCACTTCCTTGATTCCTGGGTGTGCATTCATTATAAAGTCTATTTCGTTCTTATCTTCGCCATTAAGGCTCCTCCATGTCCACTTGCGGTTTCCTTGTTTTCGGTAGAAGCTATTAAATATCCATAAATTATTCCGTTCTGTGAAGTTTACCAGTAGCTCTCCTCTGCGTTTCTAGTACCAATGTCATAATCTCCTAGTGCCTGGTCTCCAGCCTGCTTCTTCCCTACCTTTACATTAAAGTCCTCATCAGTATAGTATACTGTGTTTTTACCTTACTCATTGTCGATTCCACGTCTTCATAGAAGCTTTAAACTGATGTGTCATCATGGCTGGATGTAGGCGCGTAAGCCTGTACTACCTTCATCTTGTATCATTTATTTAGTTTAATTACAATACCTACCACCCTTTCATTAATGCTATAGTATTCCTCTATGTTGCCAGCTATATTTCTGTGAATTAGGAACCCCACTCCCAGTCCTCTTCTGTCTGCCAAGCCCCGATAGCAAAGGACGTGCCCATTCTGTTGCACCGTATAGCCCTCATCTGTCCTCCTAACATCACTGAGCCCTATTATATCCCATTTAACACCCTCTAGCTCTTCGAATAGTACAGCTAGACTTCCCTCACTAGATAGTGTTCTAGCGTTAAACGTTGCCAAGTTCAGGTTCTAATGGCGGCCTGTCCGGATCCAGAGATTCTTAGCACCCTCTGCTGCGTTGCATATCTGACCGCCGCCGTGGTCAGTTGCTTCACAGCTGCTGGGTACTGAGGGCCGTGAGTTATTTGACGTATGCATGTGGGAGGTAGTGGCCAGATACTGCACCAGGGTGGCCAATCCTACTCTGGTGAGGGAGTGCGTTCCCGGTGGTGGTTGCCGGTGAGACCGCAACCCAGGCCTCTTAATGCAGTTCCATCAACACGCGGATTTTTTTTAATCCGGTTGGGAACTGCGCGGCACCGGGATTTGAACCACGGACCTCTTGCATGCGAGGCGGATGCTCTAACCACTACGCCATCGCCGCACAAGTGTATATCATCTTCAATACATTTAGTTGCTGACGATTGTGTCATTTTTCGGGAAAATAATAATGATAGTGACATACACGCACTCCAATCTGACTATAATGCAATATCTCATTGATGCAATACATGGCAGATGGTTCTCAACACTACAAAATGCAAATCAATGAGAGTTTCTCGCATCACTGCTAACGTACACTCGTATTGCCTTGATGGTAACATTCTTGAAGCGGTTACTCATTATAAATACTTGGGCGTTCATATCACTACTAACCTATCTTGGAATATTCACATTGAAAGCATCACCAACAAAGCCAACCGCATGCTTGGCAACATAAGACGAACTTTTAATTCCGCCCCTTCGTCGATAAAACTGCTCCTTTTCAAATCTCTTGTACGTTCGCAACTCGGCTATGCATCACTGATATGGAATCCATGTACTGAAATTCTTAGTCATCAACTCGAAATGATTCAAAACAACGCCGCACGTTTCATTTTTTCTAACTATCAGCAAGCAGCCAGCGTATGCGGAATGAAAAGTAACTTGGGTCTAACATCTCCGACGCCACGTCGCAAAATTGCACGGTTGTGCTTATTCCATTAAAGTATTCTCACACAATGTGCTTCGCCTATTTACTTACTCCATCTTCATACATAACCTCGCGTTTAAATCATGTTCATAAAGTTGGCGTTCCCTCTTGCAACACTAAGGCTTTTTTTCGATTCATTCATTCACCATACCTCTATTGACTGGAACCACCTTCCTTCTAACATTGCTACAATTTGCAACCCACATGTGTTTCGTACCGCTGTGTTTAATATTAAATTTTAGGCCATTTCATTCTGCATAACATTGCATTAATATCTGTGAAATTCACTTGTCCAATGTATGTATGCTAACCTCAGCCGCATTTTTTTTTTGTCGCAGCAGGATTATTGCGACCTTTCTGAACCGTATAACTTGTTTTGTAGAGGTTATAGCTACTTCTGTTCTGCTGTTTGTACTGCAGTTTCCTGACTTGCTGTAATGTACTCACCCACTCCCATCTTCAATGCAATCGCCTTGAGGGTATTCAAAATAAAAATAATAAATAAAAATGGCAGAAACCCCACAAGGCAAACTACACTCCGCTTCAGTAGTTCTGTGCAGCACTGTGGAAGCTGCAGTCCTTCTCGACCTATCAAGACGGCGAGTGCATCTAAATGCATCATTCCGCACCCTGTCATCTGCAAGCCCTGCAAGCAGTGAGCTGGCCAGCGCAGCATCGAAATTTCCTTCATTAGACCGAAGTTGTGCATGACTCTCCAACACACCCAGGTCGAAGTCGTACAGCTGTTTTTCTTGATTGCGGTGCCAGTATTCAAGAAAATGTACCGTCAAACCAAGTAACGTCTCCTCATGCTGGCACCTGGACAAATGGTGCCACCTATTGAGGATTAGAAAAACTGGTGTATACTCGGTTTCATGAGTTCCATGCAGCAGAGCCAAGGCTATACGATCTTCGAGCACGGATTCTTGCGAAGCGGGATGTAGTGCCCATGTTCAGAACCCGTTGCCCTTCCTCATTATCTTTACAAATAGTCTCGTCTGAATACATTTACTTGAAGTCTTCTCTGCATTTTGGAAATGCGATCAGCCTGGAAATTTTTCCCCATTTTTCAAAGAAACAATTCTTGTGGCGGTATGATACGGAAGAAAGAGTTCTCGCTCGTTCGTTTTATAACATGCAAATGGTGGAAGAAAAAAACTGAACTGTGCCTCATATATATCAAGGTTTCATCTCTAAAGTACAAACTGTTAGTTAGACATTGCCTAAAATTTTACATTTACTCGGCCCATACTCCACATCCTCCCTGAAGAACCGGCATAGGGTAAGAGAAACATGGCTTTACTGCAGGAAGTGCAGGAAGAAGTTTGCTTACCTCGAATCTATCAAGTGGCCCCCGTGCACTGTGTAGCTTCTAAGCTCCGAGCTGATGCTTCCATTCTCTTTAGATCCATGTCCTTAACGTTCGACAACACAGTATTCAAATCCATTCGGCACTATTTTTGAGAGCCACACCCAAGTGATTGATGCTGTAGGCATCGCAATTGGCGTCGCCAATATTGGAGGGCATACATTAGTCACATTAGATATTGCAAAAGCCTACGATAGTATGGAACACAGTATATTGATTTCTAGATTGGTGGACTGAAATGTGCCTAATTACATTATATCTTAGGTCCAGGAGTTTCTCTTTGAGAGACAATTATTTTGTTCCCACGAGAGAATTACTTCTGCCTCATATAAGCAAACAACAGGTGTTCCGCAAAGATCAGTTATGTCACCTCTTTTATTTATTATCTTATGATCATAAATTCCAGTTCATTAAAATGTTCCTCTCTATGTCAACGCCGGTGATATTTCTTTTTTCTCGTCATCTCGTAATATCAATATTTTGTATTAAATCTTACAGTCGTACTTGAGTGAGCTTGAGGTACGGCTTGGCGGACTTTTTCGCTTAATGTTAGCAAATGCGCTTTACTTGTATTTCCTCTATCTGTTTCCGCATTTTTTGCTGCATTATCGAAATGATTCGATTCCACAAGTAACCGCACTAACATATCTAGGCATCGTTTGCGTGGAAAATTTAAATTGGCAGCAACAAATAGAATAAACACCCGTAAAGCAGAAAGCGCCTTAGAATTGTTACGCCAATTTGGCAATAAGAATTCAGGGAAATCCCCCGGCAGAGGCAACACACCCCTTTGGCCCCGGCTTCACGTAGACGGCACCCCTGGGCTGACCCACCCAGGCGAAATCGGTAGTCGCCTTTTCCTATTTCTCTGTCTCTCTACATCTTAGTCTTTTCTCGTCTTTAAATCTATCCTGTCTTTTTCTCTCTTCCATTTACTTCCGATTTTTCCTGGCGGCAAGGGTTAACCTTGTGTATGTGCTCTGTCTTGGGCACAATATATTTGATTATAGCGGCTTTGTACAGCTGACGTTGACATGCCTCATATAAATCTAGGACTTGTCACGTCCCCGTGTTGGGCTCCATGGTGGGCGGCTGGCATGGCTGCCGAACTCATATTTAGTTTATGGCTTTTTCTTCTCTCCCTTCAATGCACGATCGTCCTCTCTCGAAGAGAGGGCGCACTGAAGACTTTTGCAATTATTTCAGCAAACCGAAAGAAACCTTTCCCTGCTACCAAGTAACCCATTGTGAAACCGCTGAAAAGAACGCCAGAACTATTTCGCCTTTCGTTGTTTCCAAATGCCTCACCACTACACTTGGACCAGGTTACCAGGCTACAAGAATGGCCAGTGGGGATCTCCTCCTCGAGGTAAAAAGTCAGAGCCAGTATGAAAACCTCTCAAAACTAGAATCGTTTGGAAACATACCTATCTCAATTACACCACATCGCTCACTCAACACTTCCCGAGGCGTTGTCTCTGATCAAGACTTGCTTGACCTGACTGAAGGAGAGCTCCTCGAGGGCTCGAAGGACCAGCAGGTGACACAAGTACAAAGAATCAAAATTAGGCGTGATAAGAAGGAAATCCCAACAAAACACATAATTGTGACATTTTGCACCAGTACCCTGCCTGAACATCTCGAAACAGGATACTTGAAGTTGAATGTGAGACCCTACATCCCCAACTCAGGACGTTGCTTCAAATGCCAGCGTTTTGGTCATGGCTCTCAGAGTTGGCGCGGCCAACTCACCTGCGGAAAGTGTGCCACGACAGGACACGCTACGGACGAGTGTAAGGTGGAGGATGGGGCCCACTGCGCAAACTGCGATGGTGCCCGCCCCGCATACTCCCGAACCTGTCCAACATGAAAAAAGAAAAAAGAAATTGTTACAATCAAAATCTCACAAAACATTACTTTCCGAGAAGCCCGTAAACAAGTATCTGGTCTTTTATCAAACAAACCATCGTTCGCCGATGTAGTGCAACAGGGGGCAGCACTACAACGGCCTGCGGCAACTGCCCATGTCAGGCACAGTGTGCCCAGGCGGTCGCCAATGCCCCAACCCACGGCGGGAACAGCTAAGGCTGCCCTGCCACTCGTCCCCACGGCGACAACCACGGCCGCTGCAAGCTCTTGCAGCGGCCAGGGTATCCCAGCACCAAAGGAGGTTCCTTCGACCTCTAGCCCAAGAGGACCGAAGGTTTCGCCCCCCTAGGTGAAGGAGACCCCAGGGTCGGCTGATATGAAGGCCTCGTCTCACCAGGCGAGGTCCCAAGCCCAAAACATCAGCTCGCAAATGCGGGCACGCAGTGCTTCTGAAGAGGCAATGGACACCGCGGTACCCCTGGTGCCGAAAGATCGACGTAGCTCTATGGAGCTCACCAAAAGAAATAAAAAGCCAATAACGGGGCCCGGCAACTGCCCTGTTCTTTGAGCCTTAACGCTTAGCTTGAGAAGCAGACACACCCATTTTCCTTACACACAGCACTACGTTATTTCCAATATGGCAACACAAATAATACATTGGAACGTCAGACTCCTTAGAAACCTCGATGATGTTCAAGAGCTCTTTTGCAAACATTCGCCGAAAGTGCTGTGTGTACAGGAAACTCATTTAAAATCTAAAAACACGAATTTTTTGCGTCAGTATGTTCTCTTCCGAAAGGACAGAGATGATGCTGCGGCATCATCCTGCGGTGTAGCCATTATTGTTAATCAAAAAGTAGCATGCACACATTTACCCCTGCAAACAACACTAGAGGCAGTGGCTGTTCGAGCAGTTCTTTTCAACAAGCTCGTCAGCATCTGCTCTCTGTACATACCCCCACACCACCGTCTTGGAAAACTAGAATTCGAGTCCTTAATAGATCAACTACCCGAACCTTACCTGGTCCTTGGTGACCTGAATGCTCATAGCAGTCTATGGGGTGATTCTCGCTGGGATGCACGAGGTCGTCTCATTGAACAGTTCCTTTTTTCCTCCGGTGCCTGTCTGTTGAATAGAAAAGAGGCAACATATTATAACCTTGCCAACAAAACCTACTCTTCCATAGATCTCAGCATCGCATCTCCTTCACTTGTACCATTACTCCAATAAAAAGTCCTAAATAATCCCTACAGAAGTGACCATTTTCCTATTGTTTCGAGTACACAAACATCATACGAATGTCCTCCACGAGTTCCCAAATGGCTTATACACAAAGCCGACTGGGAAACAGTTTCATAACATTGCTCAGTTATGTTGGACTGACATATATGGGCTAAGCATAGATGAAGCTGTGCAGTACTTTACAGCTCTCCTTATTAACGCAGCAGCCAAATGCATCCCACAAACATCTGGACAGCCCGGCAAGCGACACGTCCCATGGTGGAACACAGAGTGTCGTAATGCGCGAAAGGAACAGAACAGGGCATGGAGGTTGCTGCGAAACTCGCCGACAGCGGAAAACCTTGAGAGCTTTACGAAAATAAAGTCTCAAGGCAGGAGAACGCGTCGGCAGGCCAGAAGAGAAAGCTGGCAGAAGTTTTCGTCAGGTATCAATTCATACACACAGGAGGCTAAAGTCTGGAACATGGTCGGTAGGATAGCAGGAAAACAAGTACACACACTTCCACTCGTAAACACTGAGGGTGATACCTTGGAAGATCAGGCAAACTTCCTCGGTGCACACTTTGAACGGATATCCAGCTCGTCCCACTATACCGACACTTTCCTAAAATACAGAACAAGATTAGAAAAGCACAAACTTGAACACAAATCCACTAGATACGAGGCGTATAACCAAGCTTTCAGACTAGCTGAGCTCCGAACATCTCTAAACTCCTGCAGTACTTCTGCCCCAGGTTCTGACAGTGTGGTGTATGAAATGTTAAAAAACCTACCAGCCGAAACGCGATAAACTTTACTTTGCCTATACAATGCTATCTGGTTTTCTTGCACTATCCCTACCTCCTGGAAAGAGGCTATTATTATTCCCATTTTGAAAGAGGGCAAGGACCCTTTTTTAGCTTCAAGCTATAGACCTATTGCACTTACAAGCTGCTTGTGCAAAGTCTGCGAAAAAATGATAAACTGCCGACTTGTACATATCTTTGAAACAAACAATTTGCTCGACCCATTTCAGTGCGGGTTTCGAGAAAGTAGATCCACCACAGATCACCTTGTTCGTATCGAGGCACAGATCAGAGACGCCTTCGTCCATAAACAATATTTTCTCTCTGTGTTCCTCGATATCGAAAAGGCTTATGATACAACATAGCGTTTTGGAATTCTAAGAGACCTGTCCCACCTTGGCGTGCGCGGAAGAATGTTTCACATAATTGAAAGTTACCTGTCAAACCGGCCATTCCGTGTCCGAGTGGGCACGGTTCTTTTCCAAACATTTGTCCAGGAAACAGGCGTGCCACAAGGTGGTGTACTTAGCTGCACACTTTTTCTCATTAAAATGAATTCCTTGCACTTGTCCATCCCCCGCAATATGTTCTATTGTACATATGTCGACGACGTCCAGCTTGGCTTCAAGTCATGCAACTTGGCAATGTGTGAGCGGCAGGTTCAGCTGGGTTGAAACAAGGTCTCCGAATGGGCAGATGAAAACGGATTTCGACTTAACGCACAAAAAATCACGTGTGTCTTGTTCTTTCGAAAGAGAGGCATGCACTCGGAACCTGACATTCGACTGATTGGGCAACGTCTGTCTGTCAAAGCCGAGCAAAAATTCTTAGGCTTAATCTTGGACAACAAGTTGACCTTCGTACCGCACATCAAGTATTTAAAAACAAAATGTTTAAAAACCATGAACGTTATAAAAGTGTTGTCACGTACTACTTGGGGTAGTGATAGGCAATGCCTCATGAATCTGTATCGAAGCCTCATTCGCACCCGCTTAGATTATGGGGCTGTTGTTTATCAGTCTGCAACTCAAAGTGCTTTGAAAATGCTTGATCCCGTGCACCATTTGGGCATCCGCCTTTCTACGGGTGCTTTTCGCACCAGCCCTGTAGAAAGCCTTTACGTTGAGTCAAACGAATGGTCACTTCATATACACAGAACTTACATGTCCTTTGTATATTTTCTTAAGGTGAAAGAAGACAAGAAGCACCCCTCATATTCTACTATTAATGATCTGTCGAGCTACATTCTGTTTCAAAACAGGCATTCGATGAGGCAGCCCCTTTCAGTTCGCCTGAAGGGTCTAGCTGAAGAAACTGGAGTGTCACTTGAACACAGTTTAATGGCTCCTGTAGCATACCCGCCACCTTGGCAATGGCAGACTATAGACTGCAATGTGTCTTCCTAGAAGTAACAAAACATGCATCTCTTGCCCATATCCGAACATACTTCCTGGAACTTCAACACAAATACACACGTCCTGAGTTCTTTACAGATGCCTCCAAGTCTAACTCCTCTGTGTCCTACGCTGCTGTCGGCCCATACTTTTCGCATGCTGGCCCTCTACATCCAGGCACAAGTATATTCACAGCGGAAGCTTACGCGATACTTGTGGCAACTAAACACATCAAACAATTACAAATACAAAAAGCAGTAATTTATACAGACTCCCTCAGTGTGGTAACGGCTCTGCACAGTCTTAAAAAGCAAAAAAAACCCGGTCCTTGTGTCACTTTACTCTATTTTGTGCACACTCTACACACTCAAACAACATGTTGTAGTGTGCTGGGTGCCAGGGCACCGTGAGATCCAAGGCAACGTGAGGGCGGATCAGCTCGCTGCATCCGTCCACAAAAGCAATGCACCTACACCCATATTAATCCCGGCCCTTGATCTTAAGCCGTCTCTCAAACGAAACCTCAGGGACTACTGACAGAGCAAGTGGGATACACCCACACAAAACAAACTACACATTATTAAGCCACACCTTGGTCATTGGCTGCCAGTATCAAAATCACGTCATACAGAGGTAATACTAACAAGACTCAGGATAGGACACACATACACGACACACATATATCTTTTGTCCGGTGGCGATCCACCATTGTGTGACAAATGTGGTGAGGCATCAACAGTCCTTCACGTTTTAATCCAATGCAATCAATTAGAAACTCTAAGAAAACAGCATTTTCCATTACCCTACCGACAACATTACCTTTACACCCTGCAATGTTCGTTGGTAGAGAACCGCTTTTTGGTCATAAATCATTGTTAGCGTTTTTAAAAGAAATTCATAATTTTCATATCATATACCCGGGCATCCCGTAGCACGACCTCTCCAGGGAGGTTTTTGCTGCGGTGGCTACACAGGAAAGCACTTGCCTCACGGCCCGTGGACGCAAGGGTATGAACGAGTGAGGTACTTGTGCTAATGCCATACATGTCCACCATCGTTTTACATTATCACCAACTTTTGTCATCTATTCACACCACACACACATTTCACGGCATGGTCATGATTTTATTACTTGTATGTTTTTACCCGCCTTACCGCGAGGAATTTTATGGCCCTTATACAGCCGCTAATCACAATCATTGTCCACATTCGTTGTCCCATGAACTGGCGCTCTTTGGCCATCAAATGGCCCTTGCGCCAAAAAACACCATATATCATCATCATCAATTCAGGAATACGCAGGGATATGTTACCTATGATATACAAACTTTACGTACGCTCAATTCTGGAGTTTGGTTGCGTTCTGTTTTCCAGAAGTGCTGAGTACAAAGAGAAGTGCTGAGTACCTCTTATAATGCTAAGAAGGCAAGCTCTGCGGCTGTGTCCCAGGCTACCTCGGTGTGTTGGGAACAGCGTGATTTATTTGAAAGCTCAAATCATTCCACTTGATACAAGATTTTGACAGCGCACCATACAAGTTACCATAGAAATATTTTAAAAACCCTACGATGCGCCCCTTTTCGTTCACAGAGTTTTCATCAAATATCTAGATTCTTTCAATAAGTGCCTATGGCGTCGTTATCAAAGACCCCAAGTCATCTTCAACGAGCCTCTATTATCGAATCTTCATGTTTCCCTTCAGCATTTACCTCCCCAAACCCTATGCGCGATGCCAGTTGATTTAGTTTTCGATGTCATTTTTCCAAAAAAATGCTAAGTTACTTCCAAAGCATGTTCTGGAGGGCCTCCTTCAAAACAACCTTTGCCATTTTCCTACTTATGTGGTAATTTCGACGGATGCAACGCAAAATCTTCGGCAGGTGGGGTAGGCATTTTTTCTCATCAGCTTAATTGGTCTTTTGCGCTACGATTGCCTGGCTTCACGCCAATTTATCTCGCAGAATATCTGGCAATTACATTGGCTCTTTGAAAACTAAGTTCTCAGCAATTGAAAGCTATCATTATTTAAGATTCTTTGTCTATTTGTACGCATTTAACGTCCGCAAAGCAGTCTTCTCTTCTCAAGAATATTTGGTCTCTCATGCTACGTAGCCCATCAGAAGTTCAGTTTTTTTTGTCTCCCCGGGCATGCTGGAATTGCACTTAATGAAACTGCTGGCTCGCTCGCTTCAGCATCTTTAAATTTTCCGGTTGTACTAGTGGCTCCTCGGTTTGCGTTTGTTACTGACTAACGATTTAAATGCCTGTTAGTCTTTAAAAAAGAATGAAACATCGCTCCAAAAATCTATTATGAATTTCGGCACTTGCAATTAACATGAAACACCACAAAATGCCTTTTTCGTCAATGTGAGGTGACCGTCACAAGCTTTCGCCGTAGAGTTTTTCGGTTAAATTATTATCTCCACAAATCAGGATTTTCATTAACTAACCCGCAGTTTTTAATGAACTGGAAACAATAGATCACTTCCTTTTCACGTGCCGCCGTTTCGCCTCACTTTGCCGAATAATTCTTGAGAGACCGATTGGTATGCTGGAATGGGCATTTAATACATCCACCTTTTTATAGTTTGGAGCCAGTCATTGGGGTGCAGGCCACAGTGCTATTCTATAAGCGCTACATAAATTTATTCAGGCAACCGGACGGATAAGCTGCTAGTGGTACCGCCATATGAATCCAATTTGTTTGTTTGTAGCCTCTAATCTATGGCTCATACCCACTCTGGGGGATCCAATTATTTGTCCCCCTTCTTCTTTTTTGCAAATTTTTCAATATGTTTTGGTTCACCGAATTCTTTTGCCCTTCTCACTTTTTGAAAGGAACATTATTATTGTTCTTATCAGATTTCTCACTCTTTCAGCAAGCATTGTATAAAAAATTTACATTATAAGGTACAGTGGGGCCAATCTCCCTTGTGCATATATTGTCGACGAGGGCAGTGACGACGTGATTATCGACGTGTACGGTGATGTCGGCGGAAACAGTCTTATGACTTTCGGAAACGACTGGAAAGTCAGAACGGTCTTCGTCGGATCTTTGCGTCGAAGGAGGCTCTTTGACAGTTCGTTTGGACGCGGCTTCATCCCCAGGAGCCGCGGTTTCTAGTTTCCCCTGTGGGACGGTGACCGGCCTCTGAAAGGAGCAAAAGATGACGAGGGAATGCTAGGTGACGTGGGGCGGCGAGGTGATGGTGATCTTGAAATTGGGCGTTGACCAAGGCGAGGAGCTTGCTGGCCCGTGAGGTACGCTTCAATGTCGCGGGGACGCTCACCGTAACGCGGGCACCGTGCATCAGGGTGAAAGCCACGGAGACCAAGTTGGCGGTACTGGCAGTTACGGTAGACGTGACCCGCTTCGCCACAGTGGTAGCAGAGTGGTCGGTTATCCGACGTACGCCACACGCTGGCCTTTGTGGCGTTCTGCCGCGATCCAGACGAACAATAAGTTGGTGCACTCGGAAACCTTGAGGCGGGTGGTGGAGTCGAAGAGGTGCCCTGGAATCGATGGCTAGCCTGATCCATTCTCCCCATGGTGGGATCAAGGCCATGTGGTGCAGGAGATCGCAGAGCCGCCGCATAAGTCAGTACAGGGGCCTCAGGCCTTGTTGGCGCGAGTGGGGTGACCACCTGTCGGATCTCATTTCGGGGTTAAGTCTGTGAAAGCACTTACGGGTGGTTGGGGTCCCGCTGCTTGGAATTGGCGCAGCTCGTCCCGCACGACGCTTCTTATGAACTCAGCGAGGGCATGCCTCTCGCTGTCAGCCCCGATAAAGCATGCAGCAGGGGTCACGTCGTGGCGTTCATACTGTGACGACCTATACTGGAGAGTACGCTCCATTGTGGTTGCCTCATTTATGAACTCTGCCACAGTCGTCGGTGGATTGCGCACGAGTCCGGCGAAGAGCTGCTCTTTTACCCCACGCATTAAATGCCGCACCTTCTTTTCCTCGGACATTGCAGGGTCAGCACGCTTGAAGAGTCGCAGCATGTCCTCGACAAACATCGAAACTCTCTCGTTGGGTCGTTGGTTCCGAGACGAGATAGCCTGCTCTGCTCTTTCTTTCCTTTCAGTGCTGCGGTACGCATCACGAAACTGTCGGCTGAACTCATGCCAAGTCGCAAAGGAACCCTCGTGATTCTCGTACCACGTTTTGGCAGAGTCTTCTAATGCAAAGTAAACTCTCCGCAGCTTGCGAGCTTCATCCCATTCGTTGATGTTGGCAACTCGATTGAAGTGGTCAAGCCAGTCGTCAACATCTTCATAAATATCTCCATGAAATGAGCGTGGCGTTTGCGGCGCATGAAAAACATGCGGGAGAAAAGAATAGGCGTCGTTGGTTTGACTCGCCTGGTTGTTAGTAGAAGTTGCCATCTCGTCTTGAGAGAGGGGACCGTACTCGGGAGATAGTCCTCGCAGGCGGCGACTGCTTCTTGCCGTGGGAGCTGTAGCTGTCTCCAAGTAGCTTGGTGTGTCAGCTGAAAATCTGCAGCCAAGGCGCATTTACCCAGCACCTCCACCAGTGCCGCGAACGTAATAACAGACAGCGACGAAACGACGTCTTGCTTGCCCTCAGACCAGGACGCAAAAAGCCCTCTTCTTTCTTCACTTCAAAGGGATTCCGCCTACAGTTGATGGCTCATACCCATTACCTGTGACAATATATATATATATATATAATATTTAATATATATATATATATATATATATATATGCATGGGAAGTTCGTCTCACACCTCACACAGTCATCACATCAACTGTGCCACATTGAACATTACTCCGACAAGTAAACACAGTTCACTAGATTTGCGAAATTTTGGTTCTATCTGCTGCCTATATTGCAAAAATTTCTGTGAAAGTCTCTGGACGGTAACAAACTCATCCTTGTTTACGTGAATACTAAAGAGGCAGTGCTTGTTAGCATGTCACATGTTGCATATATTTTGTAACGTCAGGCTTCTGTTTACCTGTCACTGCGACGTCATCTTATCGGTTCAAACCAAAATTGCTGTGTCAATGAAGCGGTATATACAGAATGTCTTCAATTCACTCAAGCAGCTGCATTTTTAGGGCTCTCGACAATCACGCGTTCATTCCAAAGCAACAACCAAAAATCTTTAAAATTGGTGTTGGTGCACCTTTTAGGAGCCAAACATTTTTAAGGTTTCATGGTTTTCTGAGCTCCAACAATGATCCCATTGTGAACAACATTTTGTCTTCATTCTCGCAGATAACCTTCCTGTGCATAAGCACCTCTACGGAGGCGTTTTTATTGTGGACTGCCTACCGAAGACCGAGACTGCAAAAGTTAACAAACCAGCACTGGCTCGTTCTCTGGCATGTCAGTAAAACAGATGTCTGCAAAATCAAAAATAAATATTTGTTTCCACATAATCGAATGAATTTCTGTCCATAGGAACACTGTCATTGAACCAGTGCCTAATTGGGTGGGTGTTGTAGGTTGCTTTTTTTTCAGAGCGTCCACTCATCAAGGTGTCTACAGATAATAGTTTATGTCTGCACTCAGGAAGCTTGCTTTTACAGAATGTAGGCTTGATAAAAGGAACCAATAACATGTCCGTTCCTCATAGCTGAAGAGATGCAGACTTAGCTCAGATATCAGCAGCGTCTTTTCTTAATATAACGATTGTTATAGCCTGTGCACAGTTCGCTCCTCGCGTGTAGAGCTGTATGCATTAGCCTTCTCAAAATGAATGTTTGAGAGCAGCAAACACACACACACACACACACACACACACTTATATATATATATATATATATATATATATATATATATATATATATATATATATATATATATTGTGATGTACTAGACAGAGAACAAGAGACAACACCCGATCCTGGGCCAGCTGTTCTTATTCTCACTTTGTTCTTCTCTTCCTTCCTCTAGCTATCCGCGCGCCGGAGCCCCAGTGTCTTTCTTGGTCATGACACTCGGCCATGACTGCGCGCGCGCGGAGCTAGTGGCAAAGTTTCTGGTGGGCAGGCTTGACTGCATCGTGGTGGTCAGCCCGGACCACAATGCAAGATGGAGCGACGGTCTGAGGATAGCGTCTCTGGTGGACGGCACTGGCTGCCTCGAGCCGGTCGCTCTTTTGCACGCCACGATGTCTCTTGAAAAAGTGCTGTCGACTCAGGCGGCCGGCACTGGCTACACCGTTGCGGCCGACGCTCTCGGCCATGCTGCGATTCAGTCCGGGTATCTGCCAGAAGTAGATCTGGTGGTCGACACTGGCTGCATCTCGGAGGTCGGCCTCGACTACGCTGGAACTGGGTGCCGGAGTCTGCCACAAGTCTATCGGGAGGTCGAGACTGACTGCATCGTCGTGGTTGATCTCGTCCAAGGTTTGACGTGTTCGGAAGACTTGGTGAAAACAGTTCTAGCGGGTGGCATTGACTTCCTCGCCTGGGCCGGACCCCTCTAGGCTGCGACTTGGCACGCTGATACTGTATTTGTTGCCTTGGTCGGCTACAGTGTCGTTGTTGACGTTGGGCATTGGTATTCGCTCGCACCTTGGTTGATGAAGACTCGGGGGTATGAAACTGGTTGTACCTCGGTGGTCTGTCTTTACGACGCTGTAACATGGTGTAGAGATTTGGTGGGCGACAGTGTGTGTGTTGGAACAGTTGTTGCTTGCCGAGTAGACATTTATGTCGTCTGAGTGGGTTGGTGTGGTTTTTATGCGCATTTCAATGCCGAGCCGGAAAATGCTTGCGCAACAGAGGGTGAGTGAGAGTGCTGACCAGCCACTGGACACAATCATGATGCGACGTGCCCACAGCTTCCTTGCTGTTATCGCTCTTGTTTTGACCGAGCTGGTCACGGCCTGAACAATCAGGGGCGATTTTTATGGTGACGACTTCATGGGGGTCTGCGCAACGATCAGGTTGTACGTTGGGAGTCAGAATGGCGCGCTTGTCGTCGTCGGCAAGATCGTACATCATGTTGCCGGAAAGGCCGATGCTGGCTCTCTCTGCCTGGAACGCATCGATGTAGCTCACACGCTCGGCCAATGACTGCAGATGTGGTACACACTGGTCCAAGATTGTCTCCTTGCTATCCACGGTTGTCTCCGACAGCTCTGTCTTGGAAATGGCATTGGTTGCTGGCACGGAAGTTCGTGAGATGGGTCCCGGTGTGGAACCTGGCATCGGAAGAGCGACGCCTGCCTTGAAGCCTGTTTCAGTGTACCCTGCGGAGTGTTCAGCCAAGAGGTCATCAAAGCTCATGCAGGGTACAGCTGCACATTCGGAATGGTTCAGTGTGGGTATGTCGTTTGAGTGACGTCCTTCACGAGACCCGTCTTCGATAGTGGTCTTTGGCTGAGCTGAACTTGAATTGGACGACGACAAAGAATCCGAAAGCTCAAGTGAACTGCAACGCATGACTGCAACCTGGAGGCGGAAACCCTCCTGCGCCTTATCCTCGGTAGTCGTCAGGTTGAACTGAGTGGTGGAAGGGAGATCGAAGATTGTCCGGCTGAAGGCAGCTATGAGCTTGGAGCTCCACTCCACCCAGGACTTCTGCTTGAAGCCTTCATACCTGTGCCACGCCACTGCACCTTCCCGAAGACGGTCTACAGCCACGGTCTATTTCTAAGATTCCGTCCAGCCCTCGCGCATTGCTATCGCGTTGACGACTGCCACCCAGCTGTCAGCGTCGTTCCGGACCCCGTGGAATTCCGGCAGTTCGCAGGCGGCTGGTGATTGTGAGGTGGCATGTGGCAACGCAGAGATCACCGACACGAAGCAGTCGAGCTGGTGTGAGAGCTCGATGAGAGAAGACCGAAGCTCCCAGCGTTGCTCCGGTGTGCTTGCCTCAAGGTTTCAATTTCAGTTTCAGTTTTATTGAGCATTTTCTTCACAGAGTTGCGAAAAAGAAAACGCAAGGATAAGAGCAAAAAGCTGCTTTGTTAGCAGCTTGACGAGGCTCCTACCCCTTTTCACTCTGCATTACTAAAATCCGCAGAGCACAAACATGAAAAAACAATTTGACATCGATATAAAAACTTCAAGAAATTAGGAAATAAAAAGAAAATGCATCAAAATTACATCATATTCAGGTTTACATAAAATAAGCAAATCACAAAGAGAGAAAAACAACATTTAACAAAGAAAACAGCGTACGGTCAATCCTGAAACAATGCACACGTTGCTAAATGGCTACCAAAGTATTACAAAATGATTATACAACGTTTACAACACTGGGTACGCGAAAAGCACAACTTTTGATGCACAAGGGAGACACTGACGAGTGAAATGTTGCATGTTTTACTCGTAAAAAAGGCAACGAAAAAAATGTCAAAGAAAGCAAACATCATAGGATGCCATGTTACACACGAGCACTATTATAGGGTGTTTCTTTTACATATAATATTGTAGCCGGACAATTAGAAGAAGCTAAACTACACGCCGCCATTCTGAATGAGAAGGTTCTTGAGTTGTTTTTTATGTATATTGAAGATGTCGATGTTTTTATTTTCAAACATGTTAAAACAAGCTGGAATACAGTGTTCAAGTCTTGTCAAACCATGATTAGTTCGCGAATAAGGAACGAACCAGGAAGGCCTTTTCCGAATGTCATAATGGGATTGTGTATTTTTTCTGAGGTTACACAGTTTAAGAAAACAAGCGTTGGTTGATAACAAGCTTTGTTTGCATTTCATAATAAGGTTGAAGCTGTGTATGTGATCGATCGATAAATTCTTATATTCTCTGAATAAATGACTTGTATGTGCGTCGTATGGTACGTTTGCAATAGGACGAATTGTTTTTTTCTGAAGTAAAAATATCTTGTTCCGATTTGCTTTAGATGTATCTGCCCACACTAGACTACAATAGTTTATGTGAGATGAAAAAGAAACGTATTATAGAGTAAATGTTTAATGTTTGCTGGAAGTATCTGTCGAAGTTTAGAGAGAGCACCACATGTCCTAGCTATATTTCTAGTTACATTATTAACGTGTACGTCCCAATTAAGGATTTCATTAAAAATTACTCCTAATCATGAAACTTCTTTGACAAACTCCATTTTTTCGGGGCCTAGGTATATATCTAAACCCCGACAGACAGCCTTCTGAACCGGTGCGTATACCACAGCTTGTGATTTTTGTGTGTTGATCATTAAATAATTTGCAGTACTCCATATGAAGATGTCGTTAAGAATGTTGTTGGCTGAGTCTGCAAGCTTACCTAAATCATTACCATGAAAAATTATACTAGTGTCATCTGCATAAATTATAAAGTCCACATATTTGCTGACACTTGTTATGTCGTTTATTAAACAGTAGGGGCCCTAATATGCTGCCCTGAGGTACACCTGACGTTATGGTTAGTAGGGAGGATTGGCTGTCATTTATAACTACACTTTGCTTTCTTTATGATAAATAAGATTTCGGAAAGTCAAGTGGGTTTCCCCGAAAACCATAATTACGCAATTTTGCATAGAGTACTTCGTGGTTGATTCTATGGAATGCTTTGGAATAGTCAATAAAAACACCCAGTATTAACAGTTTCTTTTCAAATGAGTTAAGTACGAGTTTTTTTTGTGTGAGGAGAGCCAGTTCCGTGGGCATGCCCCGTCGGAAGTCAAATTGATGCGGTGATAATATAGAGTACTTTTCAGAAAAATACATGACACGTTGATATATGATTTTCTCTAGCCCTTTAGATATAAGAGGAAGTATGGAGATTGCACGATAATTAGAAAAGATATTTCGGTCACCAGATTTGTATAAGACAATAACTCTCACATGCTTCATTCTTTCTCCCCCGTAGATAAGCAGATAATAAACAGATGGGTAAGAACAGGTAACAAAAGATCAAGTGCTGCTTTAATAGGCTTAAATTGTAGGTCATCTATATCCCGAGCAGTAGTGTTTTCAGTGACATACATACAGACAATACTTCTTCAGGAGTTGTGTTTAAAAATTATGCAGTGCTCATGTTTGGCACACCTAGAAAGTCCCTGTAATCACTATTACAGGCACGAGAAGGGTTTGATAAATCAGAGGACACAAGCGTTGCGAAGTACACGCTAAATTTATTAGCAAGTTCTTCACCTTTTCGTATGAGGTAGTATGAGGCAGTTACATCCAACACTGCGGTAATGTCACGCAATGCTGGCAACATTGTAGGAGCTCGCTCGGCGATCAACACGGTCAGTTTGTTAGTCTCGGCACGGAGTAGCGCGATAGTACGCCGCAGTGCGACGGCACTGTCGCACGAGGCTTCTGAACCGCTTTGGTTCGCGTCCGTGAAGTACGTCGTTCTAGTAGTACTCACGGCGGTGACACGCACGTCCAAGGAAGCATGAACAGCGTTTCTTGGCGGCTCGTATGTGGGAAGAGTACCGCACAGGGAATGCAGGTCGTGGGAAGCTTGAACAGCATTCCCAAAGGACAGGAGCCCGTGCGTATTACGGCCGCGAAGTGGTAGCATATTGTCCATTGGGTGATGCCCTGGTACCACAGAGGAGGCATGGACACCGTCCAGTGATGCTTCGATGGGCAGCTGAAGCTGCGGCCGGGTTGTTGACTCCATCACCAAAGAAGCGTGAACGGCGTTCCTGGATGGAGAAGCCCGTACTGCCGACGAACCACGAAGACACGTACCGGTGGCTTCCCACAGAGGGTTCACTTGTCGGACTGCGCCATTGTGATGTACTAGACAGAGAACAAGAGACAACACCTGATCGGGCCAGCTGTTCGTAATCTCACTTCGTTCTTCTATTCCTTCCTCTAGCTATCCGCGCGCCGAAGCTCCAGTGTCTTTCTTGGTCATGACAATATATATATATATATATATATATATATATATATATATATATATATATATATATATATAATGATACAAAGTATCACTACCAGGAAAAACAAGGGAAGCGTGGGCAGAGAAGGAAGACGACGTTGCCTCCACTGCGATTCCCCTGAGTGGGTACGAGCCATGGCGGTGATCATCATCATTATACTGTGATCGCGGATTCAGGGTCCATTAAACCCCCCCCATTATATTACCTTAAATTGTGTAACAATTTATATATATATAAAGGCAGGCATGGTGGTTGTGTGGCCATAGCTTTGCATATAGTCAAGTAGATCCTCCGTGAGTGGTCACAACGTGGTTCATTTCGATGTTTCGGCCTAGAGTCTGGCGTTCATCAGGATCCAGATGAAGGCCAAACTCCAGGCCGAAACGTCGAAATAAACCACGTTGTGACTGCTCACGGAGGATCTACTTGACCTTATATAAGTAAATATATATATATATACATATATATATATATATATATATATATATATATATGTGTGTGTGTGTGTGTGTGTGTGTGTGTGTGTGTGTGTGTGACGAACCACACGAGAACGGTGTGGTGGAATGGTAGAGAAGGAGGAAGACGAAGACAAAAAAATGGTTCATCGTACAGCCATCACGCCTCCTGCGTCACACTAGTCGGCAGGATCTACCGTGCCCTTCATCATGGCCACATCCAAGAAAGTCATCAACATCCCGAAGTACTCGGGAGCATCTACGGACGTCCCCTTTGACAAGTGGCTCCGACTCTTTGAGGTGAGGACTGCGGCCGCAGCATGGACGGAGCGAGACAAGCTGTGCTACTTCTCAGATTACCTTGAAGGTGAGGCTTTCCGATGGTTTCTCACCGAGGTTTTCGACACAGACGCGTCCTGGGAGAGCTTATGTGTACGCATGAAGGGACGCTTTACGAGCGGCGTCGCAGATCCTTTTCGCCAATTCATTCATTGCTGGTTGCGAACAGGCCAGAGCTTGCAGGAATACTATAATGAAAAAATGTCTCTCGGACGCCTCGCCGACTTCAAGGACACGCACCTTATATCAGGGCTCATCGACGGCCTTCCTGCGCATATGGAAATGGCGCTTGCTGGGCTTACCTCGTCTACACCAGAGGCATGGCTTACAGCTGCACTTCTTGTAGAGTCAACCATGCAGAGAATGAAGTTACATCGCTTTCCACCAGCTCGGAATACACAGAATAACGTAACAAGAGACAGAACTAGTCAGCGTCCATGTAATTCCCCGGTACGAACACCCGTGCGTCAGTGCAAACACTGCGCGATGGATGGCTTACCCCGACAGATGCACTGGCATGATGAATGCCCACGACGCGCAAGCATTTCCGCCCTCTCCACCAACCAGGGAAACGAGGAGGGCGACCCAGAGTTCATGTAATTCAGTTTGATGCCCTCATTAACGGGTACCCTGTCAGCGCTACACTTGATACCGGAGCTACGATTACCTGTATCAACGAAGCAGTGCTGAAGGCACTTCACCTGCAAATAATGAGGAATTCAGGCATCTCAGTTCAACAAGTCACATCATCTACCAAAACTTTGGGTCGCGTCAATCTAAAGGTACAGATAGAAAAAATGACAAGAGAAATTCAGGCTCATGTTCTACAAGGCATGAAGAGCAACTTACTTCTTGGCTTGGATAGTGCTTGGCTCTTTAACTTGTCGCTGGACCTTGACACTATGACTCTACGCCAAGGGAAAGACATCCTCCATTCTCGTACACAGAACCAAACCACGGTTAACAAGGGCGCGTCTTTGCAAGGTGTTGAAGTTTGTGATGTAAACATCTAAATAAAACTCAACAGTTGGCATTGAAGCAGCTTATCCACAAGTACGATGACATTTTTTTCAAGTCACAGACAGACATTGGTTGCATCAACGGCGAAATGCATCGCATTCATCTCAACAACAATGTTCCCATTCGTAGAGCTCCCTATCGATGCTCAGAAACTGACAGCGTTGAAATGGACAGACAGATCAACGAGCTTCTCAACCAAGGTGTCATACGACTATCTACCTCCCCATACGCTGCGCCAGCACTTCTGGCAGAGAAAAAAGGGGAAGGACGCACGCGCTTCTGCATCGACTACTGCAAGCTGAACGAATAGACGGTGCCTGACTATCAGCCCATCCCTCGCATCGATGACGTTCTCGATTCTCTGGGGAAATCTACGTACTTCTCGACATTAGACATAACGTCAGGTTACTGGCACGTGAAGATTCACCCTGATGACATTCCGAAAACGCCGTTTGTCACACGTACCGGTCACTACGAGTGGCTCGTCATGCCTTTTGGCATTCGGAATGCTCCGGCCACCTTCGAACGGGCTGTCAAATTCGTATTGGGAAAACACCGTTTGCAGAACGTCACGAATTACTTCGATGACATTGTTGTCTACTCTGACACGTTTCCAGACCATCTAAGGCATCTGGAGGGCGTTTTGAAAGCTTTCAAAAGCGAAGGCGTCAAGCTTAAATTAAAGAAATGTCAATTCGCTCGAACCTCCATTGAGTACCTGGGACACAAGGTTTCGCATGGCACCGTCACTCCAAAGCAAAGCAACGTGAACGCAGTCCTACGGTTTCCGACACCATCACGCCCTAAAGAGTTGCAACGTTTTCTCGGCACTGTCAATGTTTACCGGCGATACATCGACCACTTCAGTCAAATCGCTCACCCACTGACGCGCCTGCTCAGCAAAGACGCCATCTGGAACTGGGATGCGGAGTGTGAACTGGCTTTCACTCAGCTCAAGAAATGCGTGACGGAAGAGCCAATCCTTAACATCTACGATGCCACTAAGCCTTGTGTGCTATACTGCGATGCATCCAACAGAGGTATCGGCGCCGTCTTGAAGCAGGCTGATGATGAAGGTAGAGAGCACCCAATCGCATACCATTCACGGAAGTTACTAAAACACGTAATTAATTACGCCATCACAGAACTTGAATGTTTGGCAATCATTGACGCCATCGATAAATGGCACTGCTATCTACACGGGAAACCTTTCACTGTGATTACAGATCACGCAGCGTTGCAATGGCTTAAAAGTATCAAGAATCCCCGAGGCCGACTTTTCCGGTGGTCCTTGAAACTCTCCATGTACGACGTGAACATCAAACACCAAAAGGGCATTGACAACATTGAAGCTGATGCACTATCTCGAAGCCCGGTAGTTCAACTCCTATCTGCTGAGCAACTGCGAGAGCATGACAACGACAAACCACCCGGAAAGCATACCATTGAGAACGGACTGAGTATAGTGACACGCAGGGGAATACGAAAAGTCTATGTGCTTTTTGCCCTCCGGTCTTCTCTTCTCCAAAAAGCTCATGACGCTTTCGGTCATGTCGGGGTAAAGAAGACGCTGCGGCTTCTCTCTCCACAGTACTATTGGCCCGACATCATCACCGACGTGAGCGAGTATATACGCCACTGCGATACCTGCCAGCGCTGCAAGAAACCGAAGAACAAACGATTTGGTTCCTTGAAGTCTTTGCCACCAGCGGAACAACCATTTGATCTTCTGGCCATGGACACTATCGGAGGTTTTGGCAACTACGGCTCATCCAAAAGATTCATTCACTTAGCCGTTGATCATGCCACCCGTTATGTATGGGCTTTCGCACACAAGAATGAGACTTGCGACGCGTACATCTCTTGCCTGAAGAGTATCTTCGCTGCTGGAAAGCCGCGGAAGTTCCTTTCCGACAGCGGCACAGAATTCACTGCCGGCACATTTAAGCAGTTCCTCAAGCACAACAATATTCATCAGCTTTTAACAAGCTCACAACGCCCGCAGTGTAATGGCCTAAACGAGCGCACTAATCAGACGATCGTTACTCGCCTCCGATGCAAGATCAACGATGAACCCCGAAAACCGTGGCCGCGTCTCCTCTTGGACGTTGTCGACGAGTACAATAGAACGCCTCACGAAGTCACAGGCTACCCACCCTGCTTTCTTATGTATGGCACACCATCGTATCCCTATCTTCTTCCGGGCGTTACCGAAAATCTGCAGGAAGCTCATATAAACGCAGTTCGTAATTCAGTAGCGTATCACGAGAAAAACAAGATCATATATGACAAGAAGTTCCTTCCATTAGAGCTTCAAGTGGGAGACTTTGTTCTATATGAAACACCCTGGCACCCGAACCGCGGCAAACTCAGCGCAATCATGGAAGGACCCTATACGATCATACGCAAGATTTCGGCAGTTAACTACGAGATCGACCGCAGCGTGGCTCCACTCGGTCGCCAGACTGACATCGTTCATGTCGGGAGACTTGAACGATATCATCCGCCCCTGCACCTACGTCTTTCTCGGGGGAGGGGGGAAGCGTGTGACGAACCACACGAGAACGGTGTGGTGGAATGGTAGAGAAGGAGGAAGACGAAGACAAAAAATTGGTTCATCGTACAGCCATCACGCCTCCTGCGTCACACACACACACACACACACACACATATATATATATATATATATATATATATATGTGTGTGTGTGTGCGTGTGTGTGTGTGTGTGCGCGTGTGTGTGTGTGGTGAGTGTGCGTGTGTGTGTGTGTGATAAAAGTGATTTATTGTTTTCGAGCGGTTGCCTGATTGCGCAAAGTTACGAGTCCAGTCCACTAGCTCGTGCCACTTCTTCTTCTTCTACTCATGGCTCTTACCCAATGTGGTAGATTGGCCGAGTGTAAGGTGATTTTCGTTTCTTTGCAATACTACTCGTTTATGCTAGGGATGGGTTAGTTGAGTTGAGCTGAATAAACTTAATTTGTCCAACGGTTGTTGCTGTGCCCGGGGCTAGGTTGCTAGGGACACATCATTCGAGGACCATCTTAAGAGGTTCTCTGTGACTTGGGAGGGAGAGATAGCTTACACAACAATAATTACTGAATAATAATAATAAATGTATAAAAGGCTAAAGAATATATTTAGATATTCTTTTAGTGTCACTAATAAATTCCTCTATGGCGTAGTAAACATCCCTGTCCCTGTAGCGCAGAGTAGAGGCGCCGAATGATATTTCCAGACCCAAGTTTCGGAGAGGTGGTGCTATGAATCTTCTTTTCAATGACGTATACCGGCGACCGGAAAGAAATTAATGACTGATTATTTCGTCCTCCTTACAGAAGAGACACAGAGGAGACAACGCTTGACTTGCTCTATGCAGGTAAAAGTTCAGGGAAGTAACCCAGCAGCAAAGTTTGGTTATGGTCACATCCATTATTCTGGACCGCGATAACTCACTGTTCCAGGGAAATGATAGGTGCTTATATTCTGGAGAAGCTGTCAAGACAGGGTCTGGTAGGCATTCTATTAAAGTTAAGGTGCGTAATTGTGCAATAGTGATGTATATTTTCAGTGGGAAAACCGGATTTATTGGCACCAAAAGCGCTGCCTTTGCTAAAGAATCGGCTCTTTTGTATGAAAAGAAGTCCTTGTGCCCTGGTACCCAGATTAAGTGGCGACAATGTAGGTGTGCGGGAAGTGGTATTCTGTAAAGCTTTAGAAGAGGCGTTTCTCCAGATGCAGAGAGAGAAGAACACAACAATAATGAGTCAGTTATGATTGCTACTACTGTATTTAAACTGGATAACTTTTGGAGAGCTGATAATATGGTCATAAATTTAGCTATAAAAACTGGGACAAAATCCGGCCGCCGTAAAAAAAAAGACAAGTAAAATTGAGGGCAGAATATTCCTGTGCCAGCTTTTTCCTCAGTTTGCGATGTATTTGTTGCAATAACCAAATTGGCTGGTAGATTGTTTAGATGCTCTTCTAATAGTCCATGCATAATTCCAAGAGGTAATTATTTATTGTGGTTTGAAAAATATGGTGGCAGACAATATATATATATATATATATATATATATATATATATTGATACGTGTATGGAACTGTCGCCCCGACACAGCTGAATTGGCACCCAAAAGAAGAAGACGACAACGTGGTTGTTGTAGGTTGGACTCTCGAGCTTCTCCCGTTGGCCTGCATGACTGTGCGCTCTTTAAGCCGTTAGCAAGACCAGCTCTCGGTGAATAAATCTTCCCCGTAACGCCTTTTGGTGGAGGTGCGGGGTAAAGAATAAACGTCCTTCTTGTTGATTCGATTCAGGTGGCGATAGTCGACGCAAAAGCGCCAGGTGTTGTCCTTCTTTTTAACTAAGACCACAGGCGAGGCCCAAGAACTCGATGAAGGCTCAATGACGTCTTTACTCATCATTTTCTCGACCTCCGTCTGTATTACTTGGCGCTCAGCATGTGACACGCGATAAGGGCGTTTGTGGAGTGGACTGGCGTCGCCGGTGTCGATGCGGTGGGTTACGGCCCTTGTACGGCCCAGGGGACGGTCGTCGACGTCAAAGATATCCAGGTAAGAAAATAGAACACCCCGGAGCGCCGCAACTAGGGAAGGTAAGAGGTCGCTGGATATCATTTTGTCGAGGAACGCCTTATTTTGCGACGTGATGACATGTTTCGCCATGGACTTATTGTCAGGTGTAAAAGAACAAATCGAACATTCATCAAGCGTGGAAAGATCGGCTAAAGTGATGCCTTGTGGAAGCACTTGGGTCGACGTAGAGAAGTTCAGAACTGGAAGTAGCACCGTGTTGTTAGCAACAACCACTATAGTATGTGGTAGTGCGATGTGGTGCGTAAGGGTCAAATCAATGAGGGGAGCTACCATATAGTCTCCATCAGGAACGGACGGGAAGGGCGACAGAGGAATGTACCTAGCAGCCTGGGGCGGTAGCCGTAGATACTCCACGGATCGTAGCCGAGTGCGACTTAGAGGAGTGAAATCGGAGCACAAAGGCAATTCGAGCCGTAAGATACCGGTAGAACAATCGATGAGGGCGGAGTGGGCGGTTAAGAAGTCAATTCCAAGGATTACGTCGTGTGGGCAAGCATCAAGGACTGCAAAGAGAACGGAAGTGTGGTGGCCAGCAACAGTAAAGCGGGCAGTGCACATACCAAGCACAGATGTTCGACTTCCGGTGGCAACCTGAACAGTAGAGAACATAGCTGGTGTGAGAACCTTTTTCAGGCGAGATCGAAGTGTAGAACTCATAAGAGATACTTGGGCACCAGTGTCAATCAGAGCAGTAACGGCATGTCCATCAACGAACACCCGAAGCAAATTGCGTCTTGAATTTGTAGCTGGTTGAGGGTTTTCGTTCCGAGTCATCAACGCAGCGCCACCTCCAGGAGCTGCACTCGTCAGTTTCCCGGGGAATGACCAGAATAAGCCGGTGACGGAGAGCGGCGGCGTTGAGGGGAGCGTGACGGCCGACCCTGAGGTGACGGCGAGCGGCTAGACCAGTTTCTCTGGGCGACGACGTCAGCGTAGGACGGTTCGGAGCGTGGAAATGAACGGCGAGATGAAGGGTCCAGAATATGGTCATCCGGAAAACCGGGTTGCGAAATGTGTCCGCGGTCCTGACGGCAATCGACATTACGAAAGCTTGGCCGAAAATACCACCTGTTGCGGCAATGGCGGAAGATGGGCCCAACTCGAGAGCAAGAAAAGCAGATGGGTCGATCATCGTGCGTGCGCCACTCAGATGGATTTCGGTAGCGTGGTGGAAACCGAGGAGCCGAAGCTGCCGCAGTGACAAGTGGAGCAGAGTGGTGGTCATCGTTGTGGACGGGAGTGCTCATGGGCTGCGGCATAAGTCTGGCGGGCTGGGGAACCTGGACGCCCAGGTTAGCAAACTCCTGACGTACGACGGCTTGAATAAGCGAGACTGTTGCCCAGTTGTCTTGCGCAGGGGGCTGATAGGAAGCGGGTGCCATGGCTTCCAGCTCCTGGCGAAGAATCCTTGCGATATTGGTAGGAGGCGCAAGTGAACGGGGCGCTGCAGAATCTTCGCAAGACGAAGTCGCAGCAGTGTTTGGTAGTCTCACGATGTGGTGGGTGATTCGCCTGCTTTTAGCTTGTTCAAATCGCCGGCATTCAGATATGATGGAGTCGACAGTGGTGCAGTTCTTGCACATTAATATGTTGAAAGCATCATCAGCAATGCCTTTCAACACGTTGCTGATCTTGTCCGCCTCGGACATGTTTTTGTCAGTCTTTCGGCACAGTGCCAGTACGTCTTGGATGTACGTGACGTACGACTTCGTCGATGATTGAACACGCAACGCGAGTTCCTGCCTGGCTGCCATCCGACGATCAATTGACCGACCGAACAAATGGCGAAGCTTTTGCTTGCATGTGTCCCAGCTGTTTAATTCTTCTTCATGCGTCTCATACCAGGCGCGTGCCGTATCCCATAGGTAGAATAGAATATTTGCCAGCATAAGCGTTTCGTCCCACCTGTAGTGCTCGCTGACGCGCTCGAATAATGCGAGCCATTCTTCGACGTCCGTGCTTTCCGTCCCAGAAAACGTGCCAGGGTCGAGAAGATGGGGGGGAATCACAGGTGATGGAGCCGGCACGGATGGCGAGGCCTGAGTGCCAGTTTCAGGCATCGCGGCTGGACAAAGCTGGCATCCACTACGGAGTTCCAGAGCCGGGTTGTCTGAAGACCCAGCACCTTCCACCAAAAGATGTTTTTATCTACTTTTCGGGCATCATCCCTTACTGCCCTTCGACACACTGCTTTCATCAGACCACCCATCCTCCACCTCGTATGCTCAAGATGCAATCACCCGTGCCCTCACGGCACGTGCTCGGTTATCGTCGTCGCAGACAGCACAGAAGTCTCTTTATGACCGTCGACATAGAGATGCCATTTTTTCTGCGGAATCACTTGTTCTCCTGTGGCTCCCATCTCAACGTGTTGGCCTCTGCGAAAAACTACTATCGCGATACGCTGGGTCCTACCAAGTCATTCGTCAGGTCACACCTGTGACCTACGACATTGCCGCTACCAACAACTCATCAGCTGCTGCACCCAGAACGGAAGTAGTCCACGTTTCTCGTCTCAAGCCCAACAACGGCGACTCGCTCATTTAACAGGCACTGAGACGGTGCCTTACGGGCCGGGGTGATGATACGTGTATGGAACTGTCGCCCCGACACAACTGAATTGGCACCCAAAAGAAGAAGACGACAACGTGGTTGTTGTGGGTTGGACTCTCGAGCTTCTCCCGTTGGCCTGCATGACTGTGCGCTCTTAAGCCGTTAACAAGACCAGCTCTCGGTGAATAAATCTTCCCCGTAACAATATATATGTATATATATATATATATATATATATATATATATATATATATATATATATATATATATATATATATATATATATATATGGAAATGAGTGTTTACTTAAGGGCTCATTTTCTGTGTTCTACACAATATTACTGATATCTAACAGACAATAGTGCCAACGGAAGTATTGGGGAAGATATTAGAACAAATTGTAATGTAAATAGAAGACGGAAAAGTGGGTGAAAAAATAACTTGCCGTGGGCAGGATCCGGCCCAGGGCAAGTTATTTTTTCAGCCACCTTTTTCAACACAGGATGCGAATACTGAAGCGCCGCCACTGCGTCAACATTTTAGCAGGGCAGCGACATCAGCCTGATTGTAGCGCAGTCTTTTTGCCAACTCAACACGCGCCTCCCACATTCGTGTTCGTTGGCGTATGTCTTCTTTCGGACAAGTTCTTTCATTCCACCCGTAGCATGGAAGAGGAAGAAAGTTTAAGCGGATCGAAAGACAGGGAAGTTAGCCAGTTCTTAGACCGGTTGGCTACCCTGTGCTGGGGAAAGGGTGGAGAGGAATAAAAAGATGTTAAAAAGAAATGTTGCGAAGAGAGAGAGAGAGAAATCACGAAAAAATTCGACAGAGGAAAGACGACATGAAAGAGACTAAGAAACTAAAGTCTGTCTCTGAGGCCAGTTGTCCGCAAAAAGTGCAGCAAAGCTTTCAAAGCCTTCTGGGCTGAGGATGGGCTCGGCCAATGACCCAGAATCCTTTTTTCCGACAACGGCCGATCGTCCAGTCTATCCAGAGCTGCAGTGAGTCCTTGTCTTTGCGCGTTGAAATGGGTGCACTCACACAGAAGGTGCGCGATGGTTTCTTAGCAGCTGCAGTACGTGCATGTAGAAGAGCAGGCCATTCCAATGAGATAAGAGTATGCGTTTGTGAAGGACACTTCAAGCCACAGGTGGCATAGAAGAGTCTCCTCAGATCGAGATATTCTTCGGCAAAAGACGAAGCTGCAGATTGGGATCCAAGTTATGCAGGCGCGCGTTTGTGAAGTCTGTTGAGTTTCACTGTACCAGTGTGAGGTCACGCGCAAGCGAACGAAGTCTTGTAGCTGCGTCGGTTCTTGAGAACGGGATGGCTGTGTACTGGGTACCGTCGTGTGCAGATCTAGCGGCCTCATCTGCGCAAGCATTGCCGATGCATGAAAATTTCCACACGTGAAGGCAGCAAGGGTGCACTTGCGTGCTGCTCGTTTCGCTTCAATCAAATATTGGAGATAAATATAAGGACAGGTGTTCAGCAGAGGCGCTCGCATCATGGCGTCAACGCACTTGTGATTAGATACGTTGTGAACGCAGCGAAAGTGAATGCGAGATATTGTAGCTGCGTGGTGGCATCACTTTTACTTGTGCATGCTTGTGTGCATAGTCTGCGCAATAAGCTGGAAGATTAATCGTGCCGCTCGACGTGAGTACTGCTTCTCGGCAAGGGCAAATGTGGTGGGTGTACCCCATCTTCGCCGCGGGCGTCTGTATATCAAACTGATTGACCCCAAAACTCGGATACAAACTCGTTGATTCTGAGAAGGCCCACGTTCAACTTGTGAACGTGATGGCGCCGGTCTGACAGTCAAACGTTTGATGCGGTGAACGCTACGTGGCAGCTTCTTTGCATATAAAATAATTTGGTGAGCATCCAGTACTTGTGGATATGAGGAGCCATAGAGGAGCTTGTGATAACCTAGCTTCTTGCAGCTTCTTAGGTTGGTCGCGTGCTCATGTGTTTGGTCAGCTTCGAAGTGAAGACCGCATCAGATCTGATTGATTGATATGTTTGGTTTAACGGCCCGAAACCATCATATGATTATTAGAGACGCCGAAGTGAAAGGCTCCTGAAACAATGTCCACCTGGGGTTCTTTAACGTGCACCCGAATCTGTGCACACGGGCCTACAAAATTTCCGCCTCCATAGGAAATGCAGCCGCCGTAGCCGGGATTCGATCCCGTGACTTGCGGGTCAGCAGCCGAGTACCTTAACCAAGTGGCGGGGCCGCATCAGCTCTGTCTTAATTTTATTGTACCGATTGGTTTAGGTTTTTTGAGCTCTTTTTTTCTGATCGATAAGGCTTCAATAAATGTCAATTATCTCAGGCGCAATTAGCAAGACCATAATCAGTATGAACCTAATAAACGTAATCCTGGTTAGCAAGTTACTTAGTGTCATCATATTAGTAAAAGGTAAATATCATAGCTTACATAGCTTGCTTTTCATTAAAGTGGTGTTAAGTAGCATAGTTTGTTAGCTCATCAACTAGCATGGTTTAGTTAGCCCAGTTCTAGCTCAACATTGCTTCATTAGCACCATCTTCCTAATGTAGCATAATTGCCTTGTTCTTACCGTAAATTGGTGTAATTAGCTTGCTCATAACATGTCCTGGCCTAACAAGTATACCATCCATCCAGAAAAAAAGTTCACAGCATATCCATGGAGTGAATAATAGTGAGTAGGGCGAAGCCTCACAGGGTTTTATTCGTAAAACGTGAATCGTCCATCCATCTGTCTATCCGTCCATCCGTTCGTCCGTCTGTCCGTCTGTCCGTCTGTCTGTCTGTCTGTCTGTCAGTCTGTCAGTCTGTCTGTCTGTCTGTCTGTCTGTCTGTCTGTCTGTCTGTCTGTCTGTCTGTCTGTACGTTCGCCCATCCATCCGTCCATCCCTCCGTCCGTCTGTCTGTCCAACCGCACCTGCTGAGTGAGTTATTAAGACGATAGCGTTCTAGACACTGCGATCAGACTCAACTCCGTCTTTAAGGTATAAGGCAAAAAAATACTTGTTTATTTAACTGCGCTCGGAAGTGCTCTGCTGTCACTTGAGCGTCCCCGTGTCCCTCGCTTGCGCTCTTCTTCTTCCTCGTTTCCTTGTCCCAGCCCAGAACGTGAAAAATAATCAACATTCCTGGCCGCGCAAAGTTAAACACATAGTTCAAGTGGGTACAGTCTTTGTATCGGCCTGATCGCAAGGTGACGGCCTTGCAACTTGATCTTGCAAGAACGAATGAGACCGTCTGCACTGTGGTACACTTCCGTGACCCTTGCAAGCTTCCATAGCTGGCGTGGCGTGTTGTCCGCATGCACGAGTACGATGTTCCCTTGCTTCAATGCTGTATTTGATTTCGTGTCGGCAAAGTGTGCAGATAGTAATTGCAACAGGTATTCTTTTTGCCAACGCTTTCAGAAACTTTCAACCAGCATCTTCCTGTAGTTGTGTCTGCGTATGGCGTCTGATCGTTTGGAATCTGTTGACTGCGTCAGCGGTCGCGTACGGTATGGAAGGCAACCTTCGTCCAAGGAGAAGTTCGGCTGGCGCCAAAGTGCAAGGTTCTCCTGCACCTGTCTCGTTGAGTCAGAGGCATAGAGTTTACGACTGCTTCGACCTCCACCAGCGCTGTCGATATTTCTTCGTAGTTCAGACGAGCTTTGGCGATACTTTTTCGCAGCGGAAGCTTCCCTGATCGTACAAGGCGCTCCCACCATCCACCCCACAAAGGAGCATTTGGTGCTATAAACTTCCACGAAATGCCGTTGGTGCTGAGGTGACCAGCGACGTCCTCTTCAGAGAACATTCGGTGTAGCCGCTTTATGCCTGCCGATGTCTTGTGAAAGCTTCGTGCATTGTCAGAATAGATCGCCCTAGGTAATCCTCTCCGAGCTGCAAATCGTCGTAGGCACAGTAGGAAAGCCTCGGATGTCATTTTTGAGACAAGCTCGAGATGCACGGCTCTAGATACGGCGCACGTAAAAAGTGCAACGTAGCACTTCGTGTCCCCTTTCTGCGTGCGTGCATACAGAGGGCCCGCGAAGTCGACTCCTACAACTTAGAACGGGTTCGTTGGTGACACTCGATGGCTTGTTAACGGAGCAGTCTCAGCACTTCCTGGGCCCGCACTGAAACGCTTGCATATATTGCAGCCATGCAGCTCTCTTTTTACCAAAGAGCGAGCTCGACAAATCCAGTAGCGTTCCCGAAGCTGCGTAAGTGTATCTCTAACTCCTCCATGTAGGACTTGAAGATGGGCTCTGTTTGCCAAAAGTGCCGAAAAGTGGTGGATTGACGGCATTATGATTGGGTGCTTGACATCTTGTGTGGAATAAATGAGGGATAAACGGCCTCCAACCCGAAGAATTCCGTCTTTGTCTATGTAAGGGCGTAGTTCAGCGATTCGAGATGTAGACTCGACTGGTCGGTCGTTGGTCAAATTGGGGAGTTCATCAAGAAAACCTTGCTCTTGTGTACATCTTATCCAATACTGTTCAGCGTTCAGGATTTCTGTTGCCACGAGATGTCCTGTATGAATACTTCTTTTTCTGCATCGGTCAGTAAATCTGAAAATTCACACAGTGACTCTGAGTAGGTGCTGAAGCCTGCTGTACCGTTGAATATCAATTATCGGAACTGAGAAGCGTGTCATTAGTGCGACGTGGACTGTTGTAACTTCACCTTGAGTGGCTTCCGCTATATCTAGTTCACTGAACTGTAGGGGCCATTCAGACATCGGTTTAGTTAGCCACTCGGGACCATGCCACCATTTTGAGCTGGACAGCAGTCTTTCAAGCGTCGCGCCACGTGTGAGTAGGTTAGCCGGGTTCTTCGTCCTAGGACAGTATCTCCACTTTCATGGATCTGTAGTGCACCTAATTTCATTGACTCTGTTGGCTACGAACTGTCTCCACTTATTGACGTCAGCTTTTATCCATGACAACACAATGGCGGAATCTGTCCACATCGTGTAGTCAAATTGAACATTCCTCAAAGCGCTTTTCACGTATGCCAACATTCTTGAGCCGATTAAGGCAGCCAGCAGCTCCAATCGCAGCAGCGTTGTCTCCTTAATAGATGCTACACGGGACTTCGCGATCAACAGTATCGGCTCCTCAGGACTTGATACGACGTAAATCGCTGTTCCGTATGCCGCTGGACTGGCATCGCAGAAAACATGTACTTGAAGCACATTGGGCTTCCTTGCTCCGCCGCTCAGATAGCGAGGAACGACGACGTCTTGCAGTTGCGGCAGCTGGAAGACCCAATCATTCCGTTCTTTTTGCAGGTCATTAGGTAGTACTTCATCCCAGCCAATCCCTCGTATCCACAGTCTCTGAAACAATATTCGTATGACAATAGTATATTGTCCTACAAATCTCAACGGGTCAAATATTCTTGTTGCTGACTGCAAGACAAATCGTTTTGTATTCGTCTGTGCTGTCAAAAACCAGAGTATATTTTCAACCGAAAAGTTGAATTCATCCTTTGCAGGATTCCAAACCAAACCCAGGACCTTGACCGACGTTTCGTGAAGAACGACCATCTCATTACTAGTAGATTCCAGTTGATTTTCAAGAGTGCGCATCAAATTTGCTGAATTTGTTGTCCGTTTTTGCAATGTCATGCCGGCCGATTTCATTATTGTGCGCGCTTCTCGGCATAGTTTAGCGGCTTCCTCTTCTGTGTCGGCACCAGTGACTAAGTCATCCACGTAAAATGACTCGGCAAGAGTTTGCGCTGTTTGTGCCATGACAGCCGGTTCTCTTTTCACGCGGTAGAGAATAGTAGCTGTGAGCTAAAATGCGCTACATGTAGCTCCAAAAGGCGCTCGTGTCATCCTCCACTCTTGCAGCTTGCTCTTGGATAAATCTCCTTCTGCAAACCAGAGAAAGCGGAAAGCGTCTCTGTCGTCCTCCCGAAACGCAATCTGAAGGAATGCTTTTTCTATGTCCACTATAACTGCCACCGGGTGCGTTCTGAAGCGTAGCAGAACTTGCACGAGGTCTTGGTATAAGTTGTCACACTTTTCAAGGCAGTCATTAAGGGACTTGCATCCTTTGGCATGTGACGAAGCGTCAAACACCACTCTCATTTTTGTCGTCAGTGCTTGTTCACGCATGACTTCTTTGTGCGGCATGTAATATAATTTCGTCACCTCTGCAGGTACGTCACTGACTACTTCGGCGTGTCCTGCTCTCAAGTACTCCCTTATGGTACGGTCATACGTTTCGAGCAGTCTTTTCCTGGAGTCGAGACGGTTGACAAGTTTGTCCAGTCGAGTAACGGCTACTTGCCTGTTGCTTGCAAGCTCGAAATTATCCTTCCAAAGGAGAATCACTTCATATCTTCCGTTTATAAAGCTAATCGTTTTCTCAAAATGCCTCATGGTGTTGCTCATTTTAGGTGGCTTGTTTATCGTGTCCGTCATTTCTATGTTTTCAAGTTCCCGAAAGGAGCGCAAAATCTCGTCGGAATCGGTAGCTTGGGCTTTTAGCACGCACACCATCATTTGTAAAGTAGTTGGTCGGGACACCAAGTGCGATGTGCTTCCCTGGAAGGTTCATCCAAGCTTGGAGTTCAGTGCGATCAATGATTCGTTGCCTTCGCACCGTGAAACTTTGCCAGTCAACAATTTCCACATCTGATAGGACCCGATAAGTACGCTGATGCCGGTCTTAGTTATGATAGATGGATGTTGGAGCTCATCGGCAACATCGTTTCCCAGCTTCTTGAAAGACGCAACGAAGGCTACGTTCATTGCAGTCTCTGCGATGTCTTGGCAGATGCTTGGGATCTCTATTGCAGTTAAGACTATTTCCGCGTCGTAAAACTGGCTTCGCCGTCGTTGTTCTACTATGCGACGCCTCTTAGCCTCTTGGTCCGATGTATTTGCGAAAGTATTGAAGGCTATTTGAGTTGCTCCTACGCTTTTCAGCTTGAGGTGCTTGGACAGATCTTCAGTTACGAAAGTCCTCTGACTGCCACCATCAAAAACGCCTCGTATGTAGCAGCAGATGTCATCATTCATGGCCCATGCTCTGAAAGTCTGAAGAAAAACGCAAGTGGTAGAGCCTTCCTTGACGGGTCTTCTTCCAAGTGATGCGCAGGCTGTCGTAGTTTTTTCGTAGTTCTTGTTAGCATAGTCTGACTTCCGCGAACACCTATTGGGATCGCACATGCTTTTAGCGTGTCGAGCTTGACATCTAGAGCAGGAAATCCTCTTTTTGCAGTCCTGTGCCCGATGTCCTTTGGTGGTGCAGCGGAAACACCTTTTGCCGTTGGAAAGCAGTTCCTTCTTCTGCGTCAGTGACATGTCAGCTGTGCAGGCTTTTGATCCGTGATGGCTGTCCAGCCATCACGGATCAAAAGCAGAATACGCGGTTGTCCTTTTTTCTCGTACCGAGTTGCTGTGAAGCACAGATGACGTCGGTTTCCCACGCCGAGAGTACGTCGACTGACTGGCCACGGGGAGTGTTCCGTTTTCTCGTTCTTTGGCATCCTTAAAATCACTCTTCTCCAGGCTTTCCTGCTCGATACAGACGAAGTTGAGCACACGGTCCAGTCCCACGGGTGTAGCTTCAGCTCTCGAGTCATATGCCAACTGGACGGCACATGATCGATGATACTGCACGACTATATCCCACGGAAGAGCACGCAGTACGATGTCGCAGAGCATTGACGAAAATGACGACTTGTGCACACCGAAAGTCTTTAAGCCTCGGATATTCACGAGCACTTGCTCGTACAAGCTGCGTAGCGCTTTGGTGTCAGTCGATGAACGGACAGGGCTTAACATCCGTAGCTTGGCAAAATATTCTTGCTCCAGGCGCGTCTTGTCCCCAAATCGCTTCTGTAGCGTTTTGATGGCGTCACTGTAGCAACTTTGTGCCGTCGGAAGGCCCGCAATTACTGATGCAGCGTCTCCTTTAAGATAGAGTCGCAGGTAATGAAACTTCTTTGTGGCAGTGATGCGATTGTTACTATGAACAATTTGGTAAAATTGTTCCCAAAATTCGGTCCACTTGCATAGGTCTCAAAAAAAAGGAGCTATTGTCAGTTTGCCCCGCCGCGGTGGTCTAGTGGCTAAGGTACTCGGCTGCTGACCCGCAGGTCGCGGGTTCGAATCCCGGCTGCGGCGGCTGCATTCCCAATGGAGGCGGAAATGTTGTAGGCCCGTGTGCTCAGATTTGGGTGCACGTTAAAGAACCCCAGGTGGTCGAAATTTCCGGAGCCCTCCACTACGGCGTCTCTCATAATCATATGGTGGTTTTGGGACGTTAAACCCCACATATCAATCAATCTATTGTCAGTTTAGGCAATTTGACTCCAGTTCCGTCTGATGTTGCTGCGACTGTCTGGGCAACTTTTTCTTGAGTTCCGGTAGATGTCCTTAGCATGCGATCTTTCTTGCTGAGAATCTCTGCGAGAATGCGCGTAGCACTGTCCTCGTATTCTAAGACAGCGTTATACTCGACTTCGAACTCCTCGTCAGGTATATGCGGCTCAATCTCGTTGTTCAGGTTTTTTAAGCTCTTCGTTATTAGCCTTCAGCCTCTCATATATGGAGTTGAGCTGGTCATAGGAGGCAGAGTGGTTAGCGAGGAGCTCACTTGCCTCGTTTATAATCCTCGTGTTCTGCGCTGGCCACGACGTCCGCTTCGACTTCAGTCGCTCCATGCCGCAGCAGTTGACTGGTAGCCGTCCGTAGGGTTCTGGTTTTGAATCCCGGTTCTTCGGCACCAATATTAAGACGATGGCGTTCCAGACACTGCGATCAGACTCAACTCCGTCTTTAAGGTATAAGGCAAAAAAATACTTGTTTATTTAACTGCGCTCGGAAGCACTCTGCTGTCACTTGAGCGTCCCCGCTTCCCTCGCTCGCGCTCTTCTTCTTCCTCGTTTCCTTGTCCCAGCCCAGAACGTGAAAAATAATCAACAGAGTCATCGAACTAGGCGATCAGGTACCACGAATTAGGAGGTGCAGACCCACGGCTTTATAGGCTTCGATTCTAATAGGTAATTAGCCGGTCGAACATGCTCTGGTCTTAGCAGGGCATGACAAGAAAAGCGACGCGCACCAGCCGAGCAGCACGCTAGAATATACAGGCTGAGGATGATGATTAACACAGGGCCTCGGGTTTAGCTGCGGTCGCAATGTTTTACGACACTCGGCGGTGCTGATCTCAGAAGCAGTGCTGATTATTTTATAACAGACTTAATGCAGGCAATAAAAGCCTCAAAATAAATTTAAACACCCCGTTCATCTGAAATGAACGTCATCAGGAAATGTTTCTGACACGTTTCTTGCATGTGTGCAAATCTGCACTCACTGGAACGACAAACAAGTGAAAGTAGGTGCCTCTGGTTTGAAAACACCGCCCAACTTAATCAACATTCCTTGACGCGATGACTGATTTTATCCTAGCCAATGAAACGCAGCGCTTTGAGGGGCGGATTTCATTTTTTTGTACTCTGTACTGCTTTATAATTGGGTGTCACCAGAGCTCGGAAAGTTCCCGAGTTTCGCGAAACTAGGCCGATCTTGCATAGCACCCCAGAAGAGACAAGCCACTGTCGAAGGTTGCTTTACAGCACCAAAGGTTGCTCTACAAAATACTCTTATCATTTCACTGACTGCGCGACGAGTATAGTTTCGATGCGTGTTCTTGCACGACGCGTAGTCTCGTACTTTCGGACCTCCTGATTTCGTATGTATTATGCAACCTGTTTTTGTACATGCACTAATAAATAATAAATTAGAACTTAAATTTTGTGAAAGGAGTGGTGTACTCAACCCCTTTGTCATGCAGGTACATGCACACTCGGCAGACGGGACGTTTATGATCCTGTGTGGCGTCTTGTAGCACGTGAACTTATTACAAGCTGGCAGCTGACCAACAGTCCCTCGTATACAACCTGCGAACCGTTTGGTTCCTGCCCACGGCATGTTATCTTTTCACCCACTTTTCTTTCTTCACATTTACCTTACAATTCGGTTCATAACCTCCTATATGTTTTCCTCGGCATTATTGCCTCTTAGCCTTTATTATTATTGTGTCAAAAGACGTAAAAACGAGTCTTATCAATATGCTTCTATTCCTCATTCATTAACGAGGGTCACGTACTGGCAGACATAGTGCCTCAGGTTGTCTACGAGGGACTATTGGTGAGCTGCCAGCTCGTAATAAGTTCCCGTGCTACGTGACGCCACACAGGCTCATAAAAAGTGTGTCACACTCGCCGCCAGCTACAGATGGCACTGACTGACACTTCCACGTCTAAATTCACATAGATACCCTATAAAGTGGCTGGGAGGATAGCCACGGTGGTAGCTCAGTGGTAGAGCATCGATCGCGTTATTCGAAGGTCGCAGGTTTGGTTCCTGCCCACGGCAAGTCATCTTTTCACACACTTTTCTTTCTTCACGTTTGGCCTACAGTTCGGTTCGTAACGTCCCATATGCTTTCCTTGGCATTATTGTCTGTTAGATTTTAAATGCGAAGTATTTCTTATCAAACTTCGCAAACTTTGAGCGTATTTATCTATCTAGCCACTTACGTTTGGGTGCTCTCGTGGTCACCCCCTTAACTTGGCGTGAACTAAAATTAGCATGGGAGGGTAAGATGGTTTGAAAAATATGACATGGTGGTCAAGACGTGAATAATGTCACAATCCCATCGCGTATGTCGTGAAACACTTCCCACCAGACAGGAAGCATGCCCACAGGCACGTATGTGCCGCTGGTATGCGGGTATGTGCCACAGGGAATTGACACTTGGTATCTACCCAGGAACAAAGAGAACACACATGGGCAATTTTAACGTGTAAGCATTATCCGACATCGGTGGCATGGACCCAACGAAGGTATGAAATAAATGTCAGTTGTAAGAAAAACCTTACATAGGCAGCGTCGACCTCCCCCCCTCCAACAAATGCAAATAATGAATTTCACTCTCCGCGCAGGGATTGAACCCAAACATTCTGCGTGGCAGTCAAGCATTATACCACAGAACTGCGCCAAGTCTCGAAACTACTTTGCAAATGGACGTTATTATTCGTGAAACGTCAATAGCCGTTGCAGGGCTGCCTAACAAATTTCATAAACATTACATATGTACTCCTTGGATACAGCCGTCACGACAGGTTATGGTAAATTGTGGCTAGGTGCCATGCGCCGAAGTAGATTTATGTAGCAGTGTCCAGGGCCAGCGTCTTCACGAGCATCAGAGTATCACATCAGCTTCTGGGGTTGCTAGTACGCACGTTCACTTGACATTGTTGCGCAACTGCGAACAACAGTTTATATGAACATCTGCAACTCTTCAACATATGTCTATGCTTGCAACATTTTACGTATATTAAGCGTCATTTCATCACTGTTGCTCAACAAAAAAATTGCAACACGGTCACCTTCCCTCCATATGCTTCGCATAAAGTCCATTCTCAGGCACGTGGGATCTGCCAAAGTTTTTAATAATATTGTGTCAAAACACGTAAAAACGAGCCCTAAAGAATACACTTCTCTCCCTTATTCTTTAACGAGGGTCTCGTACTGGCAGACTTGGTGTCTTAGGTTGTATACGGGTAACTATACGTCAGCTGCCAGCTCATAATAAGTTCACGTGCTATGTGACCCCACATAGGCTCATAAAGAGTGTGTCACACTCGCCGCTATAGCTACAGATGGCGCTGACTGACACACCCACGTTTAAGTTCACGAACATACCCAATAAAGTGGCTGAGAGGATAACCGCCGTGGTAGCTCAGTGGTTGAGCAACGAACGCGTTATTTGAAGGTCGCAGGTTTGGTTTCTGCCCACGGCAAGTTTTCTTTTCACCCACTTTTCTTTCTTTTTATTTACATTACATTGGTTCTAATAACTTCCCCTACACATTCCTTGGCGTTACTGTCTGTTGGATTTTGTTATTATTGTAACAAAACACGGAAAAGCGAGGCCTTAAGTATCCACTTCTTTCCCTTATTCATTAACGAGGGTCTCGTACTGGCAGACTTCGTGCCTTAGGTTGTATACGAGGAACTATTGGTCAGCTGCCAGCTCGTAATAAGTTCACTTGCTACGTGACACCACACAGGCTCATAAAGAGTGTGCCACACTTGCCGACATGGCTAGAGATTGTGTTGACTGACACTCCCAAGTTTAATTTCATATAAATACCCACTAAAGATCTGGGGGGATAGCCGCTGTGGTAGCTCAGTGGTAGAGAATCGAACGCGTTATTCGAGGGTCGCAGGTTTGAGGTTCGGTTCCTGCTCACGGCAAGTTGTCTTTTCATCCAATTTTTTTTCTTCACATTTGCATTATTATTGGCTCTAACAACTCGCCCTATACATTCTTTGTTATCATTGCCTGTTATATCTCCTTATTATTGTGTCAAAAACACAGAAAAGCGAGCCCTTAAGAATGCACTTCTTATATATATATATATATATATATATATATATATATATATATATATATATATATATATATATATATATATATATATATATATATATATATATATATATGACACGTTTTTGAATGAAAATTTCTGTCGTTAGTCCGCGCTTTTGTCGTGCACCTTTTTTTTGTGCGCTGATCGTGACGGGCATCGTTCTTTGTGTTCTGTCGGGTTCTTCGGAGTTGTGAATTGTGCTACTTGTGTTTGTACTCGTGTTCTTCAGTGAGTGACCAGACTGAGCGCAGTTGTGACGTTAAGGAAGTGTTGTGCTCACTGTTCCCTGGAAATCATAATTATAAACCGTGAGCTGCCGCGTGTGTGCGTTTTTGAATTTACGACTGACGAAGGCACGTGAAAGGCTTGGAAAGCGGACATGCGAAGGCTATCCCAAGGCAGCCCGACAAAACAAGCAAAAGCAAATATGCTGCTTTTTTTCGTTTCGTGTATTGTGTTACATCTGGTATCGCGTTATTTTGTGTCACTTTTATTGCTAGTACCAGTTTCAAAGAAAGTTAAGGCCAATACCAGAAACTGGAAGCAAAACATTTTCGCTATCTTTTCATTCGCTGGTGTTCAAATAAATCCACGAAATGAATGATAATGAGTGGCGCAAAGCATACATCCGTCCATCCATGCGTGTGTCCTTCCGTCCGTGCATGCATCCATTCATCCGATCGCGTTCAAGAATGAAGACGGCGCGCGGGTAAGACCGACGAGACGCGAGCCAAGGAAGACGAGTACAAGCATATTGAACGCGCCCACCTCTCTGCTCCGCCTATGGCCAACCAATGATCCGCCACTTACAGCGACTATCCTGAAGAATGAGAGAGGCACTTGTTGGAAAAGCACGCGCTGCAGCCAATTGGAGAGTAGCCCTCACCGGAGCCAATCGAAGAGCAGTGGCTCTTCGGAAAGTAGCGGTATAATAACGTCGTCTAGGAAATGAGACGAGAAGTGGTCATCCATTTATTTTGCCATCTTTTTTTACTCGTCTCTTCTTTCTAGGTTACGCGTGACTAGTCAGAAGTTTAGACTCTAAGGAGGTTCCCCCCAAAAAACGTTGACAGATCCCACGAACAGTGGGAATCGATTATATGCTAAGCACGAATGAAAATTGTTGATATACCACTTTAAAATCAGCACAACGTTACGAGTTGAATGTAAATGATGCCTTGTATGACTACCGTGTCATGATTATCATGTTTGGATGTGTCGTTTACCTTCGTCATTTATACATGTCACGTGATACCAAATTTAGTATATGTGTTGCTAGTAAAACGGCCGCGAGCACGCTATGAACGTGGTTTGTTGTCATGTTCTTACTTGACACGCGTGTCAGGATTATCATGTTTGCACTAGTTATTTATTTTGCCTTCCTTTGACGTCACGTAACACCGAATTTGGTATATGTGGAGCTAGGAAAACAGTGGCGGGTGCGTCATGAAGGGCTCAATATACTCCAATGTAGCATTGACGCGCGCGCGGGCACAGCAACGCTACGTAAGCAAAACGCGAGTATTCTATAGTCTGACGACAGGCGCGACCTGCGTCCGTCAGCGCAGCCCGACGGCAACCGACACCAAACGCGACATGCTGCATTTTGCGTCAATGCGTTATTCAGACAACATTGCGTCTCCCTCTTTTCATCACGGAGGGACGCCGGACGCGCTGAAACGTCCATGCATCAAAGCAACACAGCGTGGCGTGCGCCTGAGTGTATATGGCAGGACCGAGGCCTGGCGTGGCAACGCCGGCGTGACGCGACGAAATGAACGCCGGCGAGGACGCGCACCGCATCACGTCGAAATGTATTGGCGCATTGACGTTGGCATGTAGTCATGTTCTCACGTGACCCTAATTTTGTGATTATCATGTTTGCACCAGTCCCGTATCTTCGTCATCCATTGGCGTCACGTAATACCGAGTTGTACCTGTGAAGCTAGCGAAACGGCCGAGAGCGAACCACAAGCATAGCATGTAGTCATGTTGTTACATGAAACGCATCTCATGTTTATTATGTTTGCGCCAGTATCATAGTTTCATCATCCATTCACGTCCCGTAATACCAATTTTGGTATAAGTGAAGCTAGTGAAACGGTTGCCAGCGCATCAAGAGTGTGGCATGTTGTCCTGTTGTTACATGGCACGCATCTCATGGTTTTCATGTCAGCACAAGTCACATATCTTCGCCAGTCATTCACGTCTCGTAATACCGCATTTGGCAAATATGAAGCTTAGGAAACGACCACGAGCGCCTCTTGAGTGTGGCATCTTGTCCAGTATTTGTTACATGACATGCATGTCTTGATTATCATGTCTGGACGTGGGATTAACCTTCGTCGTCCTTACCCACCACGTAATACTAAATTTGGTATATGTGAGGCTAGCGAAACGGTCGCAAGCGCATCATGAGCGTGACATGTAGTCATAGTGTTGCATGACATGGATCTCATAATTATCATGTTTGCACCAGACAACCATTCGTCAACCACCTTCGTCAACCATCCACGTACTTTAATACCAAATTTGTTATATGTGACGCTAGCAAAATGGCTGCGAGCTCTTCATGGGCGTGGCAAGTAGTCATGTTGTTACATGACATGTATGTAATGATTTTTATGTTAGGGTCTGTCACCCATGTTTGACATGCAATCATGCCATACCGTACCAATTTTGCAACATGCCATGTGAACGTATCCACCTCAAGAGCTGCAAGACCATGAAATATAAATCATGACATTCATGACATATCTGTCATGATTCTCATGTTATGAGTAGTCAAATATGTTCTACATACAGTCATGTTATGCCATACCAAGTTTGGTATCGATATCATTATCGAAACGGCCAGCAGAGCTAAAAGTCTTGGGTGGATAGATAGATAGATAGATAGATAGATAGATAGATAGATAGATAGATAGATAGATAGATAGATAGATAGATAGATAGATAGATAGATAGATAGATAGATAGATAGATAGATAGATAGATAGATAGATAGATAGATAGATAGATAGATAGATAGATAGATAAATAGATACGTCCAAATTCACCAAAGTTCGCTAAGAAATGCTTCGCCTTTAAAAACTTTAGTGACGGAAGATCCTAGTGTACACGAGTTGCGCTCTTTAGTCCCCCGGTTCAAGTGCGCGCTTTTCAACCAGTTTTCTTGCGTGACGCGTACCGTCGTGTAACACATAGGCCGCTAAGGAAAACGAAGCCGTTGAGCGTTTCCTGCAGGCTAGATTACTGCAATTGCCAGTTGTAGAAAGCTGCTCTACCACACGTGTTCCGGCGCACTCCATGGCATTATCTCGCAATGATCGTAGTGGATTCTGTACTTCGTGAGATATCCCACACCAACAAACATGAAGCTCGTGGCATGCCGAAGCGGGGAACGGATTCTCACTCTTTTGCTCGGGGTTGCCGCAGCAGCTACTCCGACGCTCCGAAGGCATCGTTGTTTGCATCACTCATGGACGATGACCTCCACAGGAGTCAGGAGCAACACCTCAAAAGGGCTGCAAGCATGTGCTGAAGCTTCAACGATGATCGAACATCTTTTCGAGCAAAAATATATCCTGCGCTATTACTTACGTGTGATAAACAGCTACAAAGTGCACGTTCCCTGAGGTAAAGCGTCACTGGCTACTTATACCGTTCCGAGGCTTTTGCAAGATTGTTCACGCAGAAACTAACCTGTTAACATTATGTTTGCAATAATCAGGGAGCAAACGCGCCTTCAAAGTGACCGCAGCTGCAGCGGTGCAGGAGTCCGTGACGTCCCGAAAACACAGCCGAAGCTTGCCGGAAAAGTAGCAGATGCGCCATATAACGGTATCCGCTGAATGCGGACGGTGGAGCTCGGCTGGTTGGGCTACTAGTTTATATTCTATTTCGCTATTGTTTCGAGCCAAACGAGGGGGGCCGCGTTGTGTGGACTTTTTTTGTGTATGTTTATGGTGCCAAGAGTCGTCAGTGTCTAGCAATTCAAGTTGACGCTTTGCGGTGAGTGATGCTAACACGTAATTACTTTCGTATGAAGTTGCTTGTTTTTCGCCGATTTCTAGAACTACGAATAATTCGCTTCTGACCTCTATACAACGTTATGAGGCTGACCGTAATTGTAATTGCTAGTATGTATATCTGACTCCCGAATGGGGCCACTTTCTTCTATATATAATCACCGGAGTGTTAATTACTACTCCAAAACGCCCACAAAACAGCAGACGGCTTTAAAGGCAGCGTCTGAGCATTTGCTAGCACTCGGAAACTTTTTGCGTTTAATTTTCATGTGCTCTAACCGGCTCTGACGTATACGCCTAACAACCACATAGAAGTAGACGATTAGTTGGCCAAACAGGTGCGCGCAACTCGTTGGTTGACAGGAAACGTCAAAGTAGAATTGCGACTACTTAAAATCAGCAAAACTCTGACACAGCGAGCAATTTGAAGCCAACAATGTCGACATAGAGTGAAACAGAAAGAAGATAGGAGAGAATAAAGGCATGTGGAGGGCCATCCGAGGACTAGCTGGGCTATGTGCGCTGAACTATGTGGGTTGTGTGCGTCATTTTATTAGGATATAGAAAATGTTGTGCATAGTTAAGAGCGAGGAAGCTTTTCTTTTTGTCCGGAATGTGAAGCATGATGTGCACGTGGAGCTTAAATTTGGTAGAGACGTCGGACTGCGTTGTAGTGGCAGCCACCTCCGACGTCGGTAGAGTTTAAAGAGGGCCCTGCTAACAATAAATCTTGATTTTATAATTGTGCGGTGCGCCAAAAACTTGACGTTTTCTTTTATACATGCGCTAAGACCACCAAAAGTGTAGAGATGATATGGAGAACAGGCGGAGCTACATTCAGCTTCTCACAGCTTGAAAACAATCAAAGCAGACATCCTTTGCGTGCAACGAAAACTTCAGCGTTACCAAGAGAAGTTTGCTAGGGTGATGGCGCAAAAGAGGTTGCACCGCAATGCTGCAAAGACTTGCGCAAGCTGTAAAAGCTTGAAAACGTAATTTTTGGTATCAATGCTTTATGAGCACGATAAGATAACTTTTTGCGCCATATGTTGGCGTCTCCGGTGCGCGGCGTAGGACAATTTTATTAACGTTTGAGGAGGCATGTAAGGCTTTCTCCTTTACAGTCAAAACAATAAAAAGAGACAGAGAAAACACAGCTTGAGTAAGTTACACAGCAGAGTAAAGGACCGAGAATATACATTGCATCGCCAATCAAACTTACAACATGCTACATGCGGCATCGTAGTGATAAATTAACGCAAAACAAAACAGGGAAACCAGGCAAACCTCATAAGAAGTATTGCTTGATCCTCACGTCTTATTTATTTCTTATTTATTTATTTATTTATAGAACAATGCTGACCTGCATTTCCAGGCCTTAGCAGAATTGGAGGCATTACATTTTCTGTGGAAAAACACTGATTTATTCAAAGTGGCTACTGGTGTAATAAATACGAGGCGATTTCAAGGTATTTGTCTTCATAATGTCACGCACCAAGAGCCGTACAGACAAGACAGGAACAGCGTTACAGAAAGACACGAGCGTGTATCTTCAAATGAGGCGCTGACCACACTTCTTCGTTCTCTTTGCCCTTTTTGGCTCACTAGAGCTTTCCAGCTCACAACTCTAGGTGGCATTTTTCCCCCTTCCATTAGAGCATCGACCCGATGCTCATACACAAGGGGACAGCAGGGCCGATAAGAAAAAAATAGAGATATAAACGATACCTATAGTGCACAGGGCATATGCAGGTGCGAAAAAAAATGTCTGAGGTTGGTCATAAAAGAACAAACCATTAACAGAGTTCACAGTTCGTTTAAGACCCAACGAACAATGTAAAAAACGAAAATGTTTGCTGCCCAGGCACAATAAGGCGAGTATCACCGCGTAATATAAGGTTTTAGGTGGACGACATGCACAATCTAAGTTCGTGGTGAGTGGCGCTGGGTCGTTGCCGAGCCTCCGTCTGGAATACCTTTGTAGTTGACCTCGTTCAACCGCCGTAACACTTGGTAGGATCCTTAGTACTTCCTCAGGAGTTTTTCGCTCAGACGTCGCCGTCTATCAGGAGTCCAAACCCACACTTGGTCGCCAGGCTGATAGCAGGCTTGTTGATGGTGGATATTGTACCTTCGGGCGTCTTCACATTGCTGCAATCTCTTGAGCATGCGAGCTAGTTGACGTGCTTCCTCTGCACGCTGAATGTAATCGTCAACATCAGGAGTTAGTAGCTCGTGTTGGTCGATGTCACAAGGAATCATAGCGTCTAGAATGGTTTGCACGTCTCGACAGTAAGCGAGGCGGAAGGGTGCGAACCTTGTCGTTTCCTGGGTTGCGGTGTTGTACGCAAGCGTTACGTATGGCAGGATGTTGTCCCACTTTTTATGCTGCACATTTACGTACATAAAAATCATGTCCGCCAGCGTTTTGTTCAGCCTTTCTGTTAAGCCGTTACTCTGGGGGTGGTATGTGGTTGTCTTGCGGTAGTTCGTGTAACTGAGCTTGAAGATGTCGTCCAACAGTTTTGCCGTAAACGCTGTCCCTCGGTCAGTGATGATGAATGACGGGGCGCCGTGACGAAGCCCAATGTGGTGCATGAAAAACTGGGCGACTTCAGATGCTGTACCGCGTGGCAATGGCTTCGTTTCAGCGTAACGCGTGAAGTAATCAGTTGCGACGATGATCCACTTGTTTACGGAGTGAGGCAAAGGAAACGGTCCAAGGAGGTCCATCCCAACTTGGTCAAACGGCGTACGCGGCGGATCAATGGGTTGTAAGAGGTTTGCAGGCTTTACAGGTAGTTACTTGCGACGCTGACATTCGCGGCATCCTTTCACCTAGCGTTTGAAACAAGCTGCGAGTTTTGGGCAGAAATATAGCTGTCGAACCCGGTCGAGCGTCCGTGAGTATCAAGGATGGCCGGATGTCGGCTCATTATGGCAGGCTAATAGGATGTCATCACGAATTTCTTGGGGGACGACTAGAAGATAAGATCTGCTGCCAACACCGGTGTTTTTCTAGTACAATATGGCGTGTCGTAAGCAAAATGACGGCAATGTACGGGAAAGTTGACGAGGAACAGACGCGGTGCTGCGTTTTAAATGATCGATGATGGGCTTCAACTCGGGGTCCGCTCATTGCTTACTGATGAGGTACACCCCACTTGAGTCCCCAGGAAGGCGCTGTCGTCTTCTACAGCTCTATGGTCAGATTACAGAGGTGCTCGTGATAGCGTGTCGGCGCCTTCATGCTTTCTACTCGACTTGTATACGATAGTGACATCGAACTCCTGAAGTCGCCGACTCCATCGTGCTAATCGTCCAGAGGGGTCTCGGAGGTTAGCCAACCAACATAAAGCGTGGTGATCAGTCACAACTTCGAATGGGCGCCCATAGAGATAAGACCTGAACTCTGTAATCACCCATATTACCGCGAGACATTTCTTCTCTGACATTGAATAGTTCGTTTCGGCACGTGATAGAGCGCGGCTTGCGTAGGCAATCACACGTTCGATCCCATCTTGTGTTTGCTCCGAGACCAATGTTGCTTGCGTCAGTGCGCACCTCTGTGTCAGCGTCCTCTTCGAAATGGCCAAGTATGCAGGAGGGGAAGACAATTGATGTTGCAGTTCCGCAAAGGCAGTCGCTTGTTCGTCAATCCACTGAAATGGGGTGTCGTCACGCGTAAGTCTGATGAGAGGCTCCGCAACCTTAGAGAAGTTTTCAATAAAGCGGTGATAGTATGCGCAGAGCCCTAGAAATCGCCGAAGACTTTTTTTGGTCTGTTGGAGCTGGAAAAGCGGCCACAGCGGCAGTCTTCTCGGGATCGGGCCGAACGCCTGCAGCGCTCACAACGTGACCCAAGAACTTCAGTTCATTGTAGCCGAAATGGCACTTCTCAGGCTTGAGGGCAAGGTCAGAGGATCATATGGCTTCAAAAAGACTCCGAAGGCGATGAAAGTGGTCGTCAAACGTTTTTAAAAAGACAACGACGTCATCTAGATAGACGAGGCAACTTTTCCACTTGAGGTCAGTGAGAACGGTATCCATCACTCGTTGGAATGTGGCCGGAGCGGAACAGAGGCCGAATGGGAGCACTCGGAATTCATACAGGCCATCAGGAGTTACAAAAGCCGTTTTTCGCGGTCACGTTCATCGACTTCAATTTGACAAAAACTACTTTTGAGATCGATTGACAAAAAGTACTTTGCTCGCCTCAGCCTGTCAAGAGATCATCCACTCGGGGCAACAAGTACACGTCTTCCTTTGTGACGTTATTCAGCTTCCTATAATCGACACAAAAGCGAAGTGTACAATTCTTCTTCTTCATCCTTCGTTGTGATTGTCAAAGCAAGCCTTGACAATCACAACGGTAATTGATAAAATATTTTAACAAATTCAGATAGAATAAATCACAAAAATGAATTCAAACAAAGAATAGTGGCACGAACAACTACACAGGTGAACAAGTATCAAAATGGGCAAAAGTGTAACGCTTGGAAGCAGCTACAGCACATTGCGAAGTAGTCGGGTAGACAAAACCTAGTGAATTCTATGTGTCTAACAAAGTGTTAATGAAATGCTCCTTAGTTTTAGGTTTGAATTAGAATAATGAAGATGACTTCATATTCGATAACAATGAATTTCAAATTGAAATGCCTAAAAAAGGAACAGTAAATTGCCCATAACTTGTTCTGATTTTAAGAAGGAGTAGATTAAGTCGCTTTGAAATTCTTGTATTATTGTTATTGATGAAGCTGGAGCGAGTAAAACTTGGAATATTAACATCGGTATTGATAAGACGAAACATTAGCAGTGACGCCTTGTGAATGAATAACATGCACAAAGGTAGAACATTTACACAACGCAATATGGGAGCAGAGGTAGATATATGATTTTGGTATGTAACCAATCGTGATGCCTGCTTTTGCAAGATTTTTAGATGATGAATATGTGTGTATTATGTATTACTCCCGAATGAAAGGCAGTATGAGAGGTGACTGTATATGTACGCATAGTATTGCTATGAATGCGCGCCGCCAACACGGTCCCGAAGGCGCCACTGCTCCGAACTCCACCGCCAAGGTCACCAGCCGTTTGGTAGCATGTGTTACTCAGCTCGCAACTGCTTTCTGCGCAAAGCTGATAGACGAGCAGACGAGTCGACGGTGAGTAAAGGCAAGGTTTATGTATAGCGTAAAAGTAGAGGCGTTACATATTCGGCACTGGCGCCGAGAGCTGTTACGAAGCGCATCGCCGACGAGGTTACGAAGGGCGCAACGAAGCTCGCCGCTTACAAGTACACCGGCTGCGCCGACAGCGAAAATGCTTGAAGCAACAAGAGGCTTGTCTGACACATAGGTATACTGCTGGCGACGCGCCGCAGGGCTTTTTATAGGCACTGGCGGGATCTTTTGAGTCACCAATGTCCAACCAAAAGCGCCGCTGGCCGTGATGTGAGAATTCTCCAATGGGGCCCGCCGTTGGGCGGCCTCATGCTCCTCAAATCCGGAGCCGCTGCACGCGGTTGCACCCGAGGACGAGTGACGATGCCACGCATTGCGTAAGACTCGCCAGGCTGGAAGGCACCGATTGCTTCAACGGGCTGGCGGGCTAAGGGAGCTCGCTGTGCGTTACGTGACAGACCAGCACCGCCGTTTGATGACGTCGTTGAGTTGATCGCGTCAGGCGGATTCTATCATTGGCCTTGAGACATATTGCCTTTGCAGAGGCACTGACGTTCGGTGTGGACTCGCAGGCGTAACAGCACCCCCGCCACCAGACTATGCGCCGGAAAGACGAGCTGCTTCCACGTGGCTCGGATGTCGGGCGCGCTCGTTCACCAGGTCCCTCCAGGTTTGCCTCCAGGGCCGTGGGAGAATGTAGCCCTAGGCTCAGTTCCGTGAACGCGTCCATTTATTGAGGATGGATCCCAGCTCCACTGGATTGTCGCCACAACTTGTCAGCCAGCTTCACTGGTCTCTTCTGACAATTTTTGGTCGCAGCACTTGTCGATGGTTCTGCAACTCGTCAAGAACGGTTCAACAACAGACAACACACGACACAAGCAACTGCCCTCGGTCACCCGACAGAACACCATACCATGTATAGTACAATATATACCTAACTACGAGTCTATCGAAATTTCCTTCCCTCTATATCAAGAGGTCAATGTTGGACACAAGACTCTTAAAATGAGAACTAAAATCTTACACGTACAAATACGTAATTAAATAGAATACAACCTAAAGTTGGTCCCCTTGAGATCCCTCTGGAAGAGAGCACTCAGCTAAGGCCGTGATGAGGATAAAATTTTGCCCCGAATCACCAGTGAGACAACGAAATGTGGAGAAGCTACTAACTAAAACGCACGGCTCAATGCGTCTGCATTAACGTTTAACTTTCTTTTTTTGTAGCGAACGTCGAAGTTGTGCTGTTGGAGTATCGCGCTTGACCTCAGTGACCGGCCACTTTTATGCGACGTGTGATTTAGGCAGGTTAGAGGACAGTGGTCCATTTCGACCACAAACCTTGAACCGGAGACATAACAGACTAGCTTTTGAACGGCCCACACGAGGCAAGCCTATTCCTTTTCAGAGGTACTGTATGTCTTTTCCATGCAGCTGAGTTTTCGACTTAAGTACAAAATTGGCCTTTCGTTACCAGCACTGTCTTCCCCGCACAATATAGCTTTCATGCCGCGATCATTCGCGTTGCATTGAATGACAAATCCCTTAGAGAAATCGCGTGCCATGAGAATGGGCTTTTCGCTTAGGGCCTGTTTCTCAGCTTGCAAAACGCATTCTGTTTTTCTGAGTCACATACTACTTTAACCAGCTCGGACTTTCGAAGTGCGTCAGTTGGAGGGCTGGAAAATCTAGGGTAGTTTTGTACTTAATGCTGATAGTATCCAGCTAGGCCCAAGAATGCCCTTATCTTAGATTTTGTGGTTGGCCGTGGATAGTTCACGACGGCGGCTACCTTAATTTCTGAAGGTCTACGCCGGCCACTCCCCAAAATGCGTTTCAGGTACGACACCTCGCTGCAACCTAAGTGACATTGAGTAGGTTTCACGGTAAGACCAGCTTCTTTCAACCTGTTCAGCATGACACGTAAATTCTCGACATGTTCTTCCCAGTTGTTTGAGAAGATGGTGACATCGTCAGGATACGGCAGAGCGGAATTAGAGAGGCCTTTAGGAACGCAGTCCATTAAGCCTGAAAAACAAAAGGGCGCACTTTTTGATCCAAAGCTCAGCTTAGGTGGACGACACGTTCTGAATGAAGAAACGATTGTGGCATAGCAGCTAGCGCGCTGCGCAAGGGGGACTTACCAATACCTTCGCACGAGGTCTAACGTGGAAATATAGCTAGACTGTGACACAGTTTCTACCCTCTTCTTTAGGTTTGGTATCAGGTAAGCTTCGTCTCGAGTTATGGCATTAAGACGCCGATAATCCATGCATGGCCTCGGATTTTTTCCCCGCACTTGAACCAATATTAGAGGAGATGTATTGTCACTCTCGCCAGGTACTATGATTCCCAACTTCAGCATTTTATCGATCTTCTCTTTCATGATCTGCTTTAGCACAGGGGAACATTGATACGGCTTGCTACGAATTGGCTCCTCACAATTTAGCTCCATATTGTGTTCAATCACCACCGTGCTTCCGAGACGGTCCGAAAATATGTCTTTAAACTCGGAAACAACCCTTCTCAGGTCCTCCTTCTGGACTCCACTTAACCTAGGCTCTAGGTTCAACTGCTCCAAGATTACCTCCGATCGCTTTTCGATTGCATCAGAAGAGGCGAAAATTTGTGCTCCCTCTTCCACGGAAGCATTCAAAAGGAGATTTACGACCGCTTGACGTTGAACGTACGGTTTCATCAAGTTACTGTGGTAAATTTTGTTCGGCCGCCTTCCTAACTTCACTTCATAATTGGTATCAGGAGGCTTCGATAATACTTTGGTAAGCCCTTTCCAATGAACATCAAGCTTATTCTTTTTCGACAGCCGCAGCAGCATTACCTGATTACCTACTTCAAAGGTGCACTTCTTCGCCGATTTGTCATAGTACTCCTTCGAGAACGCTTTTGCAGCCTTCATGTGGCTTTTCACAAGAAGTTTCATTTTTCCAAGCTTCTGAAGGAGGTATAGAACACACGCAACTGCATTAGGGTCCTCACCGAATCCCTCTCAGGACTCGCGTAGCATTCGCAAATGGTGTTCTGAAACTTCTGTCATACACAAGCTCTGCAGGGCTAAAATCAGTGCCCTCATGAGGAGCTGATCTCAAAGCGAACATAGCGGAAGAATACACGCTTCCCAGTCGCATTTGTGCTCGTAGCAAAGAGCTCTCAGTATCCGTTTTAAAATGAAATGCATACGCTCTACCGGATAATATTACGGGTGATGAATTGAGCTGTGCACTACTTTTAATCCACATTTATCCAAAAAGGTAGAGGTAAAGTAGCTGGTTAAGACACCACCATTGTCGCAGTGGATTTCAGAAGAAAATCCGACACGTGCAAATATAGATAGAAATGCATCAACGACATGAGATGAATTGAGCTCCTAAATTTAGGTGGTATCGCTTCCGTAAATTTTGTGGCTACACAGAGGGCCATCAGGATGTACCGAAAATCTTGCCTTGACTCTGGCAATGGCCCGACGATATCAATTACTAGGTGCCGAAAAGGTTTTGTGATAATTGGCCCAAGCGTCATGGATGCCTTCCGCTTGTCTGTGAATTTACCCGCTCCCTCACAAGTGTCGCATAAGTGTACAAAGTCTTCGATATCCTTCCAGCATTTCGGCCAATGAAATTAGAGGGAAACTCTAGCCTTGTCCTTTTTTTTGTGCCGAGATGACCTGCCCACGCGTTTTCATGCGCCAGTTCCTATAGTTGGCGACGATACTTTTGTGGCACCAAGAGCTGCTCATACTTGCGACCTTGCGCATTTGTGTAGCTCCGATACAGGAGCCCTGCTTTCTCAAAAGAGGAAACATTCTATTTCTTTTTTCCCAAGTTTACGCTTTCCGTTAGCGCTTTAATCGAGAAGTCCTCACGCTGCTCTCGAATGAGCGCTTCTCGATCAACCCCCGACAGCTCACTCCAACTTTCCGCTACAGGCGAGAGTGTTGCACCCCTCTCGCTCTGACTCAATGGCGCCAGGTCGTCTCCTCCGAAGACAGAGACAGCACTAGTCACTTCGGCAATGGGCTGCTTGAGTGACTGCTCAAATGGCCCGCACGGAGAATTTTCTGTCTGAGGTTCCGTCGACTCACCGCCAAGGTCTCACAGATCAGCAGCCCTTGCACTTGGTGTTTCACCACATTGAGCAAGATGAAGTTCCTGCGGAAGCTTCCACGCTGGCGATCACGTGAGGGCATGTACGCTAAGTTGGTGAAGAACGATTTACCCTGCTCTTCGAGAGGCTGCTCTGAGTTATTAGAGAAAAGATAAGGAAAACGATCGGGAAGCGCGGCAGACACAGCCACTTCGGTGCGAAGCTTACCGAACGGGCCTTCGATGACAACCGTAGCGATTGGTAAGCAAGCACTCTGCTCCTCCGCGACTTGCCTGATCCACGCGCATTCTCCTGTAAAGTCATCCATATAAACCAATGAAGAATGGACAACGTTCATGGTTGCCACTGAGCCTCGAAGTGCTCGACACGTTCTCTTATTCACCCTAATTTCTGGAAGATACGGCTCTAACAATGGCATGTTCTATTCCAATTCTTGAATTATTGCGAAAGCAAACTTTTACTTACAGTTCAACGCAATGTGCCCTTTCTTTTTGCATTTGTAGCACATCAGCGATTTCCGTGGTTCAAACGCCCATGTGTTATCAGTGCGTTGTTTAGCAACCTCTCTCGATTTCTCCGCTTCCACTTGCCATTCCCCTACAGTGTCCATCGTAAGAGACGGGTCCTTCCTTAAGTTACGGTACAGAGCGTGCTTCCATCGATCAGGTTTCTTTGAAAAGTCCTTTTTCCTTTCATTCATTTCAACGCGCAATGCCCTGCTATGCAACTTTCGGCGAGTATAGTACTCCTCAGCTAACTCTGGCGCCTTTTTAAGCTGTACATAACCAAGTTTGTCCTGCAGCCAAAGCTTGCCATCCTGTTCGATGAAGCGGTAGAATTGCTCCAATGCAATATTATGTACCACTTTATCGCGATCGTTATAAACACCTTCGCCCTTGAACCATTCAAATAAATCGGCTTTAAGACGAAACGCGAAGTGAACGTGTGACTCATTCCCCTTTTTAGCATACGGGAACCATTGCCTGAAAGCCTCGCGTGACAACTTCTAACGACTCAAGAGCACTTCCTTAACCTCGTCATAGCTCTCGAACGCTTCCCTCGACAAGCAAGTTATCGCGTCGGACACTTCGCCGGGGAAAAGAGCTAACAGGTTCTGCGCCTAAAGAGACCGCTCCAAAGCATTTCCCTCACAGACGTGTTCAAACTTGACGAGATGCTTCGCCATGTCCTCGCCTACTACGAACGGTGGCAGTTGGTTGCGAATTCCCTCACCGCTGACCTGAACTGACGCAGAAGCTACGCTGGGCAACTACGAACACTGCAGGATTGCTAATTCTATTCGTTTCAACTCAAGGCGCTCCTGTCTCTCGGCTTCCTCATGGCGTTAATTCTCGCCTTTCAGCTTCTTCATGTTCGTGAACTTCTCGCTTTTCAGCTTCTTCGCGTTCACGAACTTCTCGCCTTTCAGCCTCCTCGCGGCGTGCTTTGAGATCGGCCCAGGCCTTATCGACTTCCTCAGTCGTCACTGCTGCATCCCTCATGGTCTCAAGTACCGCTTGCTTTCGTTTCGCACGGCCCGAAATAAGGCCAAGTTCCTCACAAATTTCGATGAGTTCCTTCACTTTAAGGTTCTCCATCGTTCGCACTAGCCTCTTGCTGTTCACCTCTGGTAAGAATATACGTGCTGTACCCACTGTAAGTCTACTAGCAAGACGCGCAAGCAATTTTTAAACACTGTCGTGTTTATACCCTCTGCATTAACTTTGGTTTCAAAACGCTTCGACTGCTTGCAACGATCAATGCTCACTTAAAGCATCACACAGCCCTTCTCCAAACTACTACAACCTGCGCTCGAGTAGTCTGGTGAACTGAGGGGAAAACATCAGGCACTTACCGCGTTGATGTCGCTGACGCCGGCCGATGCCGCAGCAGTCATCCACAGTTACGAAGCCACGTCGTCAACACGTTCCCGAAGGCGCCACTGCTCCGAACTCCACCACCAAGGCCACCAGCCGTTTGGTAGCGTGTCTTACTCAGCTCGCGACTGCTTCTGCACAGAGCTGAAAGACGAGCGCACGAGAGGACGGTGAGTTAAGGCAAGGTTTATGTACAGCATAGAAATAGAGGCGTTACATATTCGGCACTGGGGTCGACAGCTGTTACGAAGTGCACCGCCGACGAGGTTATGAAGGGCGCCACGAAACTCGCCGATTAGAATGACACCAGGCGCGCCCACAGCGAAAGAGCTCGAAGCAACGAGAGGCTTCTCTGACACACAGATATACTGCTGACGACGCACCGCAGGGCTTTTTTATAGGCACCTAGTGGATTCTTTGAGTCACCACCGTCCAATTAGAAGCGCCACTGCCCGTGATGTCAGAATCCTCCAATGGGGCCTGCCGCTGGGCCACGTCATGCTCATGAAATCCGGAACCGCTGCACTTGGTTGCACCCAAGGACGAGTGGTGTTACCACGCAGTGCGTAAGACCCGCCAGACTGAAAGGCGCCGATTGCTTCAACGGGCTCGTGCGCTGAGGGAGCTTGTTGTGCGTTGCGTAAAACAGACCGGCGTCACTGCTTGATGACGTCGTTGAGTTAATCGCGTAAGGTGGGCTCGATCGCTGGCCTTGACACAGATTGCCTTTGCAGAGGCATTGACGTTCGGTGTGGACTCCCAGGCGTAACAGCATAAAGACATGAGAATGTCCAGATGAAAAAGAATTCGAGTTTTCATACAGGTGTGAATGCGGAATGAGATTTTTGAAGAACTGATTGTTTATGATAGAAGAACTATAGATTTTCATCTAGAACAACACCGAGAAATTTTGTCGTGAATCTTGAAACACATCATTATTTAAAGAAACTGCAATAGTATGAATGAGCAGATTTTTTGACAAATGAAATAGCATAAATGTTGTCTTGGATGGGTTAATTATCAGCTTGTTTTGTTACACATCATGAATGAACACTAGCTACGTCAGCGCTCAGTTTATTCGGCAATGAGCCAGGATTGTTATCAGATATGAAGATGGTGGTGTTGCGGCATAAAGTAGATGACGTGCATGTGTTAATAGTTGTGGCAAAACATTTATGAATATTGAGAATAAAAGTTGTCCAATTAATAATGCTCTGTAAGATATGTCTTTTGAATACGAAATAATTCTAAAGGTGGTTCAGAAATACCATAACCTTCAAGTTTGTTTAAAAGATATGATGATCAATGGAAGCGAATACTTTGGTGAAGTCAATGAAGAGAGATCCGACTAAAAGACCTTGGTCGAGGGCTAGTTTAACCTTTTCAACAAAACTAATAAGTGCTAATTCAGTAGACATATTTTCGCGAAAACCGAATTGGTCATGAGTTAAAAAAATAAACTTGGTCAAGTAATTACTTAAGCAATTGCATAATAATTTTTGTATCACCTTGCTGAGGAAAGGAAAAATGCAGATAGGATAATAATTACTCACGCACTTGTGGTCACCTTTCTAAAATATTGTTAGTATTTTACCAGTTTTGAGTCTATTAGGAATGATACCATCTATAAAATAGTTTGTTTATTACATGTGCTAACACAGGCGAGATCTCTTTAGACACAAGTTTAATGATTGAAATATTTATAAGATTAGGACCTGGACCGGTTGATTCAAGAGAGTAGATGATAATGTATACTTCTTCCGGTATCGTTGAAATAAGCAGAATGAATGAGGACAGCGCTGAAAAGTGAGTTGCATCCAATTAGCCTCATTACTTTCTGTGAAGCTGAAATGATCACTGAAAACATTAACAATATCTTCAGGGTCAATAATGATAGCAGAATTGTGGTTTACACATTATATGCGGTTTTTGATTGTACTGATATTAAAGAATTCTTTAATTACCTGCCAGTTCCGTCTAGTGTTGCTTCCGTTTCTTTTTATTTTCGTAGTACAAACGCTTGGCATCTTTTGAAGTGGCCGTTAGAATATTTGAGTACATGTTAAAGCGCGACCGCAAAGCAATATTAAAAGGCTGGGCTTTTAGCCTCCTATAAAGATTATCTCTCCTTTAATTAAATCGCAATAAAGAATCACTGATCCTAGGCTTTCTTGGCGATATAAACCATTGAGTGAAGAAGGTGTTATGTGTACATAATTGAGAGCATTCGTATATTTTTTTTTCAGAAACATTCAAAAGCTTTAACGCTGCATTGTTCTTCAAGCACGTTAGTCCAGTCAATCGCACGAATCATATGTGTGAATTTTTTGGAGTCAAATACAGTTCTTACATAGTTTTCTGGCTGAAAACGTGGTGAACGATCTTTACAAAAAGAGTAGGGTAATGGTCTGTTGCGGTATATTCCACTATTCCAGCTTTGCTAAGATCTGCAGGTAAGCTAGAAAGCAGATGGTCAATCAAAGTATCGGGGCCCATCTGACATCTAGTTCGCACAGAATTAAGGAAGACAGATCGCAGCTAAGGTAAGTGCTTAAATACTCGGAAAATTATTCGTTGTTAGGGTCGATAATGTTGATGCTAATATCACCACATATAACCATATCTTTGTTTTGATCAACTAGTATTTTCAATAACTGCTGAAATTCCTCACGAAACTCAAAGTATGAGGATGAGGGTGAATGATAGATGCACACAATTATGACGTTACGTTTAAAAGGGAGCTGCAGGTCATTACTGTCAACTTCTAATCATACTTATTCGCACACACAGTGATGAAAAACAAGGTCATGACGATGTTTATATGACAATGATGATTTTACTAAAATGACTGAACCACCCCTACAACCACCTTCACGGTGACGCTATTCAGGCGTGTAACCAGAAAGACCGTTTAAATTTCCGTCATGGGATGATAAACAGAGGAGCTTTTTTGATCTTTTGAATCGAGAAGAAAGATCGGTGAAGATTCTTTTTTCGCATGATGAAATTTTGTTTGTAGAAGTTTTGTTATAATTTCAAGTTTCTGGGAAGCTTCAGAAGTGAGTTTTTTTCTCGTATTTTGCTTATACCTTGTTCTGCTTACTGGGAAGGCAACGCAGCTGGCTGTAAAGCATGGCTTTGATTTAGAATGTCGTGAAGTCAGCACCCATGAAAACACGTGTTTTTATTGTAGGTCACGCATTTTACAGCGAAGGCTGTTATGAGATCAGCACACAAGTAACGCGCTGCACTGTAGTTGTCCGCTGCCGCCAGTGTCCGTAATCAGTATCGAAAAAAAAGCGCAGTAGATAGAAAAAAACACACGAATAATGTGGGGCTCGAAGCCGGGTTTGCTGCGTGCCAGCCCAGCATTCTACCTCAGAGCAATGCCGGTGCTTGGAGGCCCATTTGCTAAAGTTGCTTTAGCCAGGCTTGATGTCGGGAAAGGAATCGCGGTAATATGAGTAATAAACTGTTTTAGGACAGCAAAAAAAAACAGGCATCACACATTGCGAAAAGACCAACTAGAGGGTCATCCAATACTCCAACCATTTACAAAAGCTTGTTCTTGATCACCTGTTAACTTTTGCGCAACCCACTTGAGGCATAATTCTTAATCGTCGTCAGCCACTGTATAGACAAGTGGCACGAAACTCCTTGCAAGTGTTTAGTGGACAACACGCTTCTCAGAAGATGACTAAAGATAGCAAAGCGAATTCCGGCCCACTAAGAAATTATGAATAATAATGCCGTAGTGGGTACCCAGGAAGTGTGCTTGTAGCAGTTACTCAATGAGTCTTTAAAGACACTCTGTCTCTAAGGACTCTCTCATGAGAAGTGAGAGCATTGCCAAACAAACAAACGAACAAATAAATAAATAAATAAATAAATACACTAAAGGCACTAAAAGGCCGTCCTTCTAGCTTTCGCTGTGACTGTGTTGCGCTTTTTGAGCAGGCGTTGTGTTTTTTAATGCTTTAGAAAGGAGCCCTAATTCTCGAATGCTGCAAGCACCGAAAAGGCGTTTGAATTCTGGAAAAAAAACGTTCAATGCAAACACTATCGGGCCGACGTTTCCTGGTGGTAATTATACATCTTTCTTCATGCTGCTGTTTGAGTCTTTCTGTATGTTAGCTTCATTTCACACAAAACAGCTACTGTGCCGCTAATCAATTCTTATCAACTTTTGGCTGCAGCTCGGGTGGTGCTCATATTTGGCGTTCATGGTAAACTAAAAAGATATATAATAAATAGACCTTATTTTGTGGTTTATTTTTGCTGGGGCCAACATGTTAGCTCCTTGAAACGCCTCACTGCCTGTTTCCAGCAACATTAAATGTATTTATAACAAGATACGTAGGGTATTGTTTAGTCATGCTGAAAGCTTTGTTTTTAGAAAAAAAACCTCAGCAGGCAATTAGTCAAAATGTGTTGTCCTTAACTTAGGGTGCCAAAAACGAACAAAGCAATTTAGAAGTTTTGTGACCATTGTAACCTGACACAGCTAGGTAAGTGCATATATATGAGTGAATGTGGTCTTTTAAATGCTTTTGTCAGTGCTAGTAGCCACAGTGAGTGAGAATGAACTTTATTGGCGTCTTTAGAACACACAAAGTGGTTCCAAAAGCCTCGCCAATCGATCCGGCCGCTTCACCAAGGTCGGGACCCATAAGCAGCATCTTTCGGTGACGGCCCTGTGGATAGCGTTCAGTTGAGCGATGAGCTAAGTGCTTCGAAGGGGAAGTCCCAGTGAACTGGGACTTCCCCTTCGAAGAAAAGTCTGTACCCACGTTTGGAGGCCGCAGCCAGAGCATGAGGTCGAAATTTTTATATTAGTTGCTGCAGTGTCGACATAGAGGAAAAGTGTCAGGATTGATCCTTCTTAGTGTCGCTGATGTGGTGTATCTATACGAGTCTGCAACTGTCTGTAAGTGATCGCTTGTGCTCTGTTGAGTTTTGTGTGAGGAGGAGGAAACTTTCAACGTTCTAACCTATGATGCGAGGTGAGTTGGTAGTATGATACCAGTGGCTCTTTGTGGTCGAGGTTCCTCCAGGCTGCATTAAAGCGAGGAGGCGGACCGCAGGCGTGGAAAATGAGTTCTCGCGCCAATTGGTGTGCCCGCTCGTTGGTGTTGCAGCCAGAACAGCTGAAAATGTTTTCTATGTGAGCCGGGAACAACCTCATGTGTGGGGATGCGAAATTTCCTTTCTTCTTCTCGTGCTTGAAGAGCTTGCTACCAACTAAAGCTGCCTCTAAAGAGACCAAGGCAGCGAGTTTTTAATTGTTCTAGAGTCCGAGTAAAAGACGGAGGCTCCCGTGCAGCTTGGAAGAGCTAGCGCAATACCCATTTCCTCTGTGTCGTGGGTGAAGTTGGTAACTACCATGGCAGCGTTGACAAGCGAGTCATTAACTAGTAGCAATAAAAAGGCATACCATTGACAGCAATTGTAAGGGAGGGAGGTACGTGGCAGCATTATGCTGGAAGGTTCACGGTAATAGGCTTTAAACAACATTTCATTCATGAGCCTTTCTGCGTGGAAATTCAGACTACATCAGTCATTGTCTTCAATAAACGCGTACAAGAGGTCCTTTTTTGTTTACGTAGTGGGTCTTTTTTACTCTGTTCCTCGTGACGGAAGTTTTTAGTCCTGTTTCTTAGTGTACTGGAGTAAAAAGGAAGTCTTGTTTTAAAGCGCAGTCGACGCGAAGGCGGACATTTTTTTTTGTTGTAGTGAATCGACGTTGTGCGTTGACCACTTGAAATGTCTGAGGTGTTTAAGAGATTTTCGAGCTTCGCTTCAAGGCAAATGCCTGTGTTTCACGAACGGGCTTCCTATTGAGAGCACCAGATTGTTCCTCGACCTAAGTTCCACATTTTCAAAGAATAATGTGTGCTGCTCTCACTTGCCACAAGGTAAATATAAACCTGTACCAAATAACTTTCCTGACTCAGAGCTGGCAAAATGAAGCTACTGCTACACTCTAGCTCCGGAAAGCATTCAAGATGTCTTGCGAGCACAATATTGCCAGGCATAGTTTTCTTTGCTCTTTTGTTTTATTCAGTTTTCAATCATCAAGCCTGCCAGAAACGCTGAGTGCAAGTCCCGCCTCCGGTGTTCGAGAGTCTTCGTGACCATGGTAGATCGTGTTATGAAGATTACGCGCACATGGCGAACATTACGGATTACTCTTGAACCTACGTGACCGCTAGAGTTGACTCTAAAATGTTCTATGGTCCGTGTATAAATGACGATGCGCACCACCACTTGTCTGTTTAACGACGCCCGACATTCTAGTCGCCGTTATTAGTGTCAGTGTTTTGCTGTTCTCTGACTTTCATTTTACGTGGCCACAAGTTCACCCAAACAATTTTTCATCTAAGCATTCATTTTTCTCCCTACTCCCACGTCACGACCCTCATGAAATCTGGTGGAGGTGCTGCTCTATTTGTGTACGGACGCCCCCATTAAGCCGTGAACCCAATGCCAGTCATGAAGACATCGGCGACGACACCGAGCAGTGAACAAGCTGCAGGCAACAATGTCTACCATTATAGTCAGAGCCTCTGCCTGAGAAGACATGGCAGACAAGAGCCGGACCTCGGTTGCAGCGATGATGATCGACCATGTGTCACCTGCACCGACCCCGCTCCGACAACCTAAGGAGCCGCCGAATCTTTTTACGGTTTACCACTTGAAGATTCGGAGTGCGGACTGGAGCGTACAACACCATCACCGTTTTCAACTTCTGAAGTAGCAAGGCAAGGTGCGGCATGTCTACTATGCCGTGAAAGACGCAGCCACAACATGGCTTGAAAACCAAGAGCGAGCCCTCAACTTTTGATCTTTTATGGCATCAGGGTCTTGGCAACGATCACCAACGTCATCCAAAACGGCAAGGTTGATGCTATGTTCTGAACTCGCGTACATTTTCGAAACGAAAACATGGCGCTGTTCACAGAAGAAATGATAAGGCTTTTCCGCCATGCTGATGCAGCCATGCCCAAAGAAAGGAAAGTTCGCTTCTTCATGCGAAGAGTGAAGCAGGAACTCTTTGGGGTACTGATGCGGAGTTCACCAAACAGCCTGAAGGACTTCCTGTCGGAATAGACGATGATTGAGACGATGCTGGAAATGCGCAACGGGCAGTACAATCTCGGGAGTTCGTCCCGAGATGCTAATTTGTATCACCAGTTTCCCGCCAACCACTGACAGTAAGGCAGTACCCCAATTGCTCGCTACCTGTGTCAATTACAGGCGGTTCCTCATTAACTTCGCTCGCATTACCGATGCTACCACTAACCTTAACAGTTCCGCCATGCAGCTAAAGTGGGCAACGCCGCATGAGGAAACATTTCAGGAACTCAAACAGCGACTGCAGACGTCTCTATTATTTGCTCATTTTGACAAAATTGTCGAGACAGAAATACACCACGATGCAAGCAGTGTATTCGGGAGCCGTTTTTGTGCAGAGTTCTGACAGACTGGAAAGGGTCAGTAGTTACTCTAGTCGGCCACTCTCTAAGGTTGAAGCTATTTATTCAACATCATCTGGGCTACGTCGAAGTTTCACCCCTACTACCACGACAGGCCTTTCAAAGTTGTGAGCGACCACCACGCCTCGTGCTGGCTAAATAACCTGAAAGACCCTTTAGGTCCCCTTGCACAATAAAGCTTGATGCTTCAACAATGTAACATTACTGTCGTTTACAAGTCCGGCAGAAAGCACTTTGATACCGACTGCATCTCTCGTGTCCCGGTTGACCCACTACCACCCGATCATCTGGATAGCGAACACTCCTTGGGAACGATAACGGCCAATGACTTTGCTGAACAACAGCGAGCTCGCAAGGAACTTAGCAGCCTCAACTAGCAGAATACCTCGTAGGCAGGTCTACAGCTGTTCCAAAAGTATTCAAACAGGCATTTGCGTAGTCCTTGCTGAGAAACAGCCTTCTTCAAAATAACTTCTCGCTGCTTTGAGCCAAGTGCCTTCTTGTGGTATCTTCAGCTTTGCGACCAGAACTCCTCCAGGTCCTGCACTATGATCTGACGAAAACTTTGTGTTTTCTGCACGTGCGCATGAATACGAGAAAATTACTGCACGCCACGCTTTACCAACCACGTCAATCCTTACGGGAGGACATGCCGGGTCTGTCACCGACGCAAGACACCGTTGACAAGGCCAAGTAGATTTTCCAGCATATTGAACTACCGCACAAGGGGCTTCAGGACATTGGTATGGACATTAAAAAGCTGTTCTCAACGTTGGCGGTCGGAAACAAGTAGATAGTCGTAGCCACCAACTACCTCACTCACTATGCCATGGCAAAAGCCGTGCCCAGAGCCAGGACATCCTAGGTAGCTAAGTTCTTTGTCTAAACATCGTCCTGCGTCACAACACCCCGGAGGTTCTCATCACCGACAGAGGTACGGCGTTCACTGCTTGGCTAACTCAGGTGATTATGGCATCCAGCCAGACAAGCCATCGCCGAACAGCAGCGTCCCATCCACAAACAACGGTCTCACCGAGCAGATAAACAAGACCACCACCTACTCACTGGACATGCACGTCGACGTCTAAAGCAAGATGTTGTACGCCATCCTTCTGTACGTGACCTTCGCATGCAACACGGTGGTGCAGGAGACGACACAGATGTCTCTAGAAGGAACCTGGCAACGACTCTCGACGTCATGCTCCGAAGCGTCACTGATAAATAAAGCTTTGAAGTCACCGTCTACATTCAGTGCGCTGACAAACCTCGTCAACAAGCACATGACATTACCATAGGTGTGTATAAAAAATGAGCAGATGATAGACAGCTGCCGTTAGAATCTTCGACAACGCTTCGCGGAATACCTACCCAATCTCCCTGTATAGGTGCAGACACCGATACACCAACGTCGACAGAGTGAAAAAGTTCTGTGATAGTACATTGGACGAAACAGGGTAGTTTGACGTCTCAGCCCACTCGACTACGAGATTGTTCCCGATGGCATTACCAACTCTCAACAGCGACTTGCACGACTTAAAGTCGTTCATGTCAAGGCCAAGAAGCCATTTTATGCGCGTTCACGAACCCAACGATTGTATTATTTGTTGTTCTTTCTCTATTATTGTGCTTGATTGTTTGTTTATGGTACTTTGTTGCTTCATTGTTATTTTTATTGTGCACTTTTCTCTCGTGTTCTGTCATGAGCATTGGAACGATGCTTTTTCAGAGGGGCGCTAACTGCATGCACATTTTTTTATTCTCGCTTTTATTTCATTCAGTCTTTGCCCACAGAGCCTGTACGGAATGCTCAACGCGAACCGCGCCTGCAGTGCTCGAGAATCTTTAGGACCGCAGTAGATAACTTTTTTCAGATTAGGTACACTATGCGAACCTTACAAATCACTCTGAAACCTACGTCAGGGGGCGGAAACTTCCTGTTGGCCGCGAGATCGAGCAGAGGCGCTGCCTGGCAGCAACTGGCTGAAACAGTGAAGTGTGAATTGCTCCTTGCGTCATCTGCTAGCCACGTCGTGTTTCTATGTGCGCGTACGTCATGCACGATCTCAAAGTGTGGTTTGTCCGGTCATGTCAGCGCGAGTGTAACTGTTTCTGCGTACTCCTGAAACGACGTATCAAGGCATTTGACCTTGGTCGGCTGCTAATGCATTGTAATAAGATCGGCAAGTGCAACTTTCCATATTGCTGTATATCGGCGTCCTACCCTCCATTCACCAGAATAATTTCACATTAGGTGCCGCTTTCTGTTTCAAGCACACCACACAATGCTCTTGGCTTCCTCCCAAACATGAGGACTAATAAATGCTATGAGAATGCAGTGCTTTTAGTGACTCAGTTGTAAAAAAACAGGTTTAGGGAATACACTTGCGCACTGTTGGTATAGGTGTACAACTGGTAGGAAGTAGGTGGTTGGTAGCTGTACAAAGCCCAGACGTCGAAAAATACTTCAGATGGCAGGCCTTATATATCATGTCACATATTTCATAGAAAATTTCATCTTTTTTACACTATTTTCAGTGTGTGTGTGGCATTGTTGGGGACTGACGGAAGACAGTGGTAATTTTATATGAAAAAAAACATGCTTGTCGTATAATCAAGCTTTTTAGCACCGTCATACGCGTGATTCATTGATGAAAGCTTTCTCTTGATGTCTTACATAATATTTTTACTGGAGCAGGAACATGTGTGTACACGTGGGAAAGCAGTGTAAGACAATGAGCCGTCAGCCACTAAGATTTAATTACTTGACTTATCGACTGTCCTACATTTCAGGGTGAACAGAACAGTCACACACGCATAAAGTGCGAGCAGTGGTACTAAACGAATAGCACAGATATGTGGGCTTTCTACGATATTTTTTTGTAGAATGCAATTGACAAATATTAAATAAGTAGTTCAGTCACGCTGCAGCAGTGCGTAGCAGGTGGGACATAAGCTAACGACGTACAAACAACGCAGCAAAGGCGTGATTTAGTGCAAAGGCGTGAAGAGAGTCACCCACGACAAGTGACTGAAAGGCAGAATGCGCTTTACTCGTTGGTAATGTTGACATTGCGTAGGCGTCACGCACCAATTCAGCTGAGAAGTGCGTAGATATTAACAGTAAACTGAGTCAACGATTTTATTTACCGACAATCGGCTCAGACAGCACGCAACGAAGTGCCGCTGCGTGTATTTGTACACGCGCCGCCAACCACCTATCCTCCCTTGTGCGGCACGGTGCTGCCCCTATAGGCCGATCCCCCCCGAATACCCCTCATGTATAGTGAACTAGAAAACGATCATATTCTAGTTCACTGTACTCTCATGTAATCGTTCTCGCATACTGATACGCAGCGGTAGCGCCGCTTTCACCGCTAATCTTTGCCGGTCATCCTTCTATAAATAAATCACGAGAAGGAAACTTCTTTTATGGCGTCCATGGTGAGGTCTCTAAATAGATGGAAATGACTAAAAATTGAGAGGGTGAGGGTTGCCGCAGAAGCTCTCTTTTCGCACTCCACATGCATGCGGAGTGCGCTCTTGCCTTCTTTCAGGTCCGCTAACCACTTTTGTGAAGCGGCCATTCGTAAATCATTTTGATCTTAAAAAAGATATATTCGTGTGATCGGAAGTGGCGAAAGTTAAGCTGGTTAATTTCTCAGTATGACAAAGCTCGATCGCCACAAGCAGAATGATCGTTTTTTACTGCACGTTTCGTGGTACAAAGAGGAATACACGTAGTCTGAAAGTGTTAATCTGTCAAAGCAGCTTTATCATACAACTGGCGTTCGGGCTTAGTAAGAAACATTGAACTAAAGATATCATAACCAATGTGAAAGTTACCTATACCATCGAGATTAGGACACGTCGTATTTGACTCAATCGCGTTTTTTACTTATGACGGCACGCATAGGTACCTTCCAGAGCTTGAGTACCAGACCAGACTGAAGATCAGAGGCACGCAGAGACTTAAAGCGATTAGAAGTTTTTTGAGAATAGAACGTCACTGGAAACAGTGCTTCGGCAAATTGACTAGTCTTCGTCCGAGCAACAGTATTGCCTTGACGAAGGAAACTTCACTTGTCAAAACGTTGGCTCAACCGACATTCTCTGTTATAATTTTATGAGCATTGAGTCCATCACGTGTATTTGAGCGACCGTAATAAAAGTAAGGAATGACAGATTTTCATACCACAGCTAACAAAGCTTTATAAGCCGCAAACAACGTATAATTACTTGACATCAGTTGAACTACACAAAGCAAAATAAACTAAATAAATGTAGCCGAGTAAAACTAAATTCGAGCATTTTGATAAACGACAGCAGCTGGGCTTCCGTCTTCGCCGTTGACCAACAGTGTACTTGTGTCAGTGCAGGCTTGCAGAGAACTGGATTTACTCATATGTACTCATTAAAAATCATTACCTGCTCAAATAGCAAGTCCGAATTCCTGCAGTTCCGGCACTTCATCCGAGTCACGACCCCGTGACTGAAGGCGAGTTTTGAAAGACAGCTCATTAGGTTCTCCAAACAAGGCTACTCTCATTATGTTCTGACATAAAGAAAGAAAAAGTTAAGAGGGGACATTCGGCGAAACCTGGCCTCAAGAATCACGTCAAGATGCCTGACAAGCTAGTACTTCAAACCAAACTTCAGAGGATGCAAGTGCGAAAAAAAAGTTACCATCACTTTAACGGAGTGTATTTTTTTCCAGAATAATAGTTATACCACCAACTATGGCATGTTCTTTGTACAAAAAAAAACAATTCATTTAGCAGACCTTACTCGGTTATTTTGTTAAGCAGCACTGTCATAAACAGCATCTACATGTCGCACGGATTCGAGTGCCCGCCTTAGCAGCATGTGACAGGCACAGGCATGACAGCGGGAAGGTTTCATCGACGTCGGCTGCTTCGGTGTTTTCGTTAGTGAGACAGCATGTGGGGCATGTTTTCAAGCAAAGGTTGTTAAACGACATGTTGTTGGGTGATTTGGGTCATTGGTTCAGAAAAAGACAACAACTACCCTAATAGGACACCGTGTAAGAAACATAAACCCACCCATCGTACTTCGTGTGGGGCGTGTTTCTATGTTTCTGAAGTGGTGTCTTATTCGCGCAGTTATGACCTTTTTCTAAAGCTTGTGACGACGGTCAGCTTCACTAAAAACAAAACAGCTTGGCTGTATGCGGCGGCGAGAAGTGAGCATTGTGGTACATACGAGTAGAGCAAAGCATTTCTGTTTGACGCTCTTCTCATTTTGTGCTAAATATATATATGCTTAGCCTCTACGTTTCCTTGGAATAAAAACATTGCGGACACTCTGTCTCCTGTCTCTTTTATTGGCGCATAGACTGATCACTTTTTCCAAAATAAAGACAAGCGCTATGAGTAAAGTGGCAGTGAAATATGACTACCTGCATCTCTTTTTACTATAACTTTGTCGAAATGAAAATTACGCCATGTGACCTCAATCCGCACGAACAATTCTTAGCTAGACAACAAATCGCTGAATCATAACGAAAAACAATATTCCTGCTATTTGTGTGGAGAAAACTGGCCTGAATTTGTTATGATTCGCCATAGTCTAACGTCGGTTGCGTACAGTAATCAAAAATTTGCGCCAGTGAAACTGAAACAAGAAGGCCAGGCCAGTTGCTCTCAGCATACATCATGCGCGCTAGGTTCGAGTGGACCGCTGGGTTGTATAGGAGTGTCCACTCTTAGCTTGCTTATTTCTCTATGGTCCTGATGTGTGTGGCTGAAACCCTCTCACAAAATGTTCCAGCTAGCACTCCGGCAAATATGCTGCAGTCCCTTAGCTCAGCGGTTCAAAGCCTGCAGTGGTGTCTTATGTGGACAAAATGAGCTACGGGGACAGAAAAGTGGCCAGTATGAAGAGCATACAGATCGTGTTTTTTTATCACAATCGGCTCGCCCAATCATTGTCCCCAAATCAGCAGCAGTCACTTGAAAGGCTGCCATGTAAAACATGCTAAGCAGTTTCACGTGCTAAGCAATCACGGAAGTATTGTATGAAATCACTGTGTCCTGCGGCAAGTGTCACGTAGGGTAAACTGGTCGTTGCGTAAATAAAAAAACGGTGGAGCCCGTGACTGATTTGAATAATGATAGTAAAGCACATGTTTCTGCGTATTAAAAAGCCTGCTCATGTGCTCCACGCAAGCTTTTGCGATGTCAAGATCCTTCGTAGGAGTCAGGATAGAATGGAGCACTAGCTGTTAGAAGCGCTTTTAATCGCGACTGCATTGCTTAGTCCGGCTATGTCAGGCATTCGGCGTTGTCTGCGGCGGTGTTCGCGCCTCGGCAGGTGTTCTCTTTCCACTCTTACTTTTCCTCCCATAGCAACAGCTGCGTGCGCGAGCGCGTACTCTTGGCCCTGGCAACCAGAGCATGTGGTGCGAGAGAGTGTAGAAGAGGTTGGGTGCAGTGCTTTGCCACGCCTTCTCTCACCATTTGCCTCTCTCTTCCCAGCGCCCCCTCTCCCATCCACTCGCGCCTTACTCTCGAGCGTGAGCTTGCTGGGCGCCTAGCTCCACAACACCTATATACTACCACTTAGAGAAGGGAAACTGTACCTTTGACGGTGCAACGAAAATAAAGGTAGCAGTGGCGTTGTGACCTAACTCATCCAACCTAGAGATGACACTGGTAAGACTATCATCATCATGTGCTAGGGCAATATGGCGGCTGCATTGGTGGCGGGTCCGGTTGGGGTGGTCATGGTGCGTGCCCGCAGGTTTATGGGCGTTTATTCGCTCCTATTCGCGTGCACGGCTTCCTAACGCTACTATAAATATTCACGCTATGTTGCCAGGTAATCGAGAGGCCTCAACTGGCAAAAAACACGCCAAACAAGTAAGCTTACATGGTTTATTGACAATCGTGAATGTATAAGTATACATGTAAACAAGGAACACTGTCACTCACAGGGTATAGCAATGCATGAAAAAAAAACAGCAATAGCCAGCTGTTTAATAAAATTACCCGCTGAAATTGTGCAACTTTGTCTCTTGTCTCGTTCCGTCAGACTACGATATTGGCACTGGACACCCCCTGCACAGCACTTGGTACCATGCTGCCTGTTGTCTTTCTCACCACACATGCCCTTAAAAAGTGCAGGGTCAGTATGATTAGCCTGAGCCACAATATGATATTTGACAACACATTGGCGAGAGCCACATCGCGTTGTATAAAACATATGTCTCCACGCTGTTGTGCTAGGTATCCCTGCTTAGAACATTGTTCGCGGTATTGTGTTTTAATATCTGTGCTCTTGCGTGCGCTTTCGATCTTTTAACGACTAACTAAACCAACTTCCAGTTGTGCGAGGCACGTGCGTCCTTGAGAAAACACCATTTACAGGGTCATGCTGTAAAGTAAACTTGGTTTACTTTCCAAATAGGTAAAAAGGTTGCAGTGACAGACACTTTCAGTGAGTAACAGTTAGCGAATGATGAAAGCCTGAGTCAAACATTTTAGCGAGTCAACATTCTTCTGAAAGTTGTCACGGATGACAAGTTCAGAGAATGAGCTACCCTTGCCCTTGCTCGCCCACTCTTGATCAGCTTATAGAGGATGCCTGTTGGTGTTTCCGAATGCACTCATTCGTAAAAAAAAGAAGTTAAGCGCATGTGAACAACACTATCAATACATCGCACATGACATATACGCATACGATAGTGACGTATGGAACACTAGTAACACTAGACGTCTGAGAAGTGCTGGAAGGCATGGTAGCAATGTTGGAAAAATAGGCAGTGAGTAATCGTTGCAGTCAAATCTGTATAATGATATTTTTTACGATGGTTATACATGAACTAAAGTCCGTTTCCTGATCTTTCAATAGTTGCATGTAAGACTGACGATGTATATGCATAGCACAATCTGCTACTTCTCCGTGAAAGTACTGAAGTGATTGTTCTGGCTGGGTAGTCATCTGCTTGACGGGGAACGCAGATAACAATGATGGCGAATATTTTTGTTCCCGCATATTGTGAGCTGAACACTGTAAATACATTTTTGCATGCAAAATAATCACTTGCTCATTCAAATCAAGGGGAGTTTTGCCTAGCTCATAGACCAACTGGTAGAAGTGAAACATGTGTCAGAACACGGTGTTGAGACTTCCGAAATGCCTGCACAGTTGTGTACGGCAAAGAGTGGAGTGTCACGCCAAGCATCCAGACTAACCAAGCTGTTCAAGTGGACTGGATATTGCAATAGATTGACGACTAACAATTAGTGGTCTGTCAGACAAAATTTTCTTTGTTGGCCTTGCTAAAATTCGCCCAATTGTAGCTGATATGCCCAGGTATCACAAAGCTTGTGATATGGTGAGTGGCATCTAACGTTCCAAAACCACCATATGATCATGAGAGACGCCGTAGTGGAGGGCTCCGCACAAAGCTTGTTCAAGCTGGATTATAAAAATGCTTGCTGACCAACTCAAACGCCAAAGGACGTCAAGTGGACGAGTGTTTTTGAACTGCTACCCTAGAGACAAGGATGATTTGTTTTCGCACACTGCTGCCCAGGTAGCAACACTGATAGTGTACGCAACTGCAGAAACAACACAGTGCTGCCACCCCCTTTTCATAGAAACCGAAAAAAAATTTGAGAAATTAGCTTACTCCAATTACAAAACTATGACTACCGTTTTACGAATCAAGAAGTGCACGTTTAGTGTTTAATTTCATAAAATTTGGGCCACAGTTACAGCTGACGTATACTGTGAAACACTTACCAGAGTACAATAAACGCTGATGTCACAAATTCTCATCCAGAACCGTCCTCCTACATTACAACGCGCATCCCTGCAACATAGTCAGCACCAATGAGAAGGTCAAATATTTTGGTTGGGAACACTGATAGCACGCTCTACTGTCCTGAGCTAGCACCATGCGATTACGTCCTCTTCTTCCCCTTGAAACAGTGGCTTATGGTACGATTTGAAGAGAGTGAGGTATTCAAGATCACCGTTTGCAATAGGTTCACTCACCTGGTTGCGATAATTTATGCAGATTGATTAAAGAAACTACTGCGACGATACGAAAAGTGTTAGCAGTGACTCTGTTCAAAAGTGAAGTAGGATTTCGCTAAACTCAGCCTACCAATAATTAGAGAATTATGGCTACCACTTTCCGAGTCAAGAAGAGCACGTTTAGTGTTCATTTCATAAAATGTGGGCCACAGTTACAGCTAACGCATACTGTGAAACACTCACCAGAGTGAAACGTGCGATAAAATTCATGACGTCACTAATTCTCATCCAGAACCGTCTCTCGAAATACAACGCGCATCCTTGCAACACACTCAGCACCAACTGGATGGTCAAATATTTTGGTTGGGAACACTGATAGCACGCCCTTCTGTCCTGAACTAGCATCATGCGATTACTTAAATGTGGCTCGAGTTACGATTTCAAGACAGTGAGGTATTCAAGATCACAGTTGGCAACAGGTTCACTTACCAGGTTGCGATCTTTTACGCAGATACTAAAGAAACTGCTGCGACGATACGAAAAGTGTTAGTGATCCGTTGAAATGTGCAGGACCATTTCGCTAAACTAAGCCCACCAATGAAAATGCTTGCTAATGAATATTTAGTTTCTAGGAACTCCAAGATCCTTACTGTTTGAATGACCAAAGATTTGATGCTTTGCATCGACAAATGAATAAATGAGTTTTTCATGACAATGGTGCATAGCCATGAAAGACACTGTGCAAACGGTGGACGGCGGCAGAAGCTGAATTCATATTTTCATTCTTCACTACTTCCTAACTGTCTGCCTTACTCCTAACTTGGGCATCTCACAAAACTACTCCTTTAGCTACATAGTTCACAGCAATAGCAATAAAATAGCTGTTAGTACACATTCAAGTCATCAACATGTACAAACACTCGCCAACTCTGCTTATACCTACTCCGTGCACTCAGTCATTGTTCTGGTAAAAATAAACATACCTTTAAAAATTCCTTGTCATGTGTGAGGTCTTCTACATTGAACAAATATAAAATAAAATACCTTTAAAAACTCCTTGACAGGTGTCAGGCCTTTTACATAGAACACATATTATTACAAAAAATGTCATTACTTGAACTCGGTTACATAAATGCACACAGCTCTTTGTATTTCTATGGGTGAAATCTCTCGATAATTTGAACACGTTGATATCCACAATGGCTAATTCAAACTGGGAGCCCCTTGTTTTCGTTGCTGCTGGCAGAAGTCTGTTTTGCTTGACCACAATATTTCGCAAAATTAAACCAAACTAAATCTACTAGAGGGGGGAAACAACCGAACAGCAGCATTTCTCAACAAATAGGATATAGGATGGTGAACTGGAGCTCTTGGGCAAGCTACAAGTGATGGTCATGGTCACAGTGGAAGAAATGCAAGCGAATGCAAATTGATGACTACTTTTCATTTTGATCACGTTAACGCTGTCAAACATGTTTTTGAAGAATAAATATTGGCACAGGTTTCAACATTAAGACTCACTGCTTGCGTTTATGTTGTATCATCGTCATCATCATCAGTGTGATTAGTGATTATATCCACTTCAGGGCGAAGCCCTCTCCCATGATCCACCAATCAACTTGGTCTTGCGGTTTGTGCAGCCACGTTATACCCGTGAGCTTTTTAATCTCACCGGCTTACCTAACTTTGTATCCCCTTCGTGTATTCGCCTTCTGTGGGAATTCAGTCAGTTACCCTTAATGACCAGCGGTTATCCTGCCTACGTGCTACTTGCCCAACCTCATGTCCATTTCTTCTTTTTGAGTTAAGATATGATATTCTGGACACAAGTTTCATCCCTGACCCACTCTGCTCTTTTCTTGTTTTTAGGGTTGCACCAATTTTTTTTGTTTCTATTGCTGGCTGCGTTGTCCTCAATTTAGGCTGAACCTTGTTTGTATCTTGCCGGTACCTAGCTACGGAGCAGAAACCTCGAGACTTACAAACAGGGTTCAGCTTAAATTGAGGACGACACAGCGAGCAATGGAAAGAAAAATGGTAGGTGTAACCTTAAGAGACAAGAAGAGAGCAGAGTGGGTCAGGAAACAAACGAGGGTTAAGGATATCATAGTTGAAATAAAGAAGAGAAAATAGACATGGGCCGGGCATGTAGCGCGTAACCGCTGGTCATTAAGGGTAACTAACTGGATTCCCAGAGAAGGGAAGCGGGTTAGGGGGAGACAGAAGGTTAGGTGGGCAGATGAGATTAAGAAGTTTGCGGGTATAAATTGGCAGCAGCAAGCACAGGACCGGGTTAACTGGCGGAACATGGGAGAGGCCTTTGTCCTGCAGTGGACGTAGTCAGGCTGATGATGATGATGTTTGTAAGCTTCCAGATTTAGGCTTCATAGGCAAGTACGAGCAAGATGCAGCTGTTATATACCTTCCTCTTCAGGGTTAGTGGCAGATTCTCATTCCTGATTTGAGAATGCTTGCCGAATGGTATCTACTCGATCCTCATTCTAGTTATTTCACTCTCATAGTTCGGCTCCGCGATTGCTATCTCACAAAGACATGCTTCGCTTAATGAAGGAACGAGTCCATGCAGATTCTTCTTTTTGTGTTTTGACAGTGTCACGTCAAACATGCGCGTGGTATAAGTAACTTTGTTTCAGAACTACTATAGCTGCACCTGCCATTGCCTTGCAACAGTCTTCCCATCCACAGGAATCTATACTCAATGTGAAAAAGAAGTGCTGCCAAATATACACTACTACAGGCTCATTCGTTACCTAGTTATATATCATAATCTATGCAAAGTTTGACACGTAGAGTGAAGTACAGTATGAGCACCCGATCACATGCACTGTCCAAGAAATTTGAAGCCTGCACATTTCCTGCGAACCGAGTAATTCAAAGGCAAGAAACCACAATCAGTGCACATAATTTTGTACAGCTTGAACATACCATACACTATCACCTCTTTTAGTATCAGGCTTCTATTTGTTCACCTGGTATATTGGCGGTGCATGGGGGTGTCACTATCGCAACCCCTGAGGTTCTTACGTCTTGATGTGTGTAGCTTAAAAATCATTGGTCTCTTCTTTGTCCAGTTTTCTGAGAAGAAGAAAAAAAACAGAGTAATTAAGAGGTTAAGACAGAAATAGTTCGATGAAAATAAGTTTACTAAATGAAGTGTCTTCAACCATACCTTGCTAGGATTTTGGCCCATAAGCTTGTTTTCAGTGATTACACATTCTACGCTGACATGAACTAGGTTGAGCGATGAAGCATCCAAGCGTACATTGAAATGAGCAGTTCCTTGAAGGTTGCGGTGTGGTTTAAGAGAAAAAACAGTCCCGGCTACTCTGGTAGAAGCGTAAACAGATTTGTGATGCTTGACTAAGAAGAATGTATAGGGGAACACTGCATATAAGAATCGTAGTGTAATAATAACACTGCTCTTTTAGTGAAATTTCATTTTGGATGGCATTTTAATAATTTTGTTTTAATTACATTCTTCAGAGGAGAAAAGCTAGGTCATTGCACAACTGGATGGACTATATTGTTCATTCAATTGTAATATGCTTCACCGTAAACATACGAAAAATGTATAAACGCGTATATGTACTAAAGCTTCACTTGGCTCTACCATGCGCTGAATTCATGAGCATATATTGCAGCAGAATCATTTTGAGAGGAACCAGGCAAAACTTATGCTGTGATGATGTATTCTCTGTTACAAACTTTAGCAGTAAAGATATTTTCAGTGATTGGGACAACGAATCAAAGAAATCTCAAACATTCACTAGGTGTGCATCTCATTAGCAGTACAAGTCGAAAAGCCTCATGAAATGACAAAAACTGCGGCTCATGCAAAAGAAAAGGGTCATGTTCAGATACAAAGCAATGCATATTCTTTCACTGGTGAGCACGCCCACAATCTGCATGATTATTCCGTTTTCGTAGGCATTCTCTGAGCAATTTGCCTGCGTTGAATCTTCATGCTGGAGGCTTGGCAGCCGGACGTCGGTGAAGCACAGCAGCTGACATGATTCACAGCGTTCAGACGCGTTCGCTTCGTCGGGGCGGCACGTAAAGCCTGACACACAAGCTCACATTTCTATATAAGAGCTTAATTAAAACAGAGCTCTATGATGCTGACCGATAAAAAGTACCGCGGATATCCACGATACAATTTGAACAAACTAATCGACAGCAACGCAATCGATGCCAATGGGCTGCTGCCTTTTGAGCATCAGGATAATCTCAATACTTCAAGTCAAACAGTCACCACTCTTGTATTATAGTAAAAATGATTAAAAAACAGTTTAGTCGGTGTTCATGAAAAACTACGTGGTAACTACTCTTTTATTGGTGTTTTGATACATTTTGAAATAAATATCTGATCCGCGGTGAGTGCCCCTAACAGACAAAATTCCCACTAACTTATCCAAGTGCTAAAAGAGGAGAGAGTAGGATACTACAGGCGCACATGATGAAACTTGACACTGTCAATTTTTTAGCCCCCAACGGCAATCGTTGGAGCTTGAGAGTTTCTGCGGCCTGGCCCAACTCTCAAGAACACCCGGAAATGTTGGCTCGAGACGCCGCTGTGGAACGCCAACGCCGAGCCTAGAGCGCTAGCGCCCCTTTCTCCCGTCTGCTTGCTCCTCACTCTCCTAGCTGGGCGCCTCTCGAGGCGATGGCAGATGTCGGTGAAGGCGAATGACTGACAGCAACGGTGCCCTTTCTCGACAAAAGAAATGCATTCGCATTTCTTCACGATTCGCTTCGAGAAGATGGGTGCATTTTTCACCAAAGAAAATGGTAGTGATTGTACCAGTCAGGCATCTTTTGTTTTGACAGCCAAGCTACAGGCGCTTATGTCTTACTGTTGATGTATTCTGTTAGTTTTTTCTAAGGCGAGACGGTGCTCTAGTGGCTGAAGTACTTGGCTGCTGACCCGCAGGTCGCGGGATCAAATCACGGCTGCGGCGGCAGCATTTTCGATGGAGGCGAAATTGCTGTAGGCCTTAGAGCTCAAATGTTGGGGCACGTTAAAGAACCCCAGGTGGTCAAAAATTTCGGAGCTCTCCCCCACGACATGTGTCGTAATCATATGGTGGTTTTGGAACGTTAAACCCCATATATCGACTAATCGCTGAGGTCGTAGATATATTAATTTCGCGACTGCACGTTCTCAGTAGCGTTTATGTATACTCTAGCAATGCCCTTTCTTGTGCTTGTTGGTAAGTGAAACTCGACAACATATCGAGCGCTAACAGACATGAACGTTAGAGAGACGATTAACGCGTTTTGTTGCCGTCTCTCTCACGTCCCTGTCTGTTAGCGCTCAATATGTCATTGAGTATATATTCTGTGAACACATATGGTGTGTCTTTTTGTGTCTGTTACTGTTTTTCACGCTACAACATGAGTATCATCATGCACACCCTTTCGAAGTCTCTCCCGACTATGCGTGGCCTTTGATCCGAGACTGCTGCTGTCGTCCGACCATCGAGAAGGGAGAGGGGGGGGGGGGAGCTGGCATGGTCGGGGTGCTTATTGAACTCTTTTTTATACCTTTGCGTGCGCTCTGACAAAGGCAACGTCTCCTGTATTTTATCAATGCCAGCCAGATGCGCCCGATTCAGTTGTTCACCACCCTCTCCTCTAGCTCTTTCCTGCTCTCTCCCATCGCTTAGCATTCGTGTGCGCTTTGCGGTCATGGAGGAGAGAAGCCCGTGATGCAGTGCCTCAGTGACAAAATTTTAAGAAGTAATTTTTGTTCAGTTGTGTACAGATCAGTGAGTCAGCGACTTGCATTCCTCTTGATCACAGTATTGGCTGTGACGCTGTCTGTGAAATATACGGTGTTTTGAGATAGCATCTCACTGCTGGTGGCGCTATGCGGGCAACGAATGGGGAAGCATCATTGCAATGTTTCTGCGTACGCTGCGCTGTGACGCAGAGGTGGCAATTGTCTCGAGCCAGGGAGAAGCAGCATGAAGGAGCGAACCTGACAGACGTGTGGTATTGCTGTGGGAAACGCGTCTATCGCCTTTCGGGGGAAACCGCCCGGACACACGTGTGACGCCAGAAGCGCTATCCTTCATATAGTGCTGCATCACGACCACTCGATGAATTAAGGCGGACCAACGGCTACCGTTGACAAGCGCGCATTTGACTGGCATTGAAATAAAGAAAGCGTGGGTCAAAGGCCATTGTGGCTGCCAGAATTCCATGCCATCGTTTGAAATTGGTGACGCGCGCAGAATAGAGTGCTTGTTGGTGCCAGCCTGCCAAGCATTAGGAGTAAAATAGGTGGTTGTCACGCTATTCCCGCTTACCTGGAGGGTAGCCAAGCTGGAATAGTCGTGACTGCACTTACTAAGACGCAGCAGGCTGCCTTTCAGCAACAGTTGGAACGGTATGTATCTGCGGATGCTCCTTTTGCGGATAAAACGTGAGTTGACGAATTCCACTTTTAGATGTAGTTACATTGAGCGCCCAGAAGATCAGATAATTTTAGAGGAAATAACACAGGTGCAAAGTGCCACGTATGCGAATTACTTTTCATCTTTATTTTTGCCTTGTGAAGTTTCCTAAAACAAGGAATTCTGTTTAAACATCTTATACTGATGAGAAATTTTTTTTTCTGTGGACAGTCAGCATTGGTGGAACAGAGGATAGGATTCTCGGCTGCTAAGCCGACAGTCGTGGGTTAGATCTCGGCAGTGGCGGGCAAATTCTGATGAGGGCAAAATGGTAGAGAACCGTGTATTATGCAATGTCAGTGCACAATAAAGAACACCAGATGGTGACAATTTCTGGAGCTATTCAATACGTATTCAATACGGCGTCTCTCATAATCGTATTGGGGTTTGGGCACGTTACGCCTCACATATTATTATTATTATTATTATTATTATTATTATTATTATTATTATTATTATTATTATTATTATTATTATTATTATTATTATTATTATTATTATTATTATTATCTAGGCAGTATTCCCACAAAAGCGAATTTCAGGTACTTCGTCACTACTATTAGCGCTCATTTGAGTGCTTTCACTTCTTCGCAGCCAGAGAGCTGTTTGATGTTGCCAGCGATACTGCCTTCAAACACGAGATCCCTTGAGAGACCGTACTGATAACACTTAACTGCCCTAGCTAAACTGCTCTTTAGTACTTTATCTACAACAGGAAGAAAACAGCTTAATTGGTGGAGGAGATAGATGAAGGTGACAAGACGGTACTTCCTCTATTCTCTGCCAAATAAGATAAGGACTATGGCGTTCAAATGTTCACGGGCTTTTGTGCTTTCTTCTTGCGATGCCTGTCGGGCGCAGTTCTCGTAGAACCCACTCGCGCTCTGTCATCCACCGTGTCATCTAGAGGGTCAGCCACAGAAGCACAACGTATTGCGCTGCATGACCGAAAAAAGGTGGGTGGTTGAGTGCTCTATAAAAAAACGGTCAATCATTTAGTAATAGAGTCATGAGAAAGCAAATCTACATGAAGCTGATCGCAACACGGTGTCGTTTTACGGAACTAGACGAAAGTTGATGTTAATGCATTAAGGCCATAAAATATACACGTACGCCGTATTCTGACAATACGCCACCAAAGGTAAATATTGCCAACTTACCAAAATTCGAGTCAACTAATTTCGGCTAGTTTTTGGCACGTCCTACATATGCACGACGGCTAAACAAAAATTGAAATTTCGCTCGTCAAAACAACGAGTTCAAGGCGAGATACGGCGATGTGGAAAATTTTGGTGGCAGTGCTGTGAGTGCTACTCGTTCATTGCACTACAGTTTCCTGCGACACGATCCTCGCAAAACAAAGCGTTGTTGCGATGATTGCTGCAAGAGAAAGGAGAACACAGCGCGTGGAACTGGCGCACCAACGTGAAATTCAGTGCATTCGCCGCCAGTGCCAGAGCCGAGCGGACGCGATCTGGTGTGACGCTGGCTTCAATAGGGGACCGCTGTGTGCACCTTTGTTCGAACGAAAACTCCTCATGACTGTTTCGCAGAGTTTTTTAAAATGAGTTATATAGCTTGCCTCAAAACACTCACCTCGCTTGCCAGAAATAATGGCATCATTGTGTGTGTGACGTTGACTTTTGCCTGGCGGTAGTGACAGAACTGATGCGCCACTGCAGCGTCTGCTTGACTGCTATGAATTGTGTGGATTTGGCTGGCGCTCCCTTGATTGAGCGGGTGATTTCATTTTCCGTGTAAGTGGGTGTGGGATAGGTGGCAAGTGCTATTGCGCTGTGAGCCACACACGATTCGCTATATAATCATCATAACAGCGTAAGCATTTTAGCCGATCGTCGCAGATGGCGTGTATAAGTACTGCCATCTGGCTGGTATTATGCGCAATCAGGCAGATTCCAGGCAGCGTCGAACAAATTGTTGCGCCACAAGTATAAGGGCACTCTGTTGCATTTCGGTTTTGATGTTGCCATTTTTTTTGGAAATCAAAAAATTATTTTCGAACTAGTTGAGCATTTCAGCTTTCGGGAGCGTGACAAGAGTGCCTCAGGAACATATAAGCACCATCAGCCTGACATTGTAAAAAATCACCGGAGTTGGCCTTTGATACGTTTTTTGGCCAGCACTCTGCATTAACGCGTAGTGGTGACAGTTAACGGACTTCTAGTGTGAGTTGCGTCCTTTTCAGAGACGACCCACTAGAAAACACTCAAGAGTGCAACCCAAATTTTAGTCCCAAGGCCATGCTAAAATTATCCCGGCTGCGATAAGGGAGCCGCCCGGTGACCTTATAGCTTGTCACTATGAGTGGGCCCCTAGTAGGCCTTCAAGTGAGTTAACTTTGCACCCTGGTGGCGCATGCACGAAGATTGTTATATGGGTTCAATCAAGTAGTTGGCTGGAGATGGGCGCTTGATGACACCGTATGAGCCCTTGTAATTCGGCGGCAGTTTTGGAGAGAAGCCAGGTAGAGAGATAAAAACAGAAAGCCATATGAACACACCAAGGAGGATTGTAGGCTCAGAAGTGGCGAAGCCGTCCCTAATAATCTTCTGCCGCTCTTTTAAATTGGTCGCAAAAGCCTTAGAAAGCTCACGACACTCTTTAGCAAGCCTGGCAGTGTCACATAATTGGGCACACTCATGCGGAACTGGCGTGTACAAAAGCGCCGTGTCGATGGTGTGTGACTGGCACCTTCTGTACAAAAAGAAAAAGAGAGAAAAGCCAGTAGGGTAGTGTTTTATGCGTAACTAACGAAGTGCAGTATCACATCCCAATTCGTGTGGTTGGTGGTGACGTGCATGTCGTGGAGTGTGCGGTTAAAACTTTCGGTGAGTTCATTTGTCTGTGAGTGACAGCAGTGGTTTTGCGGTGAACATAATGGTATGCCATGAGAATGGCTTCGACGACTTCTGACAGGAAGACACGGCATCGATCGCTTAGAAGCTCCTAGGGTGGACCGGGACGCAGTGGAAATCGGTGCAGCAGAAGTGAGGCAACATAGCACGCAGTAGCCGCAGGGAGGGCAGTGGTTTCGACGTATTGCATTAGATTGTCGACTGCGATGATGGCCAGTAGTTACCAGGGGAAGTCAGAAAAATTGGTTCACACAAATTGGAACCCATGCGCCCAAACATGCTGTCAGGGTAAGTTAACGGTTGTAGACCGGCTGGTGACATGTGTGTTACTGGTATACAGGAGTGGATGAAATTCTGCAGGTAGCGGTACATCCTTCACCAGAAATAGCAATAATGAATACGGTGGTAAGTATTACTTACCCCAAAGTGCGCGTTGCCGATTAGAGTCGAAAGACTGACATTTTAGCCTGCAGACTGCGAGGTTTCACGAGCAGTTAATGCCGGCCGTTGGCGTTTTAATGGCACCGGTGCAGGAGGCTGTCATCCATTGCTAAATCGTGAGCTTGGCAACGCAAGACGAAAGTGCATGATTCTGTGGATGAATCAGATAGCAAGTCGACCATCAAGGCCATTCAATTATCCTTGCACTGTTCAGTAGCACTGTTCGATTTATGACACAAACAGCAATAAAAATTAGGAGTTGGGGCATTGACGTTAAGAAAGTGCGAGAAGGCGTCGGTGTCAGCATGTTTGCGTCCATATAGTGGTACAGTACGCGGATGTCGTATACTCTTGCTAGTGAAGAAGCCAGGGGGTGATAAGGCTTGAGGGATCCCTTGATGACGACAGCCAACGTAATGCACGATGGCTGCTGACGGCATCAAATGGGTGACCGTACAAATGAGGCCGGAGCTTTTTAAAGATTCATACGGTCGCTGAGCACTCTTTTTCATGATAGTGTAGATTGTCCCAGCTCTCCTGGGCGTAGAGCTTGCGTATGACACGACTTATTCAGGAAATGCTCGTTCACGCTGCTCCAGGGCAGCACCGAGGCACTGCACTCGGCGAAGCACCACCGTGTTCAACGCTGTGTAGCACTTGCGTAGCAGCCATGCTGGCGTCGGTAGCCAGAGTTCTTGAGGATTTACTGATGAACCGTGTGCTAGTGTGGCCGTAAAACCGGGGTGCCCCACACCACCGGCTAATTTCGGTGGCATTTTGCCCGGAAAGGCTGTTAACTGGCTCAACGTTGAAGAATTGGTGTGTAGATGGTCTTTGAGATATATTTTCCAGGTTGTGATGAACTTGCTGTCAATCGGTAGAGACTTCGTAGGTACCGGCCGAATGCTACACTTCTATCACCATACCAGATTCCGAGTGCATCCCGTGCATGCGTTACGCTAGCACTGACAGCTTAGGACAGCGTACAACAGCATAGGAGAACCCGGGTTGCTAAGGTGGTGCATGCTTGTAGAGACTGTTGGCTCGTACCTGCGCTCAGAGGTGAGACGTTGTTGATAGTTCACAAAGTTTACCGCTCACTTTGAGAGGTAATAGTAACTATATTTTTCATAATCACATTGAAAATAATAAATATTTTAAAAATAATTGTTGGTGTTTTACGTCCCAAAACTATCACAGACTATCACAGACTATCACAAAACTATCACGTCCCAAAACTATCAAGTTCCATGGTGGAGGGCCCTGGGTTTTTCCATCACCTAGGGTTCTTTAACTATGCACATTTGCGCCTTTATTGCAAATAAAGCCGCTATTTCCAGCCTTCGATTCTGCAATTTCTACAAAAAGCTGAAGTGTTTTATTATTAGGCTGGGAGATAAGAAAACTTTTTCAACATCCAGTGCTTGAGGATATTTCAGCTATAAAATTAATGTTCACTTCCTTATAAAGCCAACCATGAGCAAAAATAATAATGATAACTAGCAGGCAATGACACCACGGCAAGTATAAGTAATGTTTTGAAGTTGTACTGTAAGTGCGAATAAAAAAAGGTGAACGAAAAGATAGCTTGCTGCCAGCAAGGTTCGAGCCCGTCACCTTCGAATGAGCTGCGATGATATACCACTATAGTATTGCAGGGGTTATCACTCCGTCTACATTATCTAGTATATATGCACATTTAAACGCATAAGCGTCAGCCAGTGCCGCCTGTAGCTAATACGGTGAGGATGTAATAATTCTTTTGCCTGATACTTTGTATCACATGATTTTATTTCAAGCTTACTGCTGAAAAATAATTCCTCACACACTGCCTAGAGGTATCAATTGTACCAGAATGAGACGGTCGCTCGAAGAGAAGGCCTCGATTCTTTCATTTTGTTTCTTCATATTTACACTTGAATGATTCTTTTTTGAGCAAATTTTTTCTATTTTTCACTATTGTGTGCCTCACAAAAAAGCACTTAAATTTACACTTCACCACCAGAAATGTTTCCTTACGTGTGACTCATATGAAGATGCATTGAATTACTTAAAGAGATTTTTCAAAATAGTGTTTTAACATTGGTCGTCGTTTATGCTAAAGAAACATCTAACTTGGTACCATATATACCATACTTGTCAGTATAAAGTCAGCTTTGCACAAAAACATGTTTGCCTCCTTCTCAGCTTGGACTCCTTTTTCTACTCAACTTCTCGAACTCACACCCTTAGTTGTGATGGCAGCATACTCGACTGGTTGAACTGCGCTACCTATAATATTTTCACGCACAAGCTGGTACATTTCTGGTTGTTGTTATTTCGAAGGCTACAAGGAAATATGAAGGCTCCCATCCATGACCGTGTGGTCTACTCGCCGTACCCAAGTGTGGAGATTCCTGAGTGCTCTTTCTACACTCTGGCGAAAGAGCAACTGCTGGTGAACCCTGACAAACTACTACTGGTAAGCACACAATATTTTTTTTAAGTTTCTATCAGATATTGTTCTTGATCATGGCTGTTTTTGTAGGCACAGTTCACAAGGCCTCATTGCATAAGCAACAACGAGAAACGCACATGGTGAAGAAAAAGCGTTTCAACTTAGATGAAGCTTGAAAAAACCGTAACATCGAAACTAGAGAAAACGAAACACCTTCTTAAGCGCCACAGCGTAAAGTAGCACCGTAGACGCTGTGAGCGCTTGAAACATGCATAATACGCACCTATATTGCTGCGGCCTTGATGCTTCTATTTTATACTTGCATGCGTAGCAAGTGCAAGGTAGTAAAACTGATAGCTGACAAAGTGTGTTCTGGTCATGATTGTTTTCTTGATAGTTATCAGGGTAGTCATGTTGTGAAAAGCAAACGATTGATTTTCACGGAAAAAAAGTGACCACAATATAGTTCATTGCTTGAGGGGAAGTCTATTTGTAAGAGTGCTGGAGAAGGGGGCTGGCGTTACTGCATATTGTACAGACATTACAATACCAAACTGCAGAAGAAGCTGTAACATCTTCATAAGGTAAGTGCGGCACTGAAATGACGAGAAGAACGCACACAAGTGCTGTATTTGTCCTGTCCTCGTCATTGAAAAAGCGCTTTACATTATGAACATAATGCACCCACAAGGCCACCAAGCGGAAAAGCCGTCTTCACAACATTAGGAATATTCTTGAATGGAGAGCTGTGAACACCACAGCAATGAAGCTTTGGCAGTGGCACACAACGTCAAATGCAGTGTTGGACCGACAAAGACCCCTGATTACCAATGTCGGGCCTAGTGTGGCCCAACGCTCGGACGCGGCCTGGGAATGTGCTGCTTGATGTGGCCTGAATAAGTGCTCCCTGAAGGTAAAAACATTCTAGAGGGTACTTAAATGAGGGCTCCCGCAAACACGAATGGTAGGGCGCACCCAGTGGCTCATGCTTCTTGAACATGTGGTCACCGGCCAACACGTGCCTGCCTTGGTCTCTCATTTTCCGTGAGGTACACTATACAGTCACCACGTGTTAAAACATAACAGCGCAACACTATCTCTCTCAGAATCAACGTCAGAATTTCAGTCATTCTGTTATGTGGTATCCATGTTTCTTCAGTTCCGATACTCAATCATTTTCAGAAAAGAACCATACATGAGACCGCGTAGGGGCGCCTTCTTCCAGATGGCAATGCTATCGGGCGTTTTGTTCAACACTCCTACCACCTTTACCTCACAGTCACCGGCTTAGCGGTCCCGGGATCAGCGCGACTAAATTTTGTGATGGCAGCTTGCTGGGTTAACTGAGCTTCAGACCCTGCCCTACATCCCCCGTGTTATTTATGGAGATATTATCGTACTTCCCGCAAATATGGAACTTGTAGAAACAATCCATAAGCCCCAAAATTAAATTATCGAACCAAAAGTATGTATTTTGTATTAGTTATACAAATCTTCCATATTTGCAAAACGGTACATGAAATTCCAGATGGCTGCTGTACTGCAGTTAACTCGCACTTATTCGCAAATATAGTTGTAAATTTTTTGTTTATTTTAAAATTTTCAAAAACAACTTACAGTCATCTCAAGGTACTGTGTAGGTGGGGCCGATACAAAGGTAGAAACGATACGGGGCTAATGACAAAAAGAAAGGAAAGCACACAAAAGGAAGAACAAAGAAGGTTAACATGATGATCGGCGACAAATACAGCAAGTTACATTTGAGTACGATGATGATGATATTTTATTTAAATTACAAGAAATTGTTATTGAGCAAGTTTGATACACAAACATCACTGCCACGGAGCAGACCATTGAAAAAAAAGGCGAAGGCATGTTTGTCTGGGTAACAAATTTTTTGGTTCATAAACCAGGTGTTATAAAAGAGACATTAATTGGCAGTCCTGATAGTAAACTCACGAATGGAGTGTAAGTTCGAGGTTTTCATGGGCTACAGTAAGTTTGTGATAGATAATTCTGGGAGATAAAGCTTCATGCGTTGTTCTCGATTTCTATCCACTTGTGTGGTAAGCAGTTCTGATGAGGTGGCCAGAGAGTATGCCCGCTCTGACTGGGGCTTGGTCCACTTGTTAACACACGCCAAGAGTAGTTTGTAGCTTGCGACAATGAAATCTCGATTATGTTCTTCGTATGCCTTATGTACCTAAATTCAGTATTACCAATACACGAAACACTTGTAAGGCTGGCTCAACAGTTCAAACATCGAACACCACTGCCTGAAATGTATAATACAACAATCCACACCCGTTTCCAGTGCACTTATTATAGTACAGTCAACACATGCTCGAAATCTGAATATATGCTAAATAATCAGCGACAGAAGGAGAAGGTTGGGACACAAAAATCACACCATATCCAAGGAGTGAATGATGATTGGTGAGGCGAAACGTTCGTCAGTCGGTAAGTCCAATCATTCTTGCTTCCGTCCGTCCATGCCTCTGTCCGTGCACCTGTCCGTGTGTATGCTCATCCGTGTGACCATCGGTGCGTTCATCCGTGTGACCATCGGTACGTCCGTTATTCTGTGTGTTCATTCGCTTGTCTGTCTTCCTGTGCCTCCTTCCGTGCGTCTTTTCGTGCGACCTTTCTGCCTGTCTGTCAATCTGTCCGCCCATTCACATGCATGTCTATTCGTCCGCCCGTCTATCGAGTGGACACTACATGTGCAGTCATCTCACGTCTTTTCGTCATGTATTACTCATATACAAGTGCCACCATCCAGCAGACGTTCTAACTACCACTCTTTCGTGTATGTGCCACCGGTGGTAGCGCACTACAACGAGGGACGCACAAACCACGCTATAAGGAGCTTCGCCCCTAAAACTAGTAGTATTTGTCAATTTATTTATTTCCACGTAGTTTAGTAGCAATCCTCGTTATTGCATCAAAGCTACCGAAAAACACAAGAGATACATGCTTACTTTTTCAAAACAAAAATGTATGACTACTGACAAATATAATATTACACAGAATGTATGGCATACGTAAACTATCCCTATTGCAAAACCCTGTGCCGGTGAGTACCATTGTTCGTTGTCATGCCGTATTATGGGTGAAGTATCAAGATGGATACTGGGACGCTGGAGCGGCATGTTACTGGGAGGAGCTAGGTACACAGCGCAACACGGCTTTTAAACGTTAAAAAGGGGCTACGAATTCGCCATAAATAAACATATTAGTAAAAGTGATGTAGAGCACAATAAGGCAATAAAAATTAATACAAAAAAAGTCGCAGCTTTGCTGCAAGGGCAAAGGAACGAACGCGATAGCGACCTATTGCAAGTCCACGTGCAGAATGGCAATCAGATTAAAACATGGCCCGCGTTTCTCACGCACTAATTACTCACAAAGCATACTCACAGGTACAGATGCACGCGAATAAGCGCCACAATTGTGACTTTGCTGTGTATGAAAAGCGCGCTTTTCACAAATGAAGACTGCAATGATTGCAGTGACCTTTGTACGCCCGGTAAGTTCAACTGAATTGTTTCAAGTAAAGCCCGAGGCCAGCCAAGACGTACGATCTTGCCCTCCTCCCCACTGCAAGATAAGGACGCGCGAGGGTATGCCGATTCCTTCCTTCTAAACGGGGCAAAATACGCCTGGAAGATTAGAGCGCGCGCCGCCGCGCGACGTGGCGAGGCACGCTCATTGCACCATCTTGCTTGAAATGCTGAAAAGACTGTTCGCCTCACAATGCCCGTCAGCAGCAGTAAGTCGTAGACAGCGTAGCTCCGACCTACTGGACTTGCCCTACGCCATTTCCTGACGCCGACAAGAGCTCTCGCAAGTGGTGTCTCATCTTAAGACTCCTGTGACCATGTTTCCATCTTTCCCATCTCTCCTATACCCTCGATATGTTCTCGCTCACTGGCTCAGCGCATCTCTCTTTCTATATATACCTTTAATGCTATTCTTTTAATCCTTCCTCACCCCATCCCCTGTGAGCTACTGTTGAAGTGTCGCACCCTGATGCAGACAGTTACGGGGCTCACTTTTCTCTTCTTTTCAATCTTATAACCACTTCAGTAAGTCATAGATATAAATAGCTTGACGTTGGAGTATTGTAGGACGTGCTCCTTTGTGGCGCAATGGTTAACGCCTCGCATTCACGATTGAGAGGATCAAAGTAGGATTTCATGCGGCGCAGTCTCTGCTTTTTTTCCTTCCTTGCATTTTCATATGTACATATACGTATACATATACGGTAGAGTGACGCCGACGCCAGCGGCAGAATCCAGCCAATAGTACCTAAATAATAGCTCTCGCAATAAAAAAAAAACGTCCGCCCTAAGAGTTTAACTCACACCTTCCGAATCTCATGTGAGTACTCTAACCCTTACACTACGCGAGAACACGCCTAGGTGCTCGTAAAATTACCATTCATCTACGCCATACGGCTTCATGTTCACTAGTCGCACAGTCAAGATAGACGAAATATTTATTTCAAAATAACAATAGCGTCTTTATTTGACACGAAGAAACGGTGGCCGGACACCGAATGACATGCGGTTATTGCCAAGATGGACGGATGGATGAGAAACTTTATTGAAGTTCTGAAGGGGTCCACCCCCGTATGATAGGGGTAGGATCACGTGCCGCTCCCACGTAGGGACAAGAAGGCCTAGCCTCGCCGCCACATTGTGGGCCTTCTGGACAGCCTTGAGTTGTTGTATGAGAACTGAACTCGTGAGCAATAAGTGAAAGGAATCGTCAGAAAAGTTTTGATTTTTTCCTTGTAAAGAGGAGCACCTTCAAGCATGTGGTTAAAAGCATTGCAATTGTGGCAGTCCGGACAAAGTTCTGAAATTTCGGAGTAATAGCTCAAGGTTACGAGGCTAAAGTATGTTCCCGTCTGAAGCATGAGAAGAGAGGTTGCCTGGGGCCTTGACGACTTTTCGTGTGGCAATAGAAAGGACCCATGGCCTAATTGATAATGCTTCATGATCTCGTTGAAGGTTGTCCAAATATCCCTAAATCAAGGTTGAGGCTGTGTCCTCTGTCTGAGATGCACAAGTCCCGGCGCGGTAAATGAAGGCTCGCGGTTTGAAGTGGGCTAGCTTATTGACAATGGGGTGGCCCCTGACCTTCAAGCCAAGGTGAGCAGGTAACCAAATAATAGTGTGGTGGGTGAGTTCCTTATGAGCGAGAGTTATAAAAACTGTCTTCCACACGGAACCAGAAGGGAAGGCCCTAACAGCGGATTTAGAGTCCGTATAAATATCAGTCCTTTCTGGATCAAGGAGAGCTAGTGCAATGGCCACCTGTTCTGCTTTGTTTGCGAACTGACGGTGATGATAAAATCTGACCCTTGGTATCTACGGATGCTACTGCAAAGTGAGCGGAAACGCCGTACTGGGCGGCTTCAACAAAGTATGAAACAGAGGAGTGTGTGTGAGCTTGAGCTACAAGAGAGGAGGCTCGAGCGACACGCCTACACACGTTCTAATGTGGATGCATATTTCGTGGAAGGGGACAAACTTTGATGCGAGAGCGTATTTAATCATCAAAAAGCGTATTTTGCACTTCGAGCGTCAGAGAGTCGACTCCAGTGTCACCCAAAATCTTCCTCCCTGCTGGTCCGATTGACAACCTGGCAACTTGTGCCGTTTGTTCAGCCTGGATAAATTCTTCAAGCGTGTTGTGGACTCCTCAAGTTTCATAAGGCTCTCAGTGCTTGTCCGCATAGGAAAGCCAAGAACTTTCTTGATTTTTTTTTGCTTTTGAGGATGCTCAATTTATTTCTCTCATGCAGTTGCCACCTGCGCATAGATGCGACATAGCTTATGGGGCTCATCAAGAATGCATGGAACAGTCTGAGGGGGTTGTCCTCTCGAAGAAGACCCCGACTGTTGGAAATACGCGAGATTAGTAGGATGACCCCTTCCGCTTTGGGAGTCATATGATCGATCGTGCAGCCGTTCTGCCCATTAGCCTTGATAATCATGCCCAGAATGCGTATAGTTCACCCTTGGAATATGCAGGCCTGATGCCGTGTGCAGCCTATTGTCGATGTCGGCCAGTAGTTACAGGTTTTCGGGTTTGGGTCTCCGTCTTGCGGATCGATATAAGAGAAGTTAGGACTTTTACGGTGGAAGCTTGAGGCCCTTTGCTTTATGTAGACTTTAACACAGTCGACAACCTCCTAATTACAGCTCTCCACTGAGCCCTCCGAACCACCGACACGCCATATGGTGTCGCCGTCCACGTAGATGGCAAACTTGGTGCCCTCTTGGTTTGAGAGCTTGGCAGCAAGCCCACACATTGCAATGTTTAACAGCAGTGGGGAGACGGTTGAGCCCTGCAGGGTGCTGAATGAACCGAGGTCATAGGGCTTACACTTGAGATATCCTACCTGTAAAGTGGCTTTTCCATTCCCGAAGAACGAGCTGGTGAGCTTGTGAAAGTTAGCTCCTAAGTTCAGAGAAGAGATGAAGGCAAGTATGTGGGAGTGCGAGACATTGTCAAGGGCGTTCTCAAGATTGAGTTCGAGAATGGCTCTAACGTCTTTCGTCTCCTGATCTATGATGCGATGCTTCAGCATTTTATGGACGTCCTGAGTAGATAGGCGTGGCCTAAAACCTTACAAGTTCTACTAGAACCGGTTAGTCTTCTCTATGTGTTTCGATATCCGATCGTTGATGGCATGCTCGGCGACTTTTCCTATACAAGACCTCAATGAAATGGGTCGTATGTTGCTAAGAATGGGACTCCGGCCAGGATTAGGTATGAGAATAACCAACGCCATTTCCCAATGCTCAGGGAAAAGCGCGGTCTTGCAAATGCGATTGATTTCTTTGGTGATAATAGGGACATTGTCATTGTCGAAGTTACGTAGTGTCTTGTTTTTAAAGCCATCCGGGACCAGGGCGCAGTTCTCATTAAGATTGTTCAAGGTGGTCCGGACCTTTGCTTCCTGGAAGGGCTTGTCGAAATTGAAGGCTCGTGATCCCATGTATTGCGCGTAGCCAGAAAGAGGCCAGGTTGTATCCAAAGGGACGTATCTCTGAGCGAGGCACTCCGTTATTTTCGTGTCCAATTTGACCTTCCTTTCTGAATGGAGTATTACGTCTACCAAGTGCATCTGGTTGAACTTAAATTTGGTCTCCATCAGCAGGTGTTGGAGGAGGTTCCATTTTCCCTCAACTCTCATCTGACCATCCACCATGTTGCTAATCTCGTCCCCATGCTGTCTTGGCAGCGTCTGATAGTGAGTGGTTATTTCCTGGTTAAGACTTCCCATGTGTTTTCGCAGTCTTCGATTCAGGTGGTGTGCATTCTGCCTGACAAGGAGGGCACTTTTAATCTCAAGAAGATGGGCAAGCCTACCGTCCATTTTATTGACTGGAAGATCAGTCTCTACCATTTTGGTGGCCGACTTAACGTCTTCGACCAGCGGAGACAGCCACTTGTTGAAATTTGGTGGGTCAATAATATCATCTGTGCTCTCCGCTCTGATTTTATTGAAGAGGTTCCAATATGTGGATTTGAAAGCTTTAGGGGGCTTTGCTTGAATTTCTAATGTCGTACTCAGAATACAATGATTGCTCCCAAAGTCCTCACCCAAGTTTAACCATGATACCACCCCCGTGATTGCAACAAAGGTGAGATCTGGTGTAGTATCCCTAGAGCAAGAATTTTCAGTGCGGGTAGGAAACATCGGGTCAGTGACCAAAGTCAGATTCAGATCTGATACCGCTTGCCAGAGCTCTGCGCCCTTGGCAGTGGTGCGAACGTAGCCTCAAGCATGATGGGGTACGTTGAAATCTCCCGCTATCACTATGGATGCGTCCACTTTTCCAGTGATCGTAATGTTTTTTTAATAACATTGAGGTGAAGCGATGGTGCCTGCCTCTTGGAGGGCATATATGTGGAGTATGAAAATGCTATTTTTGAGGTTGCTCCCTGGTAAAATTTTAAAAAAGAGTGTTTAATCTTGCTGTGTGCCATGTAAAAATTGTGCTCAATGTAAGTGTACTATTTGAACACAAGCGTGCTGATACTGCGGCCATCTGGAGGTTTTGTGACGTGATTGGTGTAGCCTGACAGGCCCACCGTTTCCGCAAGCGTCTCCTGTAGCATAATACCATGTGATCAAATTGACTGGCATTTATTATACTGCTGAAGGGCTGCCTTCTTTAATTGGAAGCCCCAGCATTTCGACTACCCAATTATGAAATTGCTAAGGCGTCCCGCCATTGTTGTTGGGCCTCTCAAAATCTCTCTCTGGAGATACGCTACGGGTTGCCACTTTTTGCATGATCCCGACCTTAGATATTACTTGGGCTGGAGTAGCCTCGGCTGATTGTTGAACTTTACCTTGGTCACTCTCAATTTTTGCGACTCTCCTGTCTAGTACCCCAATCGACTCAACCACCGCCCTCAAAGAATTTTTGATCTCATTCAAGGTATTATTGACCTGTGTTTTCAAATATGTGCGCTCGTTCTTGGCCAGTTGTTCTAGCACTTTCCTATTTGTTGGTTTTGCCCCTGGGTAAACGTCCATAGGATCCTCATCGTGAATAGCATCCGATGTGGCCTCTGTACAGGCAACTGTGCTTGATGGAGACAGAGAAAAAAACTTTCTGTGATTTCCTTAACTCGGCTATTTCAGCCCTAAGTTGCTCGACAACGACCCTGAGATTAGCATTGTCTCTTCGTATCTGCGCATATATATCTGAGCGGGATCACCTTCGCAGTGGTTGCAGCTGTTAGCTGAAGTCAGACGAGCGCCAGCTGGTGTTAGGGCGCTCAGTCGTAGCGCGGCCGCCTGCAGCGGCTGGTAGTGATGGGAAGTCTCTTCCACCATCTGTGAAGTTCAAGTCGTCGGTGTCTTTTTCCGCAAATTCCAACCTATATTGCATCAGTCGTTCTCGTCTACATCGACGGACTATGTAGGGCACTTGAAAACGATGCGTACAAGTCTTGTCTGCCGTTAAATTTGGACCCCCAACACTACTTGCAATTTCGGGTGCAGACGTGGTCCTTCGAAGAAGATGACATACTACAGCCTCTACAGACCACTTATTCTGGATGGGGACAAACGTCGGCTTGATGACCTAGCTTTCCGAAGGCATAACGGACATCCGTCCGTCGACGACACAGGGTGCAGCAAACCAAACTATTTCCACATATGACGCAATTTGGGACTTTGTCACCGTAGTGGAATTATCACCGTAGTAGAATTCATGATTCTTTTAACTTGGAATGCACTCGGATTGCTTGGGTGTACGTTAAGTGAATAAATTTGTTGTGGACCATTGTCCGCGTCAATACCCTTGATGATACCTTTGGAGGTGTTGTTGGGGGCAGCTCCGTAGGCACTAATACCAAAACTGGCGGTACCGAGAGTAATGGCGGTGATCTTCGAATACGTTCTGGCGTTCCTCTCCGCTGGGTTGCGTATAACGGCGATATTCTGCATCATGTTCAGGCATACCACGTCTTCCGCGACTTGTTCTTCAATTAAGCTCTGCAGCCACTGTGAGTGACTTCGCGAACGTAATTCGACTCACAGTTTTTATGTCTAGGTTATTTCTAGGTCTCACGATGACTAGAAGGTGATCTCTTGGAAGGTGAAGAAGTCTAGAAGCAGTGATAAGACGTTGCTTCACCGCCGCTCGGGAGTGCCACGCGTCGCCGTGCATAAGGACACTCGCTTGCGCCTCGGTCCGGAAGTTTGCGTCGCATGAAGTTTACATTTAGTAGTAGCCACAGACGATACAGAGTCTTGAAAATAATCGGGAGTGATAGCCTCGCCATCGACAGAGACTTTCATAGACATGCCGTGCGTAGAGCGCTGAAAAACCCTTCCGAGATGTGCCGGCGGCCGCTCCGCCGTAGGCTCAACCTAGCACGCTCAGCTGAGCAGATGGGCAACTTGGTTCAACCAGAAGAGTCTCAAAAAAGGTCAAAAAGCTCACCCACCGTGAAATACTTGGTGCCGATGTAATCCGTGCGGTATTATATGCGTCGAGTGGCATTACAAACGCTCACAAATGCACAAAAAACTGTTCAAAAACATTCACATGTTAACTCCGAAAATTACCAAATTGACTTAAGAAGCAGCCACAGATCACTGGCTTTTAGTGACGCTTTTTTATAGCTGTGCCTTGGTCATGCTACTTATAAACAAGTTCTGAGTTTTGTGATACCTTCATCAATAGACATGCGCATACACGAACGAATATTGAGTAGTGTTTTTGCGTGAGCGATGATATGCAGTCTGCAGTGGGCTGCGTGCCAGTGTACAGATTGGCAGTTATATCGATACCTAGAACTAAAAAACCACCCAAAAAATAATAATGCAATCCGCTGATAACGTATGCCTGTGTGTTAGTTCACTGAGGGATCCCAATTTACCTACTAAAATCTTCGTGTTCTTACATACGAGTTACAGAAGTACCGGCTACTACGGCTGGCAGCTTTCGATGACAGCCTACGTTGCTAAAAGCGCTCCGCATCGAGAGTTATTGCTATTTTGTGCGGGCACCACACGTAAATAAAATGGTTGATTTAGGTTTAGAGATGTCTAAACTATACCTAACAATTATTATTGCACTTAAGAATTATGTCCACTTAAAGCAAAAAGTACCGGCAACATGTAAAACAACTTTACTGGCATGATAAGCCTAATTCTCGCTCAGACTGGGCTCTGGGTAAGACGGCTCTCGGAGCATGTGAACTGCTATGGCTGAAGTTCCTGTATTTCAACTTTCGAACATTTCTAACGATTACCTAAACTGTGTTTCAAGTAAGTAAAAGAACAAGCATTGTCAAACATGCATTTCCGGTGTCACGATATCTAACGAAACCTGTTTTACTCGCCTCCACTGGTAAAGCTTGTAATGCGATCGAGAGAGCTCGTTTATGTTTCATGAACTGTGCGATGTAACAATTAGCTGTTTCTGCTTCGAGTGGCACCTCGAGGCTTATAAGCACCGCAGCATAGAATCATGACAACAATACATCACTGATGCGAATTATGTTTACGCGGGAACGATACAAAAATATTGTGAATGGCTGCAACGAACATGCACCAAAAGAATTAACGGTGTTGTTGACCATGCGTGAACATTAAAAAAGCATGCTAGAAGGCAAAATATGCAGCGTTGCATGGTTTGTCTTAGTGAATGATTTTTCTCTTCATTCCGAAGGGAAACAATATCAGTTACCGTGATTTTGCATGCCACGCACCATTATGGTGCTTTTGGGGCAATAGGCTCCACATATCAATCCACCTTACAGCATGAATGTCTTGGGCTTATTATATCTCTGAAAAGTGACAAATATTGAGGCCTGCGCAGGACCTAATAGGGTAGCATTTATCCGCACCATGGAATCACGCGTTTTATAATCAGTGATAGCGAAAAAAACCACTGCACACGCTACATGAGGGGGCACGTGGCACTGGCAGAAACAGTACCTGCTTCAGTATGCACCAGCGCACACCAGTGAAAGTTCCAGCGTTTCCATATTTTTTAGCGCCCAGTGTCACAGTGATCAAGCCAGCGCGACTACAGTGCGACCTGCTATTTCCCAGTGCGCCCACCAAAGTGTAAATGAATGCCAGCGTGTACCTGAGCGAATGAATATACGGGTATCACGCAGGAAGCACTGTTTTTTGGAATAGAAATTCAGGGAAATTATTTAATATGCTAAAATGGTGCATAGTGAACCTTTCTAACAATATTGAGAGTAATGCCACTATAAACTGGAAGGACTATTGAGTGCGTAAGGCACGGATATATTACAATAAAACAACACATAATTCCACAAGTTACGAAAGGAGAAAAAAAGCAACAATAGAACTATAGAGAATTGTATATGGCAATCAAATAGAAATAAAGTATTCTAATCATTTCTATAAGGTATGCAGCGGAATAATTTATCAAATTCTCTATTTTACCATGCGAAGAAATGTCCGGATGGATAGACAGACAGAGCCAGGGCCGCATAGAGGGATGGATGAACGGACGAACGGAAGCAAGGACGAACTGACGGATGCATAGGCGGACGCATGGGCGAACGAATGGAACCACGGATGGATAGACAGATGAATAGAACCAAGCACAGATGCAAGGAGAGACGGATGCATAAATGAACGGAAGTGCTGATGCCCAGACAGACATATAGACACATGGACGGACGGATGAACGGAAGCAGCGATAAACAGACAGACGGACGGAGAAAAGCACGGACGCAACGGAAGCATAGACAGATTCACGGAAAGATGAACAAACTGTGTGCGGATGGTTGCCCACAAGGATGTACGGGTGGACACTTCGCCCCACCCATCAATATTTACTCCGTCGATATACTGTGAAAACCACTGATGCCATCTAGTTATATAATTCTGAAGGACATATGTGCACAACGCCATCTATTGAGCAAGTAATGACCTAAAGGTGGCTACATGCTACATACGAAGGAGAGAACAGCCCACAGACTAAGGAGCTTCACCCCGTAAAAATTGGCAGATACCACGTGCAGTGGGAATCGATGATATGCGAAGCACGAATGAGAAATGTAGATATGTCACTTTAAAATCAGCACAACGTTACGAGGTGGAGGTAGATAATGCCGTGCATGATTGCCATGTCGTGATTATCATGTTCTGATGTGTCGTTTACCTTCGTCATCTATTCACGGCACGTGATACGAAATTTAGTATACGTGAAGCTAGCGAAACGGACGCGAGCGCGCTATGAGCGTGGTATGTTGTCGTGTTCTCACATGACACGCGTGTTGTGATTATCATATTGCACCAGTCATATACTTTTGTCATCCATTCACGTCAATTAACCCCAAATTTGATATATCTGGAGCTCGCAAAACGGCCATGAGCACATCATGCAGGGTCCAAAATAATCCAATGTAGCAATGACACGCGCTCATGCTGGGCACAGCGATGCTACGTTAGCAAAACGTGAGTATTCTATACCCTGACGCCAGGCGCGACCGGTGCGCCCAGCGTCCGCTGGCGTGGCCCGACATCAACCGGCACGAAATGCGACATGCTGCATTTCGCACCGATGCGTTACACTAACAACACAGCGTCTTCCTCTTTTCGTGATGGAGGGACAGCGGACGTGCTGAAACACGCATGCGTAAAAGCAACGAAGCGCGGCGCATGCCTGCGAGTATATGGCAGGACTGGCGCCTGGCGTCGCGACGCCAGCATGACCCGACGAAATGAACGCCAGCGAGCACGCACACCGCGTAACGTCAAATTGTATTGGTGCCTTGACTGTGGCATGTAGTAATGTTCTCACATGACACGCATCTCATGATTATCATGTTTGCACCAGTCACATACCTTTGTCATCCATTGATGCCAAGTAATAGCAAATTTGGCATATATGAAGCTAGCGTACCGGCCCCGAGCGCATCATGAGTGTGGCATGTAGTCATGTTGTTACATGACACGCATGTCGTGATTATCACGTCACGGTCCATCACTTGTGTTCGCTATGCAATCATGTCATACCATACCAGTTTTGCAACATGACATGTGATCGAAAGCATCGCAAGAGCTGCAAGACCATGAAATGTAAATCATGACATTCGTGACATTCATATCAAGATTTTCATGTTATGACTAGTAAAATATGTTCCTCAGACAGTCATGTTATGCCAAACGAAGTTTGGTATCGATATCATTGTCGAAACAGCCAGGAGAGCTAAATGTCGTAGGCGGCTAGATAGATAGATAGATAGATAGATAGATAGATAGATAGATAGATAGATAGATAGATAGATAGATAGATAGATAGATAGATAGATAGATAGATAGATAGATAGATAGATAGATAGATAGATAGATAGATAGATAGATAGGCGCAAACTTGCCATAGTTCGCTAAGAAATGCTTCGCATTTAATAACTGCGTGTGGCACGGATATAACTATATTCAAACAGAGCTTAGGCATTCTAGAAGTGAAGAAAATGAAGAAAAAAGCAGTAATATAAATATAGGAGTTTATTAAAATGGTCAAGTCGAGTTGAAGCATTGTAAGCGCATTAAAAAGTTATGCAGCCGATTAATTTATCGATTCTCTAAATTCTTGAGGGAATAAAGTCCGGATGAATGGACGGACAGAGGCAGAGACCTACGGAAAGATGGAAACAAGGACAAACTGACGGACTCACGAACGGAAGCTAGAATAGACGGACGCCTGGATGAACGAAAGCACAGGTGGACGCATGCATGGACGCGAAATAGCATGAACATACTGACGGTGCAACAGAGGCACGGACGGATGGACAGAGGGGGAACAAATGGACGGACGGAAGGTTGGACACACGGAATGACAGATGGATGCTTCGCTCCACTCATCATAATTCACTGCGTGGATATGCTGTGGAAACCACTAACGCTATCGGGTTGCATTATTCCCAAGGATGGTAGATGGATGGATGTATGAAGGTATCTGGCTGTGCCTCTTAGATCGGGCGGTGGCTCACGCCAACTAGCTGTGATGTTAAGTTCTATCACTATGTGTTCAAAGATTCAATTTAACTCGCACCTCCATTGTAGCCACCAATCAGTTAGCCTCCTGGTTATTTCTACGTGTTAAAAGTCTATTTCACCTTCACTGTCTCTAAACTCTAGTGCTTTGAAAAACTCCGTGCCAATATCTTGAACTATTGGGTGGAGACTTTTACAGAACATCATCAAATGTTCAGCCATTTCCTCCTCCTCTCCACATGCACTACATATCGTGTCTGTGCCTTCGTATTCCGTTCGGTACGTCTTTGTCCACAATAATCTCGTTCTGGCCTCGAACAGCAGAGTACTACCCTGAGAATTGCCGTAGATCTTTTCTTTTGCAATTTCCTGCTTGAAAGGTCGGTTGGTCTCCATTGACAACTTTGTAAGCATTCCAATCTTCCACATGTCCCTCTCTGTTTCCTTCATCTTCTTCTTAACCGATGTTTCCTTCTGGCTTGGTATTCTGCTTATGTTTAAATACTTGCTTGACAATTTCCGAGTTTGCTTCCTTCATTTATAATCAATATTCATGTACATGTAGCTGAAAACTTTCCTAGCCCAAAGCTCATCTCCCATTTTTCTGTATCGCTCCTCAAACTCCATCTTGTTGCTAGCTTCTCTGCACTCAAACGATGTCAATCCTATGTCACCCTGTACCCACTGATTTGGGGTATTCCCGTGTGCTCCGAGAGCAAGTCTACCTATGCCACGTTGTTCATATACCAATTTGGCTTGAACCTCTGATTTGTCGCACAAGACCGCATTGCCGAATGTCAATCCCGGAACCAAGACACTTTTCCCAATCCCCCTCATAACATCATACCTAGTGTATTTCCACAGGGCCCTATTTTTTATTACAGCTGCATTCCTGTTACCCTTTGTCATTACGTATCTTTCGTGCTTCCTTAGGTACTCAGCCCCGTTATCTATCCATACGCTCAAATATTTGTATTTATCCACTATTTCTAGCGTGACTTTCTGTAGCTCTTGGTCACTGCCTTTGTTATAATTAAAATCATGATTGCCAATTTTCCCCAGCCGAACATCGAATTTAACATATCTCCCTGATTACCAATGATGTCTATCAATCCCTGAAGATCTTTCTTGTCGCCTACTATTACTATATTGTCACGTGCTTCCTCAAGAGAGACAGTGGCTGTTGTGCATGTGCCATGAATGACTATGAAATGAACAAAAAAGAACTTGCGTGCGCGTTCTACTCAAGAGACCAACCTGCTTCTGGTGTCCAAATCACTGCGGCAAGACCTCTGTTTCGACGTCATGACACTGGCGGAGGCGCTGGAGCCTGCAACACGATGCAGGGTAGTCTTTCTCAGGCCCGTTCACCTAGTCTAGAGACTCAGGCCCTCGTCACGACTCTGGTGCACCAATTCAGTCGGCACCTACTACGCCTAAGTTTGGAGTCCGCACCTGTCGGCCTCTTACCAGCATTGCAGCTCATACCGCATCCTTGGTTATCTTTCCATCGCAGACCACTCTTCCCTCGCAGGTGACTTTTGAACATCCTCGTGTTCCCGAAGCTTTTTGCGAGGAAGAGTGCGAAGATGCTGAGGACTGGCTCGAACGGTTCAAATGGGTCACTGTATCCAAACACTGGAGCAAAGAGCACAAACTTGGCGGTGCATATTTTGCACTCGAAAATAGCGCTAGCACGTGGCATCAAAATCGCTAGGCTACTTTCCAATCTTGGGAATATTTCCATCGAATACTTCTCGCCACAATCTTGAACTCAGGTCAATGGGATCGCGCACAGCAACTGATTGAGACACACGTGCTACAACCCAACGAAACAGCCACCATGTACGCAGAGGGTATGATCCGTCTGTTTTGACGAGCTAAACCTGACATGCCCGAGGTGAAGAAAGTGCGTCACCTAATGCAGGGTGTTAAGGAACCAGTGTTGGCGCGCCTCGTATGAAATCCACCTACAACAGTAGATGAATTCATAAGAGAGGCGACTGTCAAGAGCGCACACTGCCACAACGATGCCGACACTTTGACCTCCTGCCGAACCACATGGCAGTAAAAGCTGCAGCTCAGGACACTGCCGTCTGCGAAAGTTCTAGGTGACAAATGATCAGGGAAGTACTGCGGGAGGAACATCGGGCCCACTGTGTTTCTCGTACCCAACCGCCTGTCACATCTGTTGCTGAAATCGTCCGCTAGAAGTTGAGGCAAGCCGTTACACCACCCGCGCCAAGTACTGAGCCACATCCAACGAGCTACGCTGATGTGGTACATCGTCCTCCGCCGTCATTTGTGGTTACACCCTTCCAGCCACAACCCGCTGCAATACCTTGGTGGCAACGGGATTCTATGAGACGACCACCAGTTCGCCGAACTGTCTTATGGCGCATGACCGACAGTCGTCCTACTTGCTTTCGCTGTGGAGAACCAGGTCACATTGCCTACTATGGCCGGTATGGCGATTCCGGGTTCGGGAACTTTTCTCGCCCCGCTTCTTGCCGCTCTGAAGACCGTCGCGCCCACAATGCCGATCAACTGTTGACTGGCCAAGCTACTCCACTACATCGGCGGCGATCTCCATCAATGACGCGTCACCATGACTTCCTGAACCCTCGGTGCTACGCAGACGTCACCAGAGGCTGTTCGCCTAGCCCACGCCGGGGAAAATAACTGCTGCGACCACCGGGGCCAAGGTTGTCAATTGTCGAGGCACCAAAAAGTGCCCCCTATCATCCCAAGACGATATAAAGACAACGACGACAAATACGACGACGAATACTAATACCGATGACGTTGTACGTGCCGATTTTGGTGTTCTCATTGATGACCATCCCGGTAGAGCACTGGTCGACACCAGTGCCGACTTCTTGATCTTGAGACAATAGCTCGGCGACTGCCTTAGGAAGGTCAAGACACCGTGCACAAGGCTGCACATAAGGAGTGCTGGTGGTCAGCTCATGTCTTCCACGGTTGAATGCACCACTCGACTTCGAATCGGGCATTTTAGTTTCGTGGCCACTTTTGTCCTGTTGCCAGACTACTGTAAAGAGCTGATTTTGGGCATTGATTCTCTTCAAGGTAATGGCAGTGTTATCAACATCTCTCAACGTATGGTGACGTTTCACACACATCAGTATGTCGTCAACAGCAGCGACGAACCACGCGGCCATTTGCGAATAGCCGACGATGTTATGCTGCCACGTAGATCCTGCTGTCTTTTGTCAGTGTCAAGTGTGTGGCCTTGCTATAAGGATGTGATAGCGAAGCACATAGATGCTCTTTTGCTTACGCAAAGCATTTCCGTCGTGAGAGATGTCCTGTCACTTGCTGATGTACAGGCAGAAGTGCTCCTCATAATCTTCAGCAACGAGCGCCATCAAATCCAGAAAGGTACCATAATTGACTACTACGACGGTGTAGGCCAAGCTGGGAGTTGTTTTGCCTTGCAACCAGATGACGCGACTGTCCCTGCCTTGACAACTTTGTCGGTGGACATCTGCTCCAAGCTGCTGCCCTCAGACAGGAGGCGCCTACTTATACAACAATTCGAAGACTGCTTTTCGCGTACGACAGAGGTACAGCAAACACCATTGACCAAGAACCGCATCATTACTGAAGACGACACACGACCGATTCGTCAGATCCCATACCATGTGACTTCGAAAGAACATGAACAAATTCAGAAGCAAGTACAGAAGATGCTCGTGGATGACGTCATACAACCTTCGAAAAGTCCTTGGGCATCCCCTGTGGTTTTGATTAAGAAAAAAGACGGCAGCTTGCATTTCTGTGTCGGTTATCACAAGTTGAACTAAGTCACAAAGAAAAACGTCTATCCACTGCCTCGCATAGACTATTCACTCGATCGGCTGCGTCATGCGCGCTATTTCACTTCAATAAACCTCCGAAGCGGCCACTGGCAGATAGAAGTCGACGAGAGAGATTGTGACAAACGACCTTCGTGACGCCCGATGGCTTTTACGAATTTAAGGTGCTTCATTTTGGGTTGTGCTCCACGCCAGCCACTTTCCAGCGTCTCATGAACACCGTAGTATCAGGCCTGAAATGGCAAACATGCTTGGCCTATCTGGACGATGTTATTGTATTCTCAGCAACATTCGAGGAACATCTCAGCTGTTTTTTCACCGTCCTCCAAGCCATACGTTCAGCCGACCTTACTTCAAAACCGAAAAAAATGTTATTTTGGTTTCAATGAACTCAGCTTCCTAGACCACGTCGTGAGTCACGAGGGTGTTCGACCTGACTCAGTGAAAATAGACGCCATAGTGCAATTTCCTGCACCACGTGGCAGAAAGGCCGTGAGATGCTTCTTAGGGTTGCGCGCCTATTATCGGCGATTTATAGAGGACTTTTCATCTATTGCGGCGCCATTAACACGACTCACACGTGAGGTCGTCCCCTTCCTTAGAGGTGAACAGGAGCAAATGGCATTCAATGAACTACGACAACGCCTGAAAACACCTCCAGTCCTTGCGCACTGCGACCTGGAAGCCCCTACAACACTTCAAACTGACGCCAGCAATGTAGGACTGGGTGCCGTTCTGATGCAGTTGGAAGATGGCTGCAGGCGAAAAAGTAATAACGCATGCCAGCAGAACTCTCTCTCGCACATAGGAGAACTACTGGACTACCGAGGAGTGTCTCGTCGTGATGTGGGTGGTCATAGAATTTTTTTCATATTTGTACGCCTATGCCTTCAAGGCTGTTAGTGACCATATCTCTTCGTGCTGGCTCACAAACCCTAAATATCCATCTGGTCGTTTGGCGTGCTGAAGCATAAGGCTTCAAGAGTTCGACATGACCATCATCTATAAATCTAAGAAAAGTCACACCGGCGTCGACTGTCTCTCACGGTCGCCCTGATGACGAAAACATTGACGCTGCATTCTTGGGAGTTGTCAACACGGCCACTATTGCACGAGAGCAGCGCAATGACCCTAAGCTGTTACTACTCATTGAATATTTAGGACGACGTAAAGACGTGCCGTGGTTATTCGCTAGAGGACTGCCATTTTTGCATGTGAAACAATGTTATTTATAGGGAAAACGTCTCACCAACTGACAACCCGCACTTGCTCATCGTGCCTTCGTCTCCTCGAAAAGAAATTATAGAAGTGCGCCATGATAAAGCAACTTCGGGTGATCTAAGCTAACTCTGAACATTGTGCCGACTTCGATGCAAGTATTACTGGCCAAAGTTACCTGCTGCTGTTGAACGTCACGTGCAAACTTGCACTGACTGCAAGAGACACAAAGCGCCTCCCAGCAAGCCAGCCGGTTTTTTACATTCAGTCGAAGCACCAGAAAAGCCTTTCACCCGGATTGGACTGGATTTGCTGGGTACCTTTTCAACTTCCACAACAGAGAACAGATGGACTATCTCTCCCGATTACCTCTCCCACTATGCGGAGATAAAGCTATGCAGCGCAGCACAGCAGCAGAAGCCAATTAGTTCTTCATTGTAAACATCGTCAATCGGCATGGCACTCCCACAGCAGTGATTACAGACAGAGGACCTGCCTTCACCGCAGAGCTTTTAGAGTTGGTTCTCAGACTCAGCAGTACAGCTCACCGGAGAACAACAGCATATCATCCACTGACAAACGAACTTTCAGAGTGCTTCAATACCACCCTCACAGACATGATCAGCATGAACGTTGACACGGAGCATGAAAACTGGGATGAGATATTGACGTACGTGTCCTGTGCCTACAATAGCACGCTACAAGAAACCACTGTAACTACACCGTTCTGTCTGATCTATGCTCGCGAAGTAACGACAACGTTGTACGCCATGTTGCCGCATGAGTGTGATGACAACCGTGTAGACGCCGAAGAATTCACTCAGCACGCCGAGCAAGCCATACAGCTTGCGCGCGTGCGCATCTATCATCAGCAGCACCAAAATGCACACCGGTACGACCCCCGACACAAGTCCATTAGACATACATCAGGCGACAAGGTCTGGGTTTAGATTTCAATACGTCGACGTGGACTGTCTCAAAAACTGCTAAGACGGTACTTTGGCCCATACAGCATCACGCGACGCTTGAACGGCGTGAACTACGGAGCTGTTCCCGAGAGTGATTGCAGTTGTAAACGCCAAAAGCATCTACCCGACGTCCTGCACGTCGTGCATATGAAACCGTATTTATCGAGTTAATTGGCTCCCGGTTACCGTGTTGGTGCGACCACTTCATACACCTGGTAGAGCGCCTAAGTTGCGCATCGGGTTGTGCATCTTTCAGAGATGCGCAACCGATGCGCAACGAAGCGCAACCTAAGTTGCGCATCTTTCAGAGGAAGGCAAATGTCGCGTGCTTGCTCAAGAAAGACGATGGCAGTTGTGTATGTGCCCTAATTAACTATAAAATGGACGAAAAACAAGAACTCACTTCCGCGTTATATTAAGAAGACTGACCTGCTTCTGGTGTGGTGTCTCACTGTGGCAAAACCTCTGTTTTGACATCGTGACAATATCGCCTGCATACATCAGTGCTAATATAGGCTGTTCAATTTGTTTGTTTTTTTTTTTGCTTGGCTAAAGAGAGGCTGAAGTCGAGTCGACTCCCATCAAATTTCGCTTCTAGTCCGGAAAATGCAGCATAAATGACAAGGGTGACAAGCGACATCCATGCCAAAGCCTGCGTTTTATCTCTATAGGTTAAGATACATAGTTTTCCTATTTTATACCCACCTTGTTACTTTTATAGATATCCTTTAGAAAATCACCTATTTCATCTTCCACATCTGATGTGCCCAGTATTCCCCACAAGTCTTCTTGAATCACACTATCGTAAGCTCCTTTGATATCTTAGAAATGCCAGCCACAAGGGCCTGTGTTCTTTTTCCGCAATTTCAACACACTGAATCAATGAAAACAGATTGTCCTCCAAAATTCTTCGTTTACGGAATGCATTTTGTAGTTCTCCCAGCACCCCCTTATTCTCGACCCATGTCTCTAGTCTTTCCTTTACTATCTGCATCACCAGCCTCTTAACTACTGATGTCAGTGTTATAGCACGGTAGTTGTTTTATCAGCTTTGCCCCCTTTCGTATATAGATCATGCCCATTCTGCTTAGTTTCCACCCATTGGGGGCTTCATCATATATTATTGCTTTGCTCGCTGCCTCTCTTATTATTTGCTTAAAGTTGGGTTCTAGTTTATTACAATAATTAGGATGCTGTCAGGGCCTGTTGATTAGCTATTAGAAACTCTTTTCTCTGCCTTTTCGCGCTCTCGTTGTCCAAGTAGAGCCACTGCGCTAATTGGTCCATCCTCGTCCTGTACAGTGCTTGTAGCGCTTTCTTGGTGTTTGATATTTTCTGTCATCATTGTTTTCATATGTTTCGTCGCATCATCCCCTTTTATTCAAACCCCTTTAACTGTAGGTATAAACCTCCTCTGTTCCATACTTGTCTAATTACTAAAAGAATTAAATTGTTTTATTTTATTTATTTATTTACAGATACTGTCGGTCCTCGTCAGGAACAAGACAGGAGTGGTAACAATACAACAATCACCAAAGCTGTGCAGTTGCCTTTTTATCCTTTTTGTTCACTTCCGCCATCTATTCGACCCCCCATTTTTTAACCTTTTCACTTGTGAGATCAGACGTTTCCCTTCTGCCGCTCAAATAAATATCCCATTTTCTTTTGACATTATCTTGCGGTTCACCCCTCTGTTTAGCATACCTGTCTCCTTTTCCTGGTTGATTTGACTCATACTTCAGCAAGCTCTAACTCAAGCAATCGAGTTAGATTTGTGTATGTCCACACTAATTTAGTGTCCTCGGTGATTATTTTTATTGTCTTTAGTTGCCATTTCTATTTGACTTTCTGAATAGATATTACCGTTTGGCTGTTTAAATTGCCTCCTTTTATTTTTATTTCTCTTCCAAAACTCAGATTAATACGTTTGTGATCACTACCTAAGCTTCTGGACCCATATCCATCTATGTTCAACACCCTTAGCCAATCATACATCTTGTGTGACGAAATTGCGCAACATATCGTCGACTGCAGTCTTCCCACCTTCCATGTTACCTGCCCTTCGCATTTCTCGATACTGTTGCAAATGAATAGATCATGCCTTTAACAGATATTCATTAGCATTCTGCCTGTTGGCTTGGTATATCCATTCATATATCCTATGTGTGCATTCATATCTCCTAATATAGTTATCTGGTACATTTCTCCCAGTTCTTCAATGTCTTTGTCTATGCACAGCGTAATTTCTTGGTTTTCCTCTGTGGCTTTTGCTCCTGTCCACAAGTATACGAAACCCAGGAGCATCATCTGCCCTGCCATTTTTCCTTTTAGCCATAAGTGTTCCCTGCACTCCTGCTCGACCCTTTGCCAGTTAGTACTTTAATGATTGAATGCCCCAATACCACCCCATTCCTGCTGCCTTTTGTTCTACTAGAATGTTCTCATGAGTCGTCCGCATTGCTAGGTGGTTGTTCCATATGCCTAAGATGTGTTTCTGCAAAGTCATATACCATCAGCTTCTCCTCCCTTAGCTGTTCTTCTCTCTCTCCCCACTTCATCCTATTCCTGCCACCCTGCATGTTATACCCTACGTCTGAGTTGGCTCGGCCCTTGGGCCTACGTCGATTGCTCCCCCGGACACTACGTGTCTTAGATATAGGTGCCACTTTAGAATCATATCTGCCTATACCAGCTGTCAAGGAGTCCCCCTGGTTGTTGTCCTCGTTACTAGCTATCCTGGACCCGGAAGGACTCGAGTGCTCTCCAAAAAAGCTATTGAGCGTCCTTCAAGTCACCAACCCACCTCATCACCTTGCCTCCTATCGAAGGGAATTGTCCCGTTGAAAACTACCACACCTATGCACCTCTATCTCTGTTTATTTCCACTACCACAATGCCGTTCTCTCGGCTCATCTGTCATATCTCTTTGTTTGCGTCGATAACCACTCTTTGCAGGTTGCCGTCACGCATCGGTACCTTCGGTATCATGCGTATCACTACCTGTAACTGAGGGGAAATGGCGCGCATGTCATCGACCCCATTCGCCAGTGTGGTCACTAGTCCTACCGAGTCTTCATTAAACACATCGTTCAAACCGCCCGCAATTATTCCGAGGTTTCGTTCATCAGCATTATTTGTGAGTTTTGCACTCCCTTGTTTTGTGACTGCTTTGCGCTCACTTGCCTCATGTATATATCCTGCCAAGATGGATGGATGGATTGATGGATATGGCTGTACCCTTTAGATAGGGCGGTGGCTAGCGCCACCAAGCCGTCATACTTAATGAACTCAAAACTATATTTATTTATTTTGTTCCTTAAAAAGTGAGTTTGGGGATTCGTACTTTGCAGTGAAGAGTTTAATTTTCCCTCGTGCCTTGACTTTATATAGCCACCAATCAGATAACCTCCTTCTAGTTAAGTCTACTTGCTTAAAGTCTATTTTGCCCTCCCGGTTCCTAAACCCCAGTGCTTTGAAAAACTCTGCGCCATCATCCTGAACTATAGGGTGAAGCCCTTTACAAAACATTATCAAGTGTTCGGCAGTTTCTTCTTCTTCTCCACACGCACTGCATACTGTGTCTACCCCTTCGTATTTGGCCCGATATGTCTTGGTTCGCAGTACTCCCGCCCTTGCCTCAAACAGTAGAGAACTACCCCGAGTATTATCATAGATCCTTTCCTTGGCAATTTCCTGGTTAAAAGTTTGATAGATCTCTAGTGCGGACTTCTTAATGATGCCCATTTTCCACATGTCAGTCTCCGTTTCCTTCACTTTCTTCTTAACCGATAGTTCTTTTTGGTTTGGCCACCTGCTGTTTTCTAAGTATTTACCAGTCAACTTCCTGGTTCGCTTCCTCCATTTTGTATCGACATTCTTCATGTACAAGTAGCTGAAAACCTTCCTAGCCCAACGCTCCTCCTTCATTTCCCTCAATCGCTTCTCAAATTTTATCTTGCTGCTAGCTTCCCTGCCCTCAAATGATGTCCATCCCATATCACCTTGTACTCCCTGATTTAGTGTATTCCCGTGAACTCCTAAAGCAAGCCTACCTATTCCACGTTGCTTAATTTCTAATCTTGCTTGAACTTCTGATCTGATGCACAAGACCGCATTGCCGAACGTCAGCCCAGGAACCATGACCCCTTTCCATATTCCTCTCACAACATCATACCTATTGTAGTTCCACAGTGCCCTATTTTTCATCACTGCTGCATTCCTGTTATCTTTAGTCGTCACGTATATTTCGTGTTCCCTCAGGTACTCGGTCCCATTGCTTATCCATACGCCCAGATATTTGTATTTATCTGTTATCTCTAGCGTGACGTCCTGTATCCTAAGCTCACTACCTTCGTTGTCATTGAAAATCATGACTGCTGATTTTTCCTTACTGAATCTAAAATCTAACCTATCTCCCTCATTACCGCAGATGTCCATCAATCTCTGCAAATCTTCCTTGTTGTTGGCCATTAGCACTATATAATCTGCGTACATTAATGCTGGTAGTGCCTGATCAATAAGTTTTCCTTGTTTGACTAAAGAGAGGTTGAAGCCCAGCCCACTTCCCTCTAAGGATATATGCACACAACGCCATCTATTGAGCAATTCATAAACTAGAGGTAGCTACATACTACGTATGGTGGAGAGAACGACCGAGAGCATGAGGATGTTCGCACCTAAAAATGATTATATGTGAGGGTTAAAGTATACGAATATGAGAGATGCCATAGTGGAGGGCTCTGGAAATCTCGTCCATCTGGGGTTCTTTTCACCTCCGCCGAAAATGCAGCCGCCGCCGCAGGTGTGATTCGATCTGACGACCGGTGGGGCAGCAGCCGATTACCTTAGCCACTAAATCAACGCGGTGGGCCACCCCTAAAAATGAATGAAGCAGTTGGTGTAGAGATGGTGACGCCACAATGTTGGTGGATAATTGTGGCGTGACCGTCTCGTTTCAGAACTGGATATGAACCTAGAACTGCCAATATTTAGATGTTTAAGATAAAGTTGGAAGATCTATGTTAGGCTGCCAAGTATAGCGTAGTTTCTGCATGTTAGTAGCCCAGCTTTTGCAAGTAGTTCAGTGGATGTATAGAGCAATAGTTTACCTACTAAGAAAGACAATTTGAATAAAGCACAAGTTCAAGCAATTTTCAAGGAAAATGTGTTCTAGAGTGCGTAAGGGCAGCTGATACCCGCTGAATTCAAAAATTGGTGTCAGAGTTCTGAGAAGTGAACGCAAAGGGCACTTTTTGGCATAAAATTAAGGGCTTTGGCGGCAGGGTTTCATGAGACTGAGTGAACGCGATGGCATAATCATACGTATGTCGTACTTTCAGGAGCAGCCCTACTGAAGCGCGGTCGCCTAGATTTGCTCAAGCAATGGTACATCGATTGTTAGTTACGGACGCCACGGTTGAAGGTAGTACGTGAGATGCTTGAGCACTTAGTCCTAGGCGACTGGTATTCCAGATACTGTAACAAAGTCGAAAAACTTCAAGCTTCACTATGCAGCAGCCACCATCGCACAAACAACGCAATTTCAAATATTATGGATTAGTGAGCGACAAGAATCTTCTGATTAGGTTAGTGAAGATGAGGTAGTTTTCCACTTCCATATTTTCGAGTGCTCGCGTGGGTGGAGAACAACAAACGTTCCGAATGCGAAGCAATTTTATCGAACTTCGACGACATTGCCCGTATCTATCTATCTATCTATCTATCTATCTATCTATCTATCTATCTATCTATCTATCTATCTATCTATCTATCTATCTATCTATCTATCTATCTATCTATCTATCTATATATATATATATATATATATATATCTATCTATCTATCTATCTACCTATCTATCTATCTGTCCGTCCATCTATTTTTTCGTCCATCGGTCTATCCGTTCATCCGTTTATCTGTCTGTCTGTCTGTCTGTCTGTCTGTCTGTCTGTCTGTCTGTCTGTCTGTCTGTCTGTCTGTCTGTCTGTCTGCGTAACCACTTATGACCTTCAGCTTGCCTGGCCGTTTCGATAATAGCATATATATCAACATTGGTATGGAATAACATGACTTTGAGACAAGCATAAGTAACTAGTCACAACATTAAAAGCATTAAACCATTGTCATGAATGTCATGATTTATATATCATAGTCTTGCTGCTCTTGTGGTGATTTCGTTCGCATGACACATTGAAAATCTGATAGGGTATGACATGACTGCATGGCGAACATAATGGACTTGCCCAATCGTGGATTTCATGATATGCATATTATGTAAGCCATAGCTACAGGCCACGCTCATGGTGCGCTCGCCGTTGTTTCGCTAGTTTCACACATACCGAATTCGGTATGAAAAACGAAGGTATATGACTGGAGCAAACATGATAGTTATGAAATGCGCGTCATGTGAGAGCACGACTACATGCCACGCTCATGATGGACTCGCGGCCGTTGCACTACAGTTGCATACTCCAAATTTCGTATTACGTGACGCTAACGGACCACGAAGGTAAATGCCACGAATAAACTTTGTGCTCATGATATGCGTGTCATTTAAAACACTGCTACATGCAACGCTCATAGCGCGCTCGTGGTCGTTTTTCAAACTTCGCGTATACCAAATGCGGAATGAATAAAGAACATATATGACAACAACGGACCTGATAATTATCCCGATTGCAAAAACAACGGGATGCCAGTACGTTTTTCGGCACTGGTACACGCTGGAGACGCTGGTACACGCTTGTAATCACTGGCCCTTCGCTGGTCGCACAGGGAAAAAGCTGTGTCGCACTGATAGGGGCGCTGGCTCAACCGCTGTGATGCTGGTGCGCACTGCGAAGCGCTGGAAGCGCTGCAATTTTCACTAGCAAGCGCTGGTGAGTACTGGACCACGCACTGTTTCTACCAGCGCAGCTTCAGCGTGCATGTTATTGTAGCGTGTTCCGTGGTTTGTTTCGGTGTCGTTGAATGTAAAACGCTTGATTCGACGGCAGGGAGAGATGCTACCCTAATAGATACCGAACATACGTAATTTGTTTAACAGATACCGAGCTTACGTAAGCGGTCTTACCCAGTGCACGGCCCAGCGAGCATTAAACCTGTGATGCCAGCCGCGTTGGTATATATGTTACCGGCGCATCTTGCTTCGTGTACACACGACTTTAATGTGTGAAAATAACTGTAAAGTATAGTTTAGACATCTATGAACCTAAATCAACTATTTTGTCTTGTGTCGATGTTCGTACAAGGAGCGCTGACGATCGAACGTCGCGCTTTCAGCTACGCAGGATGTCACCGTAAGCTGCCGGCCGCGCTTAGCCGGTACTTCTCCGACTGATATGTAACAACACGCAATTTTCAGTTGGTAATTTAGTACGCCTTCGTGAACTGACTCCCTGGCATACGTTTTCAGCGGATTGCATTGGTATTTCTATGGGTGTTTTTTTTAATTGTCGGTATTGATATAACTGCATATATCTGTACACTGGCACGCCCACTGTTTACTGCCACAGCGGAGGCCAGAAAAATGGTTGTCGCTCGCCATCGCCACTCCGTAAATGCATATCTGGCATTGATTGACCTTCCACTTACTTCAGGAACAGTTTAGGTAACAGATAGAAATATTGCGAAGCTCAAATGCAGAAACTTCAAGCATCGCAACTCAGCTGCTTCGAAAGCAGCCTTACCCAGTGCCCCGTCCCAGTGAGGCCTAACGTGCCACCCGCGTCGGTGTACCTGCTGCCGGCGCTTTAGTTTAAGTAGGCCCAATTCTAAAGTGTAAGAATGACTGCAAAGTACAGTTTAGACATCCCTGAGCCTAAATCAATCATTTATCCGCGTGTGTGTTGCACGCACAAGGAGCGGCGACGTTCGATGTTTCGTGCTTTCAGCCACGTAGCTTGTCACCGAAAGCTTTCTTCTTGGTGCAGGAGCTGGTACTTCTCTGACTCGTACGTAAGAACACGCGATTTCGAGTTAGCAATTTGGTACGCGTTAGTTAATTAACATACTGGCATACTTCTTCGGCGGATTGCATTAGTCATTTCTTCGGTGGTTTCTTAGTTGCAGGTATTGATATTACTGCAAATATGTAATCTGGCACGCCAGAAGTGTACTGCTACATCGTCGCTTGCGCGAGAGAAAAATACGCAATATTCACTCGTGTGCGTGGATATCTACCAAACAAGACATGTAAATCATCTGCATTTGTTGACCAGTAGCAAGTGCTAGAAACTACCATCAAATAAAAAAAGACTATCGGCAGCAACAGCTGACAATCTGTGGCTGCTCCTCCAGTCAATTTGAGATTTTTCAGAGTTAAGATGTAGATGCTTCAAAAAAATTTGCGCTCTTGCTAATATCTGCTCGTCATTCGGTGCCCGGAAGCCGTTTATCACTGTCGAATCAAGGCGAAATTGTTATTTGGAAAGGAATATTATGTCAGTCTTGACTGTGCGACTTGTAAACATGAAGTTGAACGGCGCGTTCTTTGCCTAAGTTGTCGTTTTACAACCCCATAAGCACGTTCTGGCATGGCGTAGATGGTAGCGTGCTCAATTAGAGATCAGGAGGTAGCAACTTCAAGTCTCGTCAAGCGTTGTTTTATTTTTTCAATTTTTATTTTTTTAATTTTTATTGTGAATGCGCGTTATTTTACTTACATATTTATTTATTTATGGCGAATGGGCGCTCCCGTTTTATTCCTGGGAAGCCATTTTGCGCAGAGTATTGGGACGCTGCCGCTCCAGCGTCCCAGTACCTGCACTGGGAGGCGCTGGTACCAGCGCCGTACTGGGCCCATAATCAGGCATGGCACTGGACGCTGGTACCTAGTGGCGCTGGTTTTTGCAATAGGAATGGCATGCGGGTCATGTAAGAACATGACAACAAACTACTATCATGATGCACTCGGGAGCGTTTCGCTAGCTTCACATATACCAAATTTGATGTTGGGTTACGTGAATGAATGACAAAGACATAAGACTACTACAAGTATGATAATTGTGACTTGCGTTTTATGTAAGAAGATCACTACATATTGCTAAGTTGCTGACATATCAGCGATCAGAATATGACATTGAAGAAGTGGACTGGCTTGCCCGCCGTGCGTGCTGGACTCCGTCTAGTTTGGTGTTAATACACTTACCAATAGTCACGTCTCGTCTCATTTTACGAGACATATTTGTGGTGGATCTTCTGATTCTTCATTGTACCCATCACGAAGCTCTGCAGCGCACGTATCATCACGGGTCCAACCATGTCACAGGTTCAAGTAACATCGAATTCACCACCCACTTCTTCTCTGTCTCCTTCCTACATTTTCCTACCCCCTGCTCGTGATCCTGGCGCATTTTCCGGACAGGATGGCTTTGACGTCGACAAGTGGCTTAACGTGTATGAACAGATCAGCGCCGGCTATAGGAGGGTCGCGGCACTCATGCTCGCCAACGTGCATTTTTACCTTGATGGCCTTCCGCGGTGGTGGTTTGAAACGCCCGAAGCTGGCATTGCCAGCTGGAACTCTTTCGAAGAGAAAATACGTGACATTTTCGGCCACATCGCAACACAGCAAACGACTGTGCGAAATCAGTTGGCTACTAGGACACGAACGTCTATTGAATCGTACGTCGCGTACATTCACGACGTTATTGCTTTTTCCGACATGTTGACGGACACATGCCCGAAACTGAGAAGGTATCGCATGTGCTTAAATGCATCGCAGACGATGCCTTCAACCTGCCTTTTTACACTAACGTTGCCACCGTCGATGAATTCATCAAGGAGTGCCGGTGATTTGAACACGCCAAGAGCCAACATATCACGTAGAGATTCACATAACTGCCTGACACGGCCGCAACTTCGTAGTGTGAAGCCGCTCACCAGCCACCGTCCTATGACCACGTCACCCGAATTGTTCGTTGGGAGCTTGAAGGTGCCAGTCCAGCTCCCATTCCACTGCCTGTTTTCGCAACACAAGCCACCGACCCATCGCAACCATCAGTAGCCTTAATTCAAGCTGTGGTAAGGCAGGAGTTTGCTAATCTTGGTCTACCATCAGCGTGCCTCCTCACTCACCCTAAAGTATGCCCTTACTCCTCAGGCAACACGCACCAATCTCCTGCAACATTGGCTTTCCGTAACCCTACGAAATGGCGAACCCCTTACAACCAGCCGATCTGCTTTTCCTGTCATGAATTTGGGCATGTTTCTCGTTATTGCCACCGCCGCAGGCCCAACCCACTACGCAAGAGCCACCCTACTTATATTCGCCCTCCTACTTCTCAACGTCCTGCCGCTGCACCGTCCAACTTCTACTCGCCGCCTTCTGACTAGCCTCTCCCCACTCACGCCCCTTCGTCCGGTCACCGCTACTCCTGTTTCCCGTCGCCGCTACACCGCGAATCCAGCTCTCTGCCACCTCGGCGCTTTTCTCCGCCGAGCTTCTCTGGATGATCACAGCAGGAAAACTACACATTGCTGCTTATTGAGCTAAAGCTGCAATTCCAACGACATCCGGTGATCCTCTACTGTCGCTGCCCCCTCACCAAAGTCTCAGTGAAGTAAAAGTCGGCAATGTTCCTGTGACTGCCCTTATTGACACAGGCGCCCACCTATCTGTTATGAGCGCTCATATACACGGCCGTATGCAAAAGATCAACGTCCTCTACTACTCAAGCCTTGCGTGTTGCCAATGGCAGTGCCACAGAAGTCATCAGAATGAGCGTTGCTCGTGTCAGCATTGCTGGTCGTCACACCGTAGTTCTTTTCGCCATGCTAGCTCGTTGCCACAATGATCTGATATTTGGCTTTGATGTCCTGTCGGCACATTCGGCCTTAATTGAGTGTTCTTCTGGCACGCTCAGCCTTGACCTCCCCCTTCTCTCTGATGCCTGTGAAAAGCCCATCAGCCACTTGGGTACAACCACTTTTGTTCCCTTGCCTGCTCGAGCAGTGACATATCTCTGTTTGTCATTGACTCCTCCAGTTCCCGATGGAGACTACATTGTTACACCGATAACAGACGCACGAATGACGCGCAGTGTTACAGGGCCACATACCATCGCCACCATAGTAGACAAATGTGTATTGCTTCCAATCCTCGCTTTCAGCCTCATTCCCCAGGTGTTGCCCCGCCAGATGCCGCTTTCTCAACTCACTGCCATGACAGACGATTGCATCAACGTTGTCGCTGTAACGGTTCCGGACCAAGCTGAAGTCTTACGTTTATTCAGTTCTGCCAAAGCCATCCTTCAAAGTATGACTGTATTAGACGTTTAGGCTGATCAAGCCGATGCTCTCTGCCAAGTTTTGGCCTCATACGGTGGCATTTTTGATGTCCGTGATCGTTGTTTGTGCATGACTAATATAGTCAGGCATCGAATTAACACTGGTGACTGTGCGCCCATTTACCATTGACCTTAACACGTTTCCGCATCAGAACGAGCAGTACTTCAGAAGGAAGTGGCCGAAATGTTAACAAAAAAAATTGCCCGCAGCTTCCCTCGGGGGAACACTGAGGAGGATGCGGACCATATAATTGGTTAACGGGGTGTTAAAGTGCGACTTACTTGGGTGGATGGCTAAATTGGTTAACGTGGTTGTGAAATGGGGTGTTAAATTGCGACTTACTTGGGTCGATGGCTAAATTGGTTAACGTGGTTGTAGGAGGGGGTGTTAAATGAGTGAACACGTACACACGTATGCAAAAGGGCGGCGCTGGTCGAAGGGACGTCGATCATTGTGTTTGTGGATTCGTTGGAATTCATTTCACCGCGACCTTGGACGTCGACGCGCCGTACAAACCAACCGACGAGCGGCAACTGAGCGAGCGAGCGCCGACCTTGAGTATATATACAGCACGACGGCGCATGCACTGTCAGCTGTTGAATGTTCTCGAAGCGCGACGCCACATGCGCGTCCACTGGAGAATCAGGAGAATTGTAGATGTCGAACGCGGTGTGTAGAGGAGGAAGGGTGCACAGATGGTGGAGGAGTGAAGCGCGCGCGGTGTGTAGAGGAGGAAGGGATGCACAGATGGTGGAAGAGTGGGCGACGGCGCATGCGCGCGCGTCAGCTGTCGAATGTTCGAGAAGCGGTGCGGACGGCGCGGACGGCGCGGACGGCGCACTACAAGGCGCGAGTATAAGATGCTCCGCATCTAAAACGTCATTGAACCATCGTCGAGCCCTTGGGCTTCCCCAGTGGTCTTGGTAAAGAAGATGGCTCCTGGCATTTCTGCATTGATTACCGACACCTCGACAAAATTACCGAAAACGACATGTATGGTCTTCCCCGTATTTACTACGCACTTGGCTGTCTTCATGGCGCCACCTTCTTTTCATCTTTTGACCTCCGATCTGGCTACTGGCAAATCGCTGTAGACAAAATGGATCGCGAGAAAACAGCATTCGTTACCCCCGACGGCCTTTACCGATTCAAGGTCATGCTGTTAGGCATCTGCAATGCCCCAGCACCCTTCGAGAGAATGATGGATACGCTACTTCAAAGACTTAAATGGGCGATGTGATTGTGCTACTTGGATGACGTAACAATGCTCTCACTCACCTTCGCCACACACTTTGAACGCCTTTCTACCATTCTATCAATATTCAAGCCGGCCTCTAGCCTGGAAGTGTAACTTCAGCCTTCGTCAATTTACTGCGTTAGGTCACCTTGTTCACGCTGCCGGCGTACGACCAGACCCGGAGAAAGTACGCGCTGTAACAAAACTCACAGTCCCACGCTCTGTTCATGTTGTTCACAGTTTCGTAGGCCTGTGCTCCTACTTACAGCGGTTCGTGAAAATTATGCGGCACTCCCACGGCCACTTACATGCCTTCTCAAACAAGACGTCCCATTTTATTGGGGCCCTCTCCAAGCTGACACCTTCTGTCAGCTAACCACCACTCTCACGACACCCTCTTTTGCACACTTCGACCCCAATTCTCCTACAGAAGTGCGCACAGACGCGTGTAATCACAACATTGGTGCAGGTTAGGCGTAAACTCAGTGGGTAAAAGACCGTCTAATTGCGTATGCAAGTCGTCTCCTTTCGAAGTCTGAACGCAATTACTCTGTAACGGAACGGGAATGTTTCGCTCTTGTCAGGGTAGTTTCAAATTTCCGTCCTTACTTCTATGGCCGCTCTTTCCGTGTCGTCACAAACCATGCGTTGTGTTGGCTTCCTTCACTGAAAGACCTTACTGGACGGCTTGGTCGTTGGGGATTGCGTCTTCAGGAGTACTCTTACGCAGTTGCCTACAAACCTGGACGCTTCCATCTGGACGCCGATTGCCTGTCCCGCTACCCTATTCAGCAACCAGACAGATCGGTTGTCGAGCCTAGCCCAAGCATCATGTCCATGTCAAGGTTTGTTCAGATTGGGGACGATCAGCATCGCGATGCCTCCCTGCTGTCACTCATTGACCGTCTCAGCCCTCCTCCGCACGACGCGTCGCTTCGCATGTGCGTCCTCCTAAGCGGCACGCTGTACCATCGTAGCCTCCAGCCAGATGGCCCTGAGCTCTAGTCGCGCCGAAAGATCTGTGTGTCACAGTGGTGCATGAGCTCCATGATGAACCAACTGCTGACCATCTGGGTTTATCTCGCATGTAGAACCGTGATAATCGCCGCTTCTTTTGGCGCGGTCTCACCAGGTGCGTTCGCTGTTACGTGTCCTCCTGTGATTACATGTCAGCGTAGAAAGTGACCTACTGCGCCCCGCCACGGTGGTCTAGTGGCTAAGGTACTCGGCTGCTGACCCGCAGGTCGCAGGTTCAAATCCCGGCTGTGGCGGCTGCATTTCCGATGGAGGCGGAAATGTTGTAGGCCCGTGTACTCAGATTTGGGTGCACGTTAAAGAACCCCAGGTGGTCAAAATTTCCGGAGCCCTCCACTACGGCGTCTCTCATAATCAAATGGTGGTTTTGGGACGTTAAACCCCACATATCAATCAAAGTGACCTACTGCAGCCCCATGCTGCACTTCTTCAACCGATCTCCATCCCCCTAAACCTTTCTACCGTGTTGGTATATATATACATCTTCTCGGTCCTTTTCCTGAGTCAAGCTCGAGCAACAAGTGGGTCACTGTTGCTATAGACTGTGTGACTAGGTATGCCATTACTGGAACTTTCACCACCAGCACCGCTTCTGACATGGCGGACTTTTTGCTCCCCAATGTCATCCTGCCCCTTGACGCTCCTTGCCAATTGCTCACAGATCGTGGCCTCGCATTTTTGCCACGAACAATCGACAATATTCTGCGCTCTTCCTCAACGCAGCACAAGTTGACCACTTCCTACCATCCCCAAACAAACCACCTCACCGAGCGCCTAAATCACACCCTCATGGACGTGCTTGCGATGTATGTGTCCTCCGACCACAATGAATGGGACCTGGCGCAACCTCACGTTACCTTCGCGTTCAATTCTTCGCGCCGTAACATCACTGGTTATTCGCCCTTTTATTTGCTCTATAGCCGTGATCCGACGTTACCACTCGACACCTTACTTCCAATCACTACAACGCCGTCAACCGAATAAGCACACGACGCTATTGCCCATGCCGACCACGCCCTTCAGATCACCTGTTCTAGACTTAAAGCTTCGCTAGCCACTCAGAAAGCTATCTACGACAGCCGTCATGTTGGCATTCGCTTCTAGCCCGGTTCTCTCATTCTCCTACGGTGCCCAGTTCGTCAAGTTGGCTTATCAAAAAAGTTGTCTCGCTCCATGGATAGTTATTGTATCATCCACCAGGTAACCGACGTCACCTATGAGGTCATTCCTGCAAATGAGACAAACCACCCTGTCAGAAACCACGCCCAGTGACGTTGTGCACGACAGCAGGCTCATACCCTACCGCATGCCTTCTTAAGATTGAACGTGAACCGAGACGGTGCTTTTACCACCAGTGGTTAATGCTACGTAGCTGACGTATCAGCGATCCGAAGATGACAACGAAGAAGTGGACTGGATAATCCGCCATGCGTGCTGTGCTCCGTCTTATTCGGTGTTGATGAACTCACCAATAGTCACGTCTCGTCTCATTTTACTTGACAATATCACGCTCCCAATACCCCTTTTCGCTAGTTTCACATATACCAAATTGGGTACTTTTGTAACGCGAACAGACAAGGAAAGTAAACGACACGTCCAAACATGATAATTAGGCTATGCGTGTCATGTGAAACATGACTAAATGTTACGTTCATAGCGTGCTTGCAGCCGTTTCGCTTGCTTCGCAGATATCAAATTTCGTATAGCGTAACGAGAATCGGTGACCAAGGTGAACGACATGTCCAAACACGATAATCATGGCATGGGTGTCAGGTAAAACATGACTGCAGGCTACGCTCACAGCGCGCTCGCGGCCACTTCATTACCTTCACGTATGCGAACTTTGGTATGAATGACGAAAGTTTGACTGGTGCAAACATGATAATTATGACAATCGTGTGATCTAGTAACGTGGCTACATGCTGCACTCATAATGCGCTCGCGGCCGCTTTACCAGCCTGACAAGTACCAAACTTGTTATAGCCCTACCAACCTCAGCCAAAAGGCGCTGCGCCGCACGCCTTTCGCCGCCTTTCTAGCAAATATCGCTCCCGCCTTCTGCCTGCGCTATCTCAGCACGATCAAGTGCTCTGCATGCCCTGTGGTCTGGTCGCCCTGCACGTGCAGCATCACCTGTGACTTGCTCCGAAGGTTTAAAAAGATTATAAAAAAGAACTCACGGTGTGAATCTTATCAGAACTGAGAGCAATTCATTGACAACCTTTGTGGGACAAAGCAAGTCAAACACGATGTTTTTGAGCGAGTGCTATGTAAATGTATGATGGCCAACAGCCACCTTTCTACAACATTAAAAGTGACGTGACAGCCTGAATTTTATATGAATGTTACCGGTGAAACGCGCAATTGCTGCGGCATTCGGGTCTCCTCAGAGCTGTCGGCAAACTACCACCACGCTTTTGCGTGCACTTGTGAATAGTGCATTAAAGTTCTTTGTCTGTAAATAAAGTTCTTTGTCAATAAAGTTCTTTGTCTGTCAATAAAGTTCTTTGTCTGTCTGTCTGTCTGTCTGTCTGTCTGTCTGTCTGTCTGTCTGTCTGTCTGTCTGTCTGTCTGTCTGTCTGTCTGTCTGTCTGTCTGTCTGTGAATAGCGTTCGGAATTCTATTGCTTGAATACCAAGTTTTTCAAGAGGCTTTCAATTTATTAGGAGGTCAGTGTGAAGAGGTTGAAATTTACGTCTGCCCTGTTCAGTCCCTGGCACCATTTCAATCCCTCGTGTTCAGTTTCATAAGAGTTTGCCGAGGTTTTCATCGGATATTAACAAGGTCGTACTGTAAGGTAATGACACCTTGGATTTTTTTTGCAGCTCCCTTGAAAGTATATTGATGCGCACAAAAAAGTATTCCATGTCCACTTTGACCATGCATGTTCCTTGCAGCCCCTGTTTCATTGTGGATAACATCCACGCCTGAACACGCAGCGTGTTCACTGATTCGTATGTTGATTTGGTTGTTTTGACAGTTTACTCGGTCGTCGTCCTGACACAATCATCACAAGAATTGAGCATTTTTTTTTATTTCCACCGAGATTTGCTTCTGATAACCACGTCAAATTTCGTGAAAGCATCAAAAATTTTGTACCTGCCTTGCCTTGGTTTTTCTTTCAATTCGATTTCATATATCGCCCTCGGCTCGGGCGCATGCAATGATATATTATTTTACGCAGCAAAACCATCATACTGTTACGTGAAGGCACATGCAAAACTAGGCGCTTGAGCATTGTCTCATAACAATATCATTAGGAGGCACGCTGTGGTTTGGGAGTTCAGATCAATTTCGGCGACATGAAGTATTTTTAAACGTGCGCCTAAATCTATTTGAAGCGTAAGGCGCGACGACAACTGAAATAGGGTGCACACACACCGACGGTCACTTCTGTTTACATTGGGCATCATACCAATGTACGATTGAAATACGTAACACGAACGCGCCCTGTCTGTCATTCTTGCACTAAAATCGGAGTGCACTGTTACTGCGTTTCGCTATGCAGCTGGTGTATGCGAGAATCGAAATCAATACTTCGGTCCTAGCATCGCAACACCTCCTCATGCTAACTTATCGGTGGGTGTTGCTTGCAAGAACTGTACGAATAAATGCTCAACGCGAACCCGCAGCACAAATCTGTTTACACTGAGCGGAGACGAGAAGTCTACACCCATAATCTGAATAAAGCACTTGCAGGGCTCTCAGCACGGTATTTTAACCCCAGTATTCTAGAACGTCCCTTCACTCAACGATTCACCTTCACTTGGAAAAACCGATGGGAGCGCTGTCTCTAGGCACGGCAAGTCGCTGCGTATCAGCGATAATCTCCTGCAATTCTTGAGTAGCACAGGGTCATTTTCAGCCGAGCGGTGGCGCAGTGCTCAACTCTGTCAAGGGAAGGGTGGAAGTCAAGTCGAGGAGCGTTTGTGAATACGGGGGTAAGTGTATTAGGCTAGCAAGCTCCCCCACTTTCGCACTACCAGTGGTTGTCTCGGAAAGCCAGAACCCAACCGCGAATTGTACAGTGGCTGCCTATTTGCTGTAGCTTCAATTTACAAACACGTTTTCATTTAACATGAGTCCGACTGTCACGTTTCTTTCAGTTATTTAATAGTTTGAAGTACTATGCATGACAAAAATGTTTTATAGTAACGTGACTGTGGAGTATTGGCGAACTGCCATAATTCTTTCTTGACGTCTTTGCTTCTGGCAATGCTTGCATTAGAAACGGTAGAACTTCACGGGCAGTTTTCAGGTCTGCGTCATGTTTTAACTTTTGTAGCAGCTCACAGTGCAGCAGTAGTGCGTGCCTGCTTTCCAGAATGACTGAGGAGCGCTGCCTATAGCGTGCAAAATGTGAGATAACCACCCCAAGAAACACATTTTCGTGTGCGCAAGTGGAAAACCCAGCAAGCGCGGCCCATCCGAGCGACTGGAGCTTTGCCCTCTTACCGCTACAGCGGTGAACAGCGCTGCGCAAAATTGCACCTATCTTCCCTATTACGTGACGCGCACGGACGATGAAGGTAAATGACACGTACAAACGTGATAATCATGACATGCGTGTCATGTAAACCATGACTACCTGCTACGCTCATATTGTGCTCGTGGCCATTTCGCGAGCTTCACATATAAATAGTTTCATGTAACGTGACCTAAATGAGCGAAAAACAGAAATGTCTGGCGCAAACAGGATCATCATAACATGAAAGTCATGTACGGCATAATATACATGCCTACCACTGCTGGTGCTGTTATTGCAAATGTTAGGGGTACTGTCGTTACGTGACTAGAAACAACATGCTTGCGTCTTTTCTAAAAACGTAAGTGCGCATAACATTTCTACCTGTGTTTACACTGTACTACGTCCGTCCACCTCGTAATGCTGTGCTGATTTTAAATTGACATATCAGCTTTCCTCATTCATGCTTCGCATATCATCGATTGCCACTGTTCGTGGGATCTACTTATTGTTTTGCATATTCAACACTTCCAACCACCACCACCGTGGAAAAAAAATCAGCGCATCATCGACAACAAAAAATCAGCAATGTAGGTTGTTGCTAACCACATAGATTTGTCGTATCCTAAAACCTCTTTAAGTTCACTTTGAAATAAGCCTGCATTGTCTCTTTCTTGAAAAGTGCACTATGATTTTCAAACACGTAATTGCAGCACCTAATTGCAGGTGAGCGATGTTGTCAGCCTCACGCGAAAGGAAACGCTGGCTCACATGGAGCGATATGCTATTGGCTTCCGGAACAATGGCGTGGCTCCAGGCGACCGCATCTGCATCCACCTAGAAAACGCAGTGGAAAACCTGGTAGCCATTTACGGCTGCATTTTGACTGGGGCAACCGTCGTCTTAGCGAAACCTTCGCTCACCGAAAGTGAGTAAACATGCTACTATTTACTTGTGTTACTATATAGTCAAGTATGTTAGCGAATAACACTGTCTCTTTAGGCAAAGTCGAGTGTTTAGAGTCATAAAAACTTGCAGCCTCATTTCTACACGTGAGACATGTATACATTACCAGGTCTTTATGAACTTTAGAACTATGGAACATTGTGGCTTATGTGTCAGAAATCATGCAATGAAGTGAAAAGACGTTCGTCAGTATCCTTACTGCGGCGACTAAACCTTATCAAGGACTCAATAGTTCTTTCATTTAACCTTACGTTGCAGAGAAACTTTGCCTATGTATTGTCCAAGTAAGTGTGAATATTTTATTGTGACTTTATGCAATAGCACAGTTATGGAAAACTTTGTGTGTACAGCTATTGCAACAGATTATTTTTCTAGCATTACAATCACAGTTGAGCGCAATATTGAGCTAAGTGCTGAAAGATTGCTCACTGATTATTTTTATTCCGTGAACAACTTTATAGCAATCAGATGGATACAGTACAAGGGTGACAAAACAACCGCGAGGGTTTTTGAAACGGTTTTCGACCCACTAAAGCTGTGCAATGGGCATTGCACTTCTTTTTCTCTGGTTTCTCTGTACTCATTTTTATGTAGCATTGTACCTGTTTTCTCTGGTTTTGATCCTGGCTGTCCGACGTGCGAGTCTGAGGCGAAGATCTCGTCTCCTTTTGCCTTGCATCGCGGAAATATTTCGTGTTATGTAACTCTGTCTGAAATTAACTAAGCTAGAACGAAACACTAGAAACAAAAGGGTTTTACACATAACCGAAAATGCGACTCACAATCAGTGCAGGTCATTAAAAGGTACCAAGCCAGATGAATACCCGCAAGAGTATTTCAATAAGCAGCGATATTAAGATGATAACTGGGTGAGCACGCATATCGCCTGAAAAAAAATAGATCGCCATGTGACTAACGTGCACTAAAAGTGTGCTCAATCAATGAAGTCTAGCCTTTGCATGATCAGTCAATAATGTGGATCATTTACTGCAAGTCACGCTTCGAGCATTCAGTACCCGTTTTAAATGCGAAGCATTTCTGAGCGAACTTCGGCGACTTTGAGCGTATCTATCTATCTATCTATCTATCTATCTATCTATCTATCTATCTATCTATCTATCTATCTATCTAAATATCTATCTATCTATCTATCTATCTATCTATCTATCTATCTAGAGTGATTCAACGAGAGATCGACACGGGTCCAAAAGTTGATATTTTAGATTTCATTGAGTATTTTATATTTCGTGCACCTCTCACCGAGTAGCCCGAAAGTCAACTTCGTTTTACAATTAACGGCTTAACTTACGAGAAAACAAATATCAAACTTCACCAACACAGGGGCACCAATTTCGTCACCTGTCATTTTCGAAAATTGCAGATTGTATAAAAAGACAAATATTTTTGTTTCAGGGAAGATATTTTATACCTGAAATGCATGTCTAATGAAGAATGAATTCATACGGTTTCAAGTTTGTGGACCTTAAGAAAATAGCTTTTAAAATGTCTAAATTTGCGACAGTTTAAAATAAGTTACGTATTTCTCTTTTTTTTTCTCCGAAAGTAATGCAAGCAGCGTTTTCAAACTTGACACGTTTTAAGGATTTAATGTGTTCATTAGGTACATAAATTACCGCTGCCGTAGGGCAAATGTAAATTTTTATATATTGCCTCAAAATTATCATATTGGCGAAAAAGTACTCTACTGAAATTTGAATAATAAAAAACCTCATCTTCGATTTTTCCTAAAATCTCGTAAATAGACAACCAAAGGCCATCATACAGTAATATAGAAAAACATGTTGCATTATTTTGTTTTTAGTGACAATATTTGTGGTACAAATCAGAGCTTATCGAGAATGCGCTGATAAGTTGAGAAATCTAGAAATCGGAACGGAAAAGCGGCAATAAGCTTCAAACGCGAGTAAACGTGACCGCATTTGGTGAAGAAAGGCTGTTTTAGCAGATAGGAGTAACTCTTTTGAACACGGTATTCTACAGTATCTGAATTCACTCTTATACGTAGAGCACTGAGATTTCTAATATGTGTAGCCTCTCCATTACTGACACACAGATGGAGCTGCTGTGAGGGCCACGTGTTTGCAACACGTTGGGTAAGAGAATTGAATGTTTAATGAGTTCATAAACGATTCATAACAAATTTTTATCATTTAGGGCACGAAGAATGCCGCATTAGACTGAAGAACACGCTTCAGGGCAAGTTGTCATCCGTCGTCTGCTCTACAGATGAATTGCTGTGCGCCGCACCAAGGAGGCAATGCTTTAGATCATATGGTTCGAAATAGGGACAAAGATTACGACTCCCGTAATTTTATCGACAAAACATTGTGAAATTCATTTTACATTTACTTTTACATATATACATTACCAGGTCTTTATGAACTTTACAAGCATGGAACATTGTGGCTTATCTGTCAGAAATCATGCAATGAAGCGGAAAGACGTTCGTCAGTATCATTACTGCGGCGACTAAACCTTATCCAGGACTCAATAGTTCTTTCGATCTTTGTGTCTACTTTGAACCATATGATCTAAAGCATTGCCTCCAAGATGCGGCGCACAGCAATTCATTTGTAGAGCAGACGAAGGATGACACCTTGCCCTAAAGCGCGTTCTTCAGTGTAATGCGGCAGTCTTCGTGCCCCAAATGATAAAAATTAGTTATGAATCGTTTATGAACTCATTCAACATTCAATTCTCTTACCCAACGTTTTGCAAGCACATGGCCGTCACAGCAGCTCCATCTGTGTGTCAGTAATGGAGATGCACCACATATTAGAAGTCTCAGTGCTCTACGTTTAAGAGTGCATTCAGATACTGTAGAATACCGTGTTCAGAATAGTTACTCCTATGTGCTAAAACAGCCTTTCTTCACCAAATGAGGTCTCGTTTACTCGCGTTTGAAGCTTATTGCCGGTTTTCCGTTCCGATTTCTAGATTTCTCAACTTATCAGCGCATTCTCGAAAAGCTCTGATTTGTACCACAAATATTGTCGCTAAAAACAAAGTAATGCAACATGTTTTTCTATATTACTGTATGATGGCCTTTGGTTGTCTATTTAAGATGTTTTAGGAAAAATCGAAGATGAAGTTTTTTTATTATTCAAATTTTAGTAGAGTACACTTTTGCCGTTATGAGAGTTTTGAGGCAATATATGAAAATTTACATTTGCCATACGGCAGCAATTTTTTATGTACCTAATGAACACACTATATCCTTAAAACGTTTCAAGTTTGAAAACGCTGCTTGCAAAACTTTCGGAGAAAAAAAAAGGGAAATACGTAAGTGTTTTTAAACTGTCGCAAATTTAGACATTTCTAAAAGCAATTTTTTTAAGGTCTACAAACTTGAAACCGTATGAATTCATTCTTAATTAGACATGCCTTTCAGGTAAAAAATATCTTCCTTGAAACAAAAATATTTGTATTTTTATAGCATCTGCAATTTTCGAAAATGACATGTGACGAAATTGGTGCCTCCATGTTGGTGAAGTTTGATTTTTTTTCTCGTAAGTTATGCCGTTAATCATAAAACGAAGTTGACTTTCGGGCTACCTGGTGAGAGGTCCACGAAATATAAAATACTCAATGAAATCTAAAATATCAACTTTTGAACCCGTGTCGATCTCTCGTGGAATCACCCTCTATCTATCTATCTATCTATCTATCTATCTATCTATCTATCTATCTATCTATCTATCTATCTATCTATCTATCTATCTATCTATCTATCTATCTATCTATCTATCTATCTATCTATCTATCTATCTATCTATCTATCTATTCGCCTACAACTTTTAGCTCTCCTGGCCGTTTCGATAATGATATAGATACCAAACTTGGTATGGCATAACATGACTGTATGAAGAACATATTTAACTAGTCACACAATGAAAATCATGAATTGTATGTCGTGAATATCGTGATTGAAATTTTATGATCCTGGAGCTCTAGCGGTAGTTTCGTTCACATTGTACGTTGCAAAACTGGTATGATATGACGTGATTCAATGCCGAACACAAGCGACAAACCCAAACATAAAAAACATGACATGCTTGTGATGTAACAACATGACTACGTTCCACGCTCATGATACGCTCGCAGCCGTTTTGCTAGCGTCACATAGACCAAATTTCGTATTACGGTATGTGAACGGATGACGAAGGTATGTGACTGGTGCAAACATGATAATCATAAGATGCGTGTCATGTAATAGCATGACTACATGCCACACTCATGATGCGCTGGCGGTAGTTTCACTAGCTTAACCTATACCAAATTTGGTATTTTGGGACATGAATGGATGACGAAGGTATGATACTGGGGCAAACAAGATATTGACGACATGCGTGTCATGCAACAACAAGACTACATGTCACACTCATGATGCGCTCACAGATGTTTCGCAAGCCCCCCATATGCTAAAGTGGTATTACGTGACATCAAGGATGACGAAGGTATGTGACTTATGCAAACATGATAATCATGGGATGCGTGTCATGTGAGAACACGACTACATGCCATAGTCAAGGCACCAATACATTTCGAAGTGATGTGGTGCGCGTGCTCGCCGGCGTTCATTTCGTCGCATCACACCGGTGTTGTCACGCCAGGCGCCAGTCCTGTCATATACTCGCAGGCGCGTGCCGCGCTGCGTTGCATTGACGTATGCACGTTTCAGCACGTCCGGCATCCCTCCATCACGAAAAGAGGGAGACGCAGTGTTGTGTGGGTACACGCATCGGAGCGAAACGCAGCATGTCGCATTAAGCGCCGGTTGCCGTCGGGCTGCGCCGATGGATTCAGGTCGCACCTAGCATCAGACTACAAGTGCTCGTCTTTTGCTAACGTAGCGTCGCTGTGCCCAGCGTACACGCGCGTCAGCGCTACATTGGTGTATATTGGTCCCTTCATGATGCGCTCGCGGCAGTTTTGCTAGCTCCACATATACCAACTATGGTGTTACAAGACGTCAATGGATGACGAAACATATGACTGGTGCAAACATGATAATCTTGACACGCTTGTCAAGTAGACCGTTACAACGTACCACGCTCACAGCGTGCTCACGGCCGTTTTGCTAGCTCCACATATACTAAATTTAGTATCACGTAACGTGAATTGATGGCGAAGATAATAGACACAATTAAACATGATATTCATGACACTGAAGTAATGTGCGGCATCATTTATCTCGACCGCGTAGGGTTGTGCTGATTTTAAAGTGACATATCAACATTTCTCATTCGTGCTTCGCATCTCATCTATCGCCACTGTACGTGAGATGTGCCAATTTTTTTTTCGCCTGTGATGTGTGAAGTTCTAATATTCGTTATGCCCAACCAATGTACTGAAAATCACTCCTTCACTTGAGAACCGCCATTGGAAGCTCACTGTTCAAAGCTTTTGTAAATCTGCCTTGATGAACAAATATCTTTATTCAGCAGCTACTGTAAAATGTTGGCATATTTTATTGTCACAAATATTGTCCTATTTTATAATAATGGCCTGCCAGTTTCAATATGAGCAAGTGTAGACTATTACTGGTTGTGTTTGATTGAGTGAGAGTGTACTGCAGCGAAACAGAAGCGTGCGAGGATATGAGCTTTTGGTTTCGCAGTGTTCCTGACTGGATGCTTTACCCTAAAGGGGCCCTGAAACTCTTTTTTGAGTAACCATGAAAATGATTCACTGGAAAAGCTTATAACCTCAAAATTTCATCGCCGCAAACCTACAAAGAATTCGTCCAGTACGAGCGCAGTTAGAAAGATTTGTCACACGCTGCAATCACATTTTCTCTTTTCTCGTCCCGGCGAAAGCGCTGGAAGCTAAGCAAGGAGAGATGAGAGAAGCAAAGAAAAAACGTCACGCGCGCCTCGTAACCTTGAGCACTTTTTCTTTTTTTTTTTCTTGAATACGTGGCTTTTTCAGTGCGATCGCACGCGCACGCATGGACAAGTGACGGTTTCTCGCGGCGATCTCTGTAATGACCGAGTGCGGCAAGTTCAAATCAGCGAATGGCTGATAGATTGGCATTCTATGTTTGATTTTTGAGCCTGTTCTGTCATTTGTCGAGTGAAAAGAAAGCAATTTTCAACTCACTTTGATATTCTATTGTGAATTCCAGGCCGCATGCCGCGCTATAACATTTAGCTCGTGTGGTTTCAGGAGCCTCTACTACCAATCTGCAGAGTTTTGTGATCATGCTCGAAAACTGTTGCAGGACCCCTCTAAGCTACAAGTATCTGCACCAAATACTTTTGCTGTCTGCTCAGATGCTGTTAATAAAGTTGTGCTGCATATACGCATATTTTGTTTCTGTGCACATTGTCATACATCACCACTTCTTTTTTGTTGTCTCTGCCCCTTTCCCCCTGGGTAAGTGCCATCTAAGAGCAAACTAGCTCAGACTGACTTCTCTGCCTTCTAATAAATCATCTCTGTCTTTTTCTCCTTGCCAGCACACTAGGTTGGTGGGTATGTTTTTTTTTTAACAGAAGCGCAAACTTAGGACCGAAAACGAACTGACGTCACGCGCAAGCCAGTGATGGTGTTATCTGTAATTTCGTTCGTTTTTATTGGCTAAATGTGTCTATAGTGGAGTGCATAAAATGGCTCGGTTGGCTAAAATACAACAGTGGTGAGAGGGGCAACGCAGGCAAACATCAGAACAAGAGCAGCAATTAAGGCAAGATAAACGCCGGCACTTTGTATTCTTGATCTCACCCGCGCCAACAAGCTTACATTTCAACTTTCTTTCATAAAACGGCTTCTGAAGAGTATTTCGTTGCCTGCCACGACGCATGACTGGCATGCTACAGTACGCAACTTCAGGCTCTCAGATAGGCGTGTTTCGCAAGAATGAAAAAAGCTTCGCTGGCACAGCCACCTACAACGGGGCAATACATGTTATTCTTGTCAACAAATGTGGTGGCTTGCAAGGAATTAGGAAATATTCAGAGAGCGAAGACATGTGAAGTGCATTGGATTATCAATGGTATAAACAACTAAGTTTCTCGGCAACGTGAGCTCAGCCCTCTGATATGGGTCCCGTTCAAAACGTATACATACTTTGTCTAAGCAACTTACTTAGAGAAGGCTACCATGGCTTCAGGCGCACATTTTTCTTATAGACTCAATTAGTTCAAACTCACAAATCTTGCACAGTCGACTATTCAGAGAAAGCAGAGTGGTCCCGTATTCCGGGAATTCTGCAAGCATTTGATGAAGTGTCAGATAATTATTAAGTTGGTATATTAGGTTAAAACTCAATCTAACGAAACCAATTATTGCGTATTATCTGAACTGCTTGAGTAATGACGTTTCCCCGCATGTAGCCATATAGTCCAATGAACAAATTGAACGCATGCTTTACAGCACCACACCTCATCAACATCATCATCATTTATTGTCCCTTGAGGGCCCTGGGTTGGGCATTACATAAGGGGGGGGGGAGCATCGAAATATGCATACAAGGTCACATTTACAAAGAAAAAAGGCATGTTAGCTCTGTGCATTGCTACGAAACTGAAAATAAAAACAAAAATGACACATGCTACGCATTTCCGCATGCGTTCGCAAAGTATTTGCATTGCGGTTCAACATGCACAAAACAAAGGAAAAAAAAGAAAACTAATAAGAAACAAATAAACAAACAAACATCATAGTACGTGTTTACAAAATGATAGATGGACTGATTTTGCAAGCAGAATCTACAATAAGGAGTGGTTTCGTTATACATTGTTACGGAGTCGAGGACAGTGGTATTATATAACTTTAGCGGTACAATATTTACGAAAGAATAAAGAATAAAAAAGGTACAGTACAAAATATTTAATATACACTTAGAAGAAGCAGCAGCTTAAAAGTAAGCTTCCACTTTCTTGTGTGAGTCGGTGGAGTACAGGTGTCTGTTGCTCTGCTCAATTTCAGTGTGACCTTCATTCGACTTTGATGTTTCACGTCACTGTGAAGCGCATCGTTCCGGAAATCTTGATTGCAAGATTGTTCAGTGATTGCAAATATTAGTCAGGGCAACAATGATTATTAAAAAAATTAAAAATGTTTGCTTTTGCACTAACACTTCCGTAATTTTACATGACACTAATAAAATTGCTGCTTTGACACATCTTTTTTTTGCAGATGAGCTGCGCTACCAGTGTGAAGATAGTGAGAGTACGCATATTCTCACTGAACAGAAGTACGCCGAAAAAGTGGTCAGAACAGCGGCGGCACTCAGCATGAAGGTAAATAACGGAAAAAAGACCTTTCTCGGTCTAATTGTTGGATAAACAGTAGGCTAACAGAACGTTAAGGCTGGAAGTTTCTTTCCAGTGAAAGCAAGAAGTCTTAAGTATTGCTTCTTGTTTGGCCTGAGTATCATTGAAACTTTTAGGAAGGAAAAACCGCGTGTCACTATTTTTGGCAAGGCGGTGTATACAAATGTTTTCAAAAATACGCGTATGCTCTTTGTTCAAATCATTATGATTTCTTCGTACAGTTGTGGAAGGCGCAATTTGATATAATTAAGGAACCGAACATGTGTATTAAATAGAGATATTCGATATAAGTGGCCACTAAATATTCAACAAAAATCAGAAGTTGATCTCGCACTTTTATTCCAGCTCTGATACTCTGCAGCTCTGAATGTTGATTGCAGTCATGGTATTCTGGTGATGTTGGATTTCCTCGCAATTCCTACATGTTTTGTCGTCTTTCAAGAAGAGGTGTGATTGCGGTGGACGCTTACCCCAGTGTGCACTGAAGTTTTTTTTCGTTCGGTACACATAAGCAGAAAATTCTGATGTCTCAATACTCCTTGAAGCACCGCCATGGCTCAGTGGTAAAATACTTGGCTGCCACGCAGGGCACCCAGGTTCGAATCAACAGACAGTTTGGCAGAATACTTTGTTCGGAGAAGCAGAAGGAAGAAAGTTAAAAAATACATTACTAAATTAAGCGGATGCAGTAATCACTAAAGCAATAAATTCGTAAGGGTGCGTTATAATAGTAAGGTCTATTTTTATGCCAATAATTTAATGAAGTCTTCAAATGGCAGTCCATTCAATAACATTTGTGGACAACAATGAGCAAACAAGGAGCTTTGAGGGCACTCCAATGGTTTTCCCCACGAGAGTAGTTCAAGCGCAGTGAAATGTTATGCAAAAGAGAGCAATTACAATAAATAATCTTCATTTATCTGTTTGTGTTCCTATACAGACTACCCCACTCAAACTTGAATTTTTCTCAAAAGAAACAAAAAAAATTGGCGCACACAAGAACAAAGAAGGTAGAGGCGAGTACCATTAACGCTAAGACAATAACTGTTAAAATTCGGAAGATTGAACAGAGCATTGAAATCGTCAAAATGTTTATTGTCATGAGCCTGATTATGCCCGCTGTAAGGCCTCTGCCGTCTTGTGCCAGTCAACCCGATCTTTTGCTCTCTGCTGGTCCGTTGTACCCGCATACTTCTTATTCTCTTTGGCTCACCCAACTTTCTGTACACCCTGAGGCGTTTGCCGTCTCTGAGAATTCGGTCAGTTCCCCTAATGACAGCGGTTATTCTTCCTACATGCTACATGCCTAGTCAATGTGTATTTCATCTCCTTGACTTCAGCTGTGATATTCTAAACACTATTTTCGCATATACACCACATGTACTTTGCAAATAGTTTGGAACAAGACAAGCAATTGGGAACACTTTTTCTCATTGCCCCCGTTGTCGAAAATTATGCCAAGCAGATTTACACCACCTCTTTTGGGTTGGTTGTGCTTTCTCGCGAGGGCAAACTCTCACAAATAAAGTGTTTGTTCCTGATTTTCCACATTGCCTAGAAAACTTAGGAATATTTATTTAAAAGTGGCATGTTTAACGTTACTTTGAAAGACACTGTTAAAGATTCCATTACTTTTTACGGTAAATTAAGAGGGCACAGGAAAAATACATTTACATTAACAATTATGAAAGACTTGACCTGGCGTGCTTATTAAATATCAATTTTTGTATGACAACTGTAGAATTAGAGCGGATACAACTTTGGCACTTGAATTTGACCCAATATACGCTCGTCATAGGAGAATTGCTTTAATCTCAGGCATGCTAATGGTTATCAACAAGGAGGCATAATTTTATCACAGCGACCGTCTCCTCTTCCCTTTGGGGAAATAAAAAAGATAAAATGCTCCACAGTTCATGAAAAAATGAAAACGATGAAGTCAATTGGGCATTAAAGCTTAGAAAGAGACCGTTCTCAGAACGCAATACAAGCGGTTTCCATCGCCATGTATATTGAAACTCCTTCATGCTATAATTTTTTGCAACAGCAACGTTATAGGCGTCAAGGCAAAAGTAATGCCCCCCTCCTCCTTTTGCATACATGTGCCTTGAAAGGTTGCAAACAATAAAATATACAACTTAATACCATGCACCTATTTCCCGTATTGTTTACGTAAAACCCATGAACCTTTTTGCACATTGCGCGGTTTAAAAATGTCTTTCATGCTTGACCTCTGTAAACTTCTCTTCACCAGGGTCTTTTCTGCATGGGTCCTGCCCCAGGGTTTATATCGACATCGGAATTCTTAAATTTCCACGAGCGAGACTACTTGGAAGTGCCCGTTGAAAAGCCTCGTGACACAGTGCTCGCCCTGATTTACACATCAGGAAGCACTGGCTTGCCGAAGGGGACAGAGATCACGCATTACAACTACGTGGCCGCCTTTTACTGTACAACGTAAGAAATGCCTCGTTGTATATTGACAATAACCACGTCTGTATGCATCCATACAGTGGCGCAGTACGTAAAGTACCTGTGTAAAATAGTGTTTCACCCGGAGAAAGCAGTAGTATTTATGTAAGAAATGCAGCGGAAGAAGGCGAAGTCTTAATCTGTCTTACAGGGATGCTCACACAGTGGCAAGGTGAAATCACTGCCGGCCAATAAAGGACACAATGTGCGTTGCGTTTCCCTGTAGTTAGACAGTGCCGTTTATTATCACGCTGCGAGTAGATTACCTCACCTCAGCCCAAGTATGGCATACAACGAGTTGCGCTCTTTTGGCTGTCACATCGATGTTATATATGCTGCCTTCCCTATTGACAGCAGTAGCTAGAATGGGCATACAAGACCACAGGAAATGTTTCATGTATTAACTAGTGAATTGTCATGTACGTTAGTCATCGGGATGGAGAGGTATGACTAATCGTCAACGTGGATGCCTTTAGAATAAACTGTGCTTTAGCTGTTGAATACGAACATTGTGTAAGCTTACTTAAATTGGGGTAGAATAAACATTTGCCTACTTCTATGACGAGACGTTTTACTTTCGTGTTATACGGATTCCTATGACGGAAAGATGAAGAAGATTTTGTTTCTTCTTCCTCCGTTAGTGTGTTATGCAATAAACAACGTTTTAAGCATATAAAAGTGTGTAACAATAGTAGGTAAATGTAAAATTTATAAAATGGAAGAGGAATTAGTATATAAATACAGCGAAAACGAAAATGATAATGCTGTGCTGATAGATTCTTCAAACGATGGAGGGTATATATATATATATATATATATATATATATATATATATAGTGGGAGTAATAATTCAATGGGCCAGTTAGTCTTCGTGAAGGTATGGGATATGGCACAACGGGAGCGTTGTCAACAAGGATAAATATATTTATTTCTCAACAGTTTCGGGAGGGGTCCTCCCTTCATCAGGGGATGAGTTATACTGACATGAGCTTCCAAACTTCGTTGCTGCCGCGTCCCTCTCGCCTTGAAACACGTTTGCGAGAGTGAGAGGGAACTAGAAAAAGGAAAAAAAAAACAAAAAAGGGGGAGAAAAAAGACGAAAAAAAGAAAGAAAAGAAAGAAAGTGAAAAAGAGGAAGAACCACTGTCAACACTGAGAACGAAGCCAACTGTCCGTCTGTAGACGGACAGTTGTCCGTCTACAGACGGACAGTTGTGTGTGTGTGTGTGTGTGTGTGTGTGTGTGTGCGTGCGTGCGTGCGTGCGTGTGTGTGTGTGTGCGTGTGTGTGTGTGCGCGCGTGTGTGTGTGTGTGTGTGTGTGTTTGTGTGTGTGTGTGTGTGTGTGTGTGTGTGTGTGTGTGTGTGTGTGTGTGTGTGTGTGTGTGTGTGTGTGTGTGTGTGTGTGAAACTGAAAATGAAGCCAATCTGAAAAAGTAGCTTAAAATAATACTACCAAAAAACAAAAATGTGTGCTGAGCAAGCGGTCAAACCATCTTTTGTTTTTGAAAGACATAACTACGAAATATAAACTAGAGATCTGAAAAGGTAGTGGTTCACTAGCATGGTAATCTTTTAGTTGCGTTGATGTAATCAAACACAGCGGAGCATACATCCCTGTGGCAGTAACCAAATGAAGTTCCGCCAAGTGATAAAATTACTGGTAAATTTACTTGTATTCCTAGCTTTTGTAATGGAGCTACTAAAATCTTTTTCTCTGATAAGAATAACGATGACAGAATAAAAAGAAATGTTCAATTGTTTCAATTTCGTTGCACCAAATGCATAGCGGTGACGCCTTGAGCTGAGCTTTATTAAGGTAATAATTTAGTTGTGGAACTGCACAGCGCAATCTGGTATAAGTGACCTCTAACTGGCGAGATACTGTTTATTCCAGCAATAGCTCAAATGCTCTAAATCTTTGAATTTATCCAAATTACCTTTTCCCCATTGCAAGCAAGCATTTCAAAACCTTAACGCGGTTACGTAAGCCGTATCTGGCAAAACTGGGATAGTGGGCCCACCCAGGGATACTGCTGCTAAAGAGTCCGCCATTTCGTTCAAATATAATCCGCGGTGGCCTGGTACCCATAGCAAATGCAGTTTTTTTACGTTTTTTGGTACTAAATGCCGAAACGTATTCATCAGCTCTGAATTTACTGCCGCAAAAAGTGCATTACAAACTGATAACGAATCTGTAATGATAACTGCTAATGACTCGCTTGAGGGTAATTTGCGTAGGGCAAGAACAATGGCCAATAATTCTGCCATGAATACCGGGGTATAATCTGGGAGTCGAATCGAAAAGGAACTGTCCAAAGAAGGAGAGAAGATGCCAACCCCAGCCTTTTCTTTTGACGCAGATGCATCAGTCGCTATGATATTGCTTATCTCTAGGTGGGCTAGATAATCTGCTAACTGGTCATATAAATACCTATATGCCAATTGTTTCGCGTTATGAGGAACTATATCATCGAATTGTATGCTAAGCATTGACTTTAGGTTGTGTATTGGACCAATATGTCTAATTTTTACATTCAGTTGCTTTAGTAGCGCTTGTGCAAATACAATTTGCGGGGTGTGTAGTCGCGACCAATGGGTTTCGAAAAATAAAGTCGGTTCTTGAATGAAAGCGTAAAATGAGAGTCTTTGGTGTGAACTGTATATCTTTAAGAATGCTTGCACAGTAAGAATTTTAAACCTATTTAGCAGAGAAGGTAGGCGAGCTTCCATATACAACACGTTATTTGCAACAAACTTTGGTAGACCCAGACACAAATGCAACGCTTCTCTTTCCAGCAGTATTAGGGGTCTCATTTTATAGGCTGCCCTGCCAGAAAATAATACACATCCGAATTCCATGATGGGCCGCACATAAAGTTTATATATCATTATTAGCATATCTCTTCTTAAACCCGCTTTACGGTTTGCAAGCTTCCGAAGCCACCCCATGGCCCGTGTTGCCTTGGAGTACACATCATCAATGTGACTTCTCCAATTTAATGTGTCATTATATATGATGCCCAAATATTTAAGGGAATTCGCCTGCGGAATAAGCTCATTACTGTACATTAACGAGATGTTGATAGGCTGCAGAAAAGAGAATGCAAGGAGCACACTTTTCTTTACGTTCAGGGTCATATGAATATTTTTAAGCCATCTTTCTATCATATTTAGATAATTTTGTAGACTCTGGTATAATGATTGAAGGTTGGTATTACTTGCGAAGAAAGCAATATCGTCCGCGTACACATATAACTGAATATCCTTAGTTGATGGAATGGAGCTTAAGAAAATGTTAAATAAAACTGGCGACAGGACAGCCCCCTATGGTACGCCACGTGTCTGCTTATATCTATTCGATAAGTACCCATCTTTAAAGCAGTAATATTCTCTCCCTCTTAAAAACTCCGACACCCACGCAGTGATGTAGTTGGGAAAGTGGTGATATTCCATCTGTTTAATAAAATTGAATGCTCAACCCTATCGTACGCTTTACCCAAATCTAAAGTAACTAAAGCACAGTATTGGCGCCGACGCCGAGCCAGTTGTATTCGGCTCTCCAAATCAACATGCGCACACCATATTGAGCAACCTGGTCTAAAACCAATTTGACTGGGGTTTAATATTACGTTATTATTAATATATTTCATTACCCAGGCATTCAAAACTCTTTCAATTAGCTTAACCAGATTTGACGTGATTGATATTGGCCTTACATTGTCCAAGGCGAATCCTTTTTCCTGCTTTTTAAGAAGTGGAATCACTTTAGACAGCTTCCATTCCGCAGGTATCCAAGCTTTTGTCAAAGAAAAATTCACCAGATTAAGTATTTCAGTTGGACAAATCTCGAATATTACTTTTATCATTGAATTTGTTACCCCGTCTGGTCCAGGTGCCGAAGGAGATAAGTGCCTTATTACCTCTGCCAGCTCATCTAAAGTAACCTCCTCGAAATCCTCGCCTGCCATTGGGTTCACAATGTGCAGTGGTAGAGTTGACATAAATCTATCTTGGAGCCCTTTCGCAATATTCTCTACTAAATCAGAGAGCTCACGTGGGGAAAGAACAGAAGAGTCAATATTTTCAGCGGGTGGTAACATCTTTTGAGATCTTAAAAATCTGAAGAGCACTTTTTTGTTTTTAGCCCGAGAAAGATACTCATGTCGTTTCATATTATAACCATCTTTTGCTGTACTTACTGTGCGTTTGAAGTCTGCTGCTGCGAATTTATCATCACACCAATTTCTTGGACATTGGTTGACCAGCAGTTGTTTCCATGCAGCTTTCCGTTTTCTATAGCTCCTCGTGCACTCTTCAGTCCACCGTGGACTAAAAGAACCTCTTGTGGCCGAGTTTAATTTAAACGTTGCGTCTTTTACTGATCTTTTTAACACTGCACACAGACTCATAACCCTAAGGTCACCTTGTATGCCCTTGCGGTGATCAAAAGTAGCCCTCAAGTCTTTTTCTAATTTTCTATAGTTGAGGAATGAGCGGGCCTTTTCGGCGACATGTATTCTTGGAAAGCTCAGTACAAAACTAATAGGCAAGTGGTCACTGTTAGTAGCACAGTCTAAAGTTTGCCACGAACATATATTTAGAGATGAGCTTGAAAATGTCAAGTCAATTACAGATTTAGAGAGACCTCGGGCAAAAGTAGCAGATTGCGAATTTAAACAAGATAAATTCTTGTCAATAGCCCATTCCCACAATCGTTTTCCGCTTAAATCTGTTTTAAAACCCCAGGCCACATGATGTGAATTGAAGTCTCCAGTGATTAATATATCCTTTCTGCAGGCAGAGAACATATCGTCTAGACTTTGTGTGTCTTGCACCCCGGCTGGGAAATACGCATTTACAAACGACAAGGGAGAAGCGTCTGGTAATATTATGTCTACTATCAAAATTTCACAATCTGGAGTCACACAACGATAAGAGATCGTAGCTTTGTGACTAAACTTAGTTGCTATCAAGACAGCAAGCCCACCACCTCTGCTAGGTCGGTCCAATCGAAATAGCCGATGATTTTTTAGGTGAAACTTCTGGCTGGTTGAAAGCCAGGTTTCTTGCAGTGATATAATATCCGGGGAAAGTTGTGAAGAAAGGTATGATAGGTCTGTGGCTGCGGAAAATATAGATCTGCAATTCCACTGTAATATGGTTAGTGAACCTATTTTGACGACAGAACCGTCGCAGAAACTGCTTGGTCCAAAATGTCCTTTCGCAAAAGTCTTTCTTAGACATGTTCTCAAAGAATTCTTTTTTGGATAGATACTTTTTAGATTTCGAATTATGTGAAGAGTTTTTTGATTGGGGAGATCGGGTTCGCTTCAGAGCCTTATGAGAGTCCATATCCATATCTGCACATGCTTCCGAATCATCCGTAAGGTCACCGTCTTCCGTTGTTTTGGAAGTCCCTGCCTCAGGAGAAACCGCTCGCTGACGTGTTGTCGAACTTTCTATTTCCGTACGCTGCGATACCAATGATGTCTGAGGAGCCCAATCGTTCGTAGATGCTACACCTAGAATTTGAGATAGTTGATTGGAAACCAATTGTGCCAAGCTTTCAAAAAGGTTGTTTGCGAGGCGTTCCATTGCCTTTTCCATAGCCTTCTCTACGGCCTCTGCGATAGATGTTGCGAGAGATGCATCCATGGCGGTGGTATTACGTGCTGCAACACTGGCATATCCTTTAGATCTCTCCTGCATTTCTGCAACGGCTTCTCTCCGAGAGCACCTCTTGCATTCTACAATATCCAATATGGCAAGCTCCCTTTCTTTTGCTGCACAGTCTGCGGAGTCTGCAGGGTGCGCCCCATTACATAAGCAGCACCTCTCTTTCTCAGAGCTGCACTCGCGGCTGTCATGATTTTCACCACACAGACGGCATCTAAGAACTGATCGGCACCCCCTGACGCTATGTCCATATCGCCAACATTTCAAACACTGCAGGGGTTTGGGGGAAAGTGGCTCTACCTTATAGATCAGTGGCCATGCCTTAATTTCGGAAGGTCGGACTGTTCCTAAAAAGGTCACTATCACCGATTCCGTTGGTGATTTTATGTTGTCAATTGTACGGGTGCACCTGTACACTGAAATTACACCCGCCACCGAAAACAAATCGAGCACATCTGCAGGTGTCAGGCTTGTGTCTACACCGCGGACTAATCCTTTCGAGCATGCGAGGTGTGCCGGAATAAATGGGCTTACCGGATGCGCTGCGAATTCGGAACATTGCAGGAGCTCACGAATGCATTCCTGATCTGCGGAACAGCACAGGATGCCTCCTCGACCAAACTGGCGGACCTCAGTGATCTCCTGGGGATGCGAAGTGGCTTTTCGAAGCCCCACTTGAATCGCCTTTGGGTTCTTCATCGGAATACTGCCCCCATCTGTAGGTACCAGCGCCACAGGGACACTTCTCGCTCCACTGCGTAACAAATAGTCTATCGGCCAATCCTTGGCGGGAGTGGAAGCTAACCAAGGGGAGTGCCCTTGGCCGGGGGAAGAAAATGACATCAAAATGGAATGACTCGCTTCAGCTGAGAAAGACCAATACAGTTACCGGAAAATAAAGAACTCTCAAAGAACAATAAGGATACTGCCGCCCGATCCTGAGCCCGGGCAGCTTCTTCACAGTTGAGCCTCACAGACGAAATGCGACGTGGCGTTCCAGGCACTGGTAGACCGGACTAAAAGCAATGATTCACCGAACGAGCCTTCTTCGTCGGAACTCTAATTCTTCGTCGGGCTCAAACGCCATTTTTTTTTTCCTTTCTCACTTCTTCCTCATCTACTTCTAACTCCTAACCATTGCTACCTTCTTACGTTACAGAATTCTCCCTCCCCCCTAAAGAATGCGCGCGTTGCATATTAAAATGAATGATGAATAAGCAGTCTTAGAACACACAAAAAATGTCCAAATGGGCTGTAGTTCCACATCAGATTGAAGTTCCGTAAAGTCGCACGAAGATTTCACAGGAGAGGGCAGCAATCCGGGGTGACTACCGCTCTGGTGGGCGAGGCTGACTGTTGCTTTCTGGAAAACACAAGTACACCTTGAGCGTGGAAACTGATGATGACACTGCTTGTATTCTTGCGAGGAATGAACGAGGTATGAAGGCTTTGAAGCACCAGCAGCATACTTGCGTAGGCGTCGCGATTTTCGTCTTGATTTGTGATTATGTGGCACCACCCGTTTGCGTATTTGTTGACCATGGTTGTTGCGGTAAATTCCGCGTCCTTCCGGAATACGGAGTGTTGGTTTCCGCATTTTCCGTCGTCGTATGTCATGTTGTCTGAGTATATACCTCTGCTGGAGAAAACGTACTCGACGTCCCTTGGGAAAATGTCTAGGATTCGAAGCTTTCTTTGTCTCGAGTGAGACTTCTTGAATATGTTGTCGCTTTGGTTGAGTCGTTTGTAAACGTCTTTCTTGACGTCGTGTGTGTTCTTCCGACGTCTCTAGTTGTTCGTGTCAAAAAACAAGACGCTTAACCTGACAAATTTCATCGTGCTGGCCTTGCTCATGTTGCGAAAAGTGTTCAGGTGGCAGCCTTTTTGGAATAGGACAGTGCTTTTCTTGGAAATTTGGCGTATTGTTCAGTGGGTAGCTGTTGCAACGCTTTTCAGGCAGCGAAGTTGGTAGGACAGATTTGACTGGAGTAACATCAGAGGCGCCTGCGAGAGCATTCATTACGTAGGTTTCTGGCCCCTGGCAACCTGTAATAGTTGCTTCCGAGCCTCCTGTGTTTGGCCTTTCAGATGGCTGTGCTCTCAATGGCGACACCGAAATAGGCGTGGTTTGGTCAGATTCTAGTTGGGAATGACTGTCTTTGTGTGCAACGAACGATGCGAGCTCTTCTGGCGCATGGAACTGAACTGTAGGTCTCGGGCTTGACTGAGTGTGCTCCGAGCTTCTCTGCTCTATTCCGACCATAGTGAACGTGTGAGATGCGTGGTGGGCGTTGTGAGCGACCGAAGATCCACGCGATGGAAAAACAGGGGGTTGGTGAATGCATGAAGGGTGCTTTTGACTGGGACCACCGATTGCGGTTGTCGGTGAATGGTGGGTTATAAGCAAGTCTTCGTCATGAACGTCATGTATTTTTTAAACCAAACGATCATTTCTTGTTTGATCTTTTCCCATGACTCGTCGTTTTGAAATATATAGGTGAGGTAGAATTTGAAAGCCTCATCGGAGAAGTAGTCGGTAGTGTTTATGATCATCTCCCGTTTCGATCATGATGTAGTAGTAGCGTAGAGCTCGAACAGGTTGAACCAGTCTTGTACGGGCCATCGTCCGCTGCTCTGGTGTACTTGGGGATGGGAAGGTCAGTAGATGCTTCTGACATGATGCTGGTCGATGCGTAATGCTAGGCGCTTGTACGGTAGTCCATGTATGCTCAGGGTGTCATGCGGAGAACTGCGCAGATGATGAGCGACTCATAAAGGGGCTCGAAGGTCTTCATCCTGTCGAATCGTGTGCCGCGATAATGAATGGGCGACGTGGCCTGGCTCATACGCAATGTTTTTTCCATTCGCACTTCGTCCTGTCTACTTCTAACTCCTAACCATCGCTACCTTCTTACGTTATATATATATATGTATATATATATATATATATATATATATATATATATATATATTGGAAAAATGTGTGTACCTAAGGGCTTGTTTTTCCGTGTTTTGACAATATATTAATGAGATCTAACAGACAGTAATGCCAAGGAATGTACAGAGGAAGTTATTATAACCAATGGAATGTAAATAAGAAGAAAGAAAAGTGGGTGAAATAATACCCAGCCGTGAGCGGGAATCGAAGCTACGACCTTCGAATAACGCGTTCGATGATCTAACCACTGAGCTATCACAGCGGCCTTCCCTCCATCCACTTTTTTGGGTTTATATGTGAATTTAGAAGTAGGAGTGTCAGTCAGCGCCATCTATAAGCCAAGCGACGAGTGTGAAACACTCATTTATGCGCATGTTTGGCGTCACGTAGCACGTGAACTTATTACGAGCGGGCAGCTGATCAATAGTCCCTCGTATACAACCTAATGACACCAAGTCTGCCAGTACGAGACCCTCGTTAGTGAATAAGGGAAAGAAGTGTGTACCTAAGGGCTCGTTTTTCCGTGTTTTTACACAATAATATTGAGATCTAACAGACAGTAATGCCAAGGAATGTACAGGGGAAGTTATTAGAACCAATGAAATGTAAATAAGAGAAAGAAAAGTGGGTGAAAAAATAACGAGCCATGAGCAGGAATCGAACCTACGACCTTCGAATAACAAGTTCGATGCTCTAACCACTGAACATTCCTTGGCATTACTGTCCCTTAGATCTCCTATATATATAAATAAATATATATATATATATATATATATATATATAGATAGATAGATAGATAGATAGATAGATATTCATATACATATATTTAAATACCACGGTTTAGCTGACGCTTTATTCAAGGAAAAGCAAGATGGCGCTGATGGTGAAGAACGAAACGAAGACTGATGATGGTTAGTGACAGATGAGGAAGATGAAGTCCAATGAATTCTTACACTAATTTCCGCCATCGACCGAAGCGCCCAGCCTGGCCGCTAATTACGCTGTGAAACGCATACGATAGGGCTTGAGACGCGAAACGTGCACAGACTCTGCCCCGCGGCAGCGTTGGACAGTGGGGGCATGAACAGGTGTGACACGGTAGTTCACCGATGAGGTCTGTTCGACAACGTTGTATGAGCCAAGATAGCATGACTCAAGATTCTCGCATAAGCCAGGCGTTCGCGCAGGAGTCCACAGAAGTACATTGTCACCAGGGCGGTAGAGAACAACGTGGTTAGTGGCATCGTAATGATGTTTTCGATGTTCTTGGCTAGGTTCGGTGTTTGCATGGGCAAGACTAAGGCATTGAGCAACACGGGACAGAAACTGGTCGCAAACGAATGGTGAAGAGTTGACGGGTTCAGAAAAGAATGAAACGTCGAGTGGTGATGTCGGTTAGCGTCCGTATACTAGAAAAAATGGAGAATAGCCTGTGGTTCATAGAACTTACGTATCATATGCATACGTGACAAAGGGAAGTATGGCATCCCAATTGCGATGGTCCAGTTGGATATACATGGACGGCATGTCACACAGCGTGCGATGAAATCTTTCCGTTAAGGCATTAGTTTGTGGGTGATAGCTGGATGTTGTTTTATAAACTCTTTTCGATGCTTGAAGAACTTCACTGAACGTGCTTGAAAGAAATGCCTTGCCCCGGCCGTTCAAAAGAACACGAGGGGCTCCGTGACGTAGGTAAATAGCATTCAAGAAGAAAGTTACTACTTTGAAAGCAGTTTCAGAAGTGATCGAGGCCGTCTCAGCGTACCGAGTCAAGGGATCAACCGCGGTGACGATCCATCTCTTGCCGTCTGATCTAGTTGGGAGGGGCCCAAAGAGGTCAATTCCGACGACAGAGAACGGCTCTGCTGGACAAGGAAGTGGTTGTAGGGTCCCGACTTGAGCAGTAGTGGGCCGCTTGCTGTTTTGGCAATGTGCGCACAAGGCAATATATTTAGCTACCGTCGTGGAAAGATCTGGCCAGAAGAATCGACTGCGGATGCGCTCGTATGCTTTGTAGGAAGCCAAGTGGTCTGACGTCGGGTCGTCGTGGGAAGCACGCAGAACTTCAGTGCGTAGTGCGCGTGGTACGACGGGGTGCATCGGTGGCTTTCCGTGTGGAAAATGTATCGATATAGCACATCGTCCTCCAACTTGAATAGTCGGAGCTGTTTGTCGTTGTTGTTGTTGTTGTTTCCCTGTGCAAATGGCTTGTACCCAAAGAAGGGGATTGGCCGATTAAATGGTGAATTTGCCCTAAACTTTCAGCAATGCGTCATTCCTACAAACTTTTTGTAACCTAATTTTGATTTGAAATACCGATATCAAGTTTGCAGAAAAAAAAGAAGAAAAATAGTGAGACAGTAATTTAGCATAAAAATCGTTTAGTCGCAGTGATGTACTCTTGAACGGCGAATAAAACATCCCTGTGGCTGAAACCCAGTGTAGAGGCTCCAAATGAAAGAAGATCAGGTTGTGATAGTTGCAAGCCCAGTCTTTGAAGAGGTGGTGCTAGTATGCTTTGCCTGAATAAATCGAAACGGCGACAATGTAATAAAAAATGACTGATCATTTCCTCTTGATTACAGGAAATGCACATAGGGGAATTCAATATACCTGATCTATGCAAGTAAAAGTTGAGGGAGGTAACGCGGCAACGAAATTTCGTGATGACAACTTCCATCATCCTTGAATTAGTCAGTTCATTGCGCCAGGGAAATAACAAGTGTTTGTACTCTGGAGAAGCCGTCAGTGCAGGGTCAGATAAATTTTGCCTGATTTTAAGTGTGCGAAATCGCGCCACCGTAATGTATACTGTATGAGGGAAAATAGGAATAATTGGTGTCGAAAGAGATGCCTTCGCAAGAGAGTCAGCTGTTTCGTTTAACAACAAACCTTTGTGCCCTGGTGTCCGGATTAAATGAATACTTCGGAGATGACAGGGAATCAAAGATTTAAAAAGTTTCACTTTAGGTGAGTGACCAGATGCGGACAGAGAAGAGCACACTGATAATGAATCAGTTATGACTGCTACGACTGGAATGGAAATATTTACCTTTCGCAAAGCTAACATTATTGCCATGAATTCAGCCAGAAAGACAGGAAGAAAATTCGGTAAGCGAAGTGAAAATGACCAATCAAGTACGGGGCAATATATTCCAACGCCTGATTTTTCATGTGATTGAGATGCATCCGTTGCTATAAGGACGTTTGTTGGCAGAGTACTTAAATGCTCCTGCAATAAACCATTTAAAATGCCTGTAGGTAATTGCTTAGCGTGAGTTGGGAAGATATTATGGTAAACAATTTCTGGAGAACTTTGTTTCTCAGTTAAAGGAATCAGATCACGAACGTGTACATTTAGTGTCTCAAGTTACGATTGAACAAATACTATTTGTGGTTTGTGAAATCTGGGCCAATGCATGGAGAAGAATAGGTCAGGATTGGAAATAAAAATGATTTGTTCAGGGTTAAACGGTGCTTCATATATTCGTAAAAAGCTCTGCACAGTAAGAATGTTAAAGCGACCAAATAAGGTTGGTATTCGTGCTTCAAGTTATAACTCTGCATTTGCAGTATACTTTGGAAGCAGAGCCGTAAAGCCTCTCTTTCCAACAGAACGAGCGGCCGAAGTTTGTAGGCTGGCGCACCAGAAAAAAAATGCAGCCAAACTCCAACACAGGTCGGGCATACATTTTATATATAATCAAAAGTGCCTTTCTTCTCATACCTGATCTGTTTCTGGAGCCTTGCATTTGAGGAAGATGAAGCACCGGTAAGCCGACTGATGAGGTCAGTGCAATAACAATCGGCTCGCTGGTGAGTGGTAAGTAATGACGGACGAATGAATGAAGGTAGAGAAAAAATGGATGATATTGACGAGGCGTCCTTCGTATAGCCAATTTGACAAGGGAATGTCACATGTGCCGAAGACTGCGGCAAAGGGCACCGTGACAAAGCGTCGGCATCTTGGTGTTGTCTTCCAGTCTTGTAGATGACGTCAAAGTCATATGATTGTAACCGGAGAATCCAGTGGCCGAGTCGTAACGACAAGTTTTTGATTGTGGATAACCAGCAAAGAGCATGGTGGTCTGTCTCAACAGTAAAATGTCGACCATGTCGATATGGACGAAATTTTTGAATGGACCAGACAACAGCCGAGCACTCTTGTTCGGTTATCGAGTAACTTTTCTCTGCAGAGGTCAGAGTGCGGCTTACATACGTGACAACTTTCTCGAGAAAGCCATGGTCGCGCTGGAGGAGTACAGCGCCGATTCCTTGTCCACTAGCGTCAGTGTGTAATAACGTAGGTGCCTTGTCATCGAAATAACAAAGCACCGGTGGAGATGTCAGTCCATGCCTGAGTTCTTGAAATGAGGCATCGCATTGATCATTCCAATCGAAGGAACCAGTACTAGCAATGAGCTTGTGCAGAGGAGCGGCAGTAGTGACAAAGTTGCGAATGAAGCAGCGAAAGTACGATGCGAGTCTAAGGAAACTGCGTAGTTCTTTGGAACGAAAGGGTCGCGGAAAGTTGAGGACTGCGGAAATTTTGTCCGGATCGGGCTGGAAGCCATCTTTACTAACGAGACCTCCAAGAACTTTTATAGCTGTGTGGCCGAAATGGCACTTCTTTGTGTTTAGTTGAAGTCCAGCATTGGAGAGACATGTGAGCACTTGATCTAGGCGTTGCAGATCATCAGAAAAAGTGAAACAAAACACGGCAATATCATCGAGGTAGCATAGACAAGTTTTTCCACGTGAGGCCACGAAGAACAGTGTCGATCATCCTTTTAAATGTGGCGGGAGAATTACATAGGCCGAACGGCATTACGTTAAATTCGTAAAGACCATCCGGCGTAGAAAAGGCGGTCTTTTTTTGTCTGCTTCGTTCATTGGTATTTGCCAATATCCGGACCAAAGGTCAAGAATTAAGAAGTATTGAGCACCTTGCAATGAGTCAAGTGCATCATCTATACGCAGCATCGGATATACATCCTTTCGGGTAATCCTGTTCAGCGCGCGGTAATCAAAACAATATCGTACCATTCCATCCTTCTTTTTTACCAACACAACGGGTGATGACCAAGGACTGGTAGAGGCTCGTATGATGTTTCTTTTTATCATATTGGTCACGTTGTCCTCGATGATTTTGCGCTCGGCCAAGGATACTCGGCAGGGACGACGTCGTACAACAGTCTCAACTTCAGTGTCGATGCGATGATGCGCAACTGTGGTCTGTCCTAGTTCCGAAGCAATGGCGTTGAAGGAGGCCTGTTTTTTTGTTAACAAATTTATCAGTGCCTCACGTTGAGGAGCAGAAAGGTCAGGATTTACCCGGGACCAAAGGAGGAAGAAGTAACAGACTGGCCCTGTTGTGGCTGAGCTGTCAAGGCGTCAAAAGACCAAAGATACCGGTTGGATATCCACATAACACCACACTGCAGAATCTTGCGGTAGGAGGACAGGCTCCGGGGTAGGGTTCAGGCCAAGGATTATCACAGCACTGTCTTTGAACCGCATCAGGCTGAAGGGGACTACAACGCCACGAGCTAGACAGTGGCTGGAAGAGGTGATAAGGACGTCACCATTGGCAATATTCAGAGGAGTGATGGTGATAAGTTGCTCTTGACCCGGAAGCAGTATGGAATAGGAAGCTGTGAAAAAACGCAATGGTTTCTCGTCGAGGCATTCGCTGCAGTGATCGGTCTCGGTCATCTCGACTACACGTTGACGGCAAGAAATTAATGCAGATGCTGATGATAGAAAGTCCCTACCTAAAATTAGTTCATGAGAACATGAAATTAGGACATCGAAGGTGATGTGATGACGAATACCATCAATGAAGGCACGCGCTGTACATTGGGCCGATGGTATAATTATTGCTCCATTGGCCCCAATAATAGATGATTCAAGGTAGGGTGTCTTCACTTTCCGCAAACGAGAACACAAGTCGGCACGCATAACCTAAATAGTTTCTCCCATGTCCACCAAAGCCAACACCCGCACACCTCGCACAGTCACCAATAACATGTTTCATGGCCGTTCAGGAGGACTTCGGTCATTTCGCCGTGATGCAGTTTTCCCTCCAAAAACTGCACTGTTTAGTTTTCCAATCGCCGGGCAGCCAGTTGAGAGACAGGCTGAAGTGGTGAAACAGAGCGTCGGATTGGCGAAGGGAGCGTGGTCGGGAGGCACGTGTGTTGTTGGTCGTGTTGAAAATACACACAGGAGACGGGGATCGGTGGTTGGAAGTACTGTTGGCATAACAGTAGTAACCTCGAGCACATGTGTCGTCACGTTCAATAGCGGCATAACCACGACGTTCATCTTGCTGCGGACGTCGACACAACCGGAAATGTGTCCTCGAATTCCACAGTAGTAGCAAATAGGCCGTGAGGCCCGCCAGGAAGAACGGTAAGTAGGGTTCGGTGGACGGGTGACTAGAGGTGCGAGATGTTCGTGATCAGGTACATGTGGGGGTATTTGAGATGGCGAGGGTCGCATTGCAGTCATCTGTGCATACGCAGCGGGTCGGAGGCAAGGTGGAGCATGGTGGGTGCTTTGAAACGCTGACATTTCTTCCCTAATAATACCACGCAGATCGCTACACGCGGGTTCAGCGGGAACGTTGTTAGAAGGAGGTACACTGTAGGCTTGCAATTTGTCACGAATTATGGCTCGAATGACGGATCGGAGCTCCATACTGATTGCCAGGAAGTTCTCAGAGAGGTCGGGTTGCGGGCGGATTAACTGAAAGGTACCAAGCCGCCGGCATACAGAGACGACGTCGGAAACCGTCGAATGGTTGTGCGCAGCAAGGGCGTTGAAAGCGGTAGGTCCAATACCCTTCAGAAGGTGCCGGGCACGATTAGCTTTTGGCATGGTGTCGTCGGTATGGCGGCAAAGTGCAAGCACATCCTCAATATAAGAAGTGTAGGACTCACCGCATTGTTGAACGCGTTTTGCCAGTTTCTTCCGAGCAACTTCTGAACGGACGCTCGTTGTGCCAAAAATACGTCGGACCTGCTCTTTGAACGAAGACCAATCGCGGAAGTCGCTCTCATGATTTAGGAACCATGTCTTGGCAACCTGAGATTCGTAAAACTAGACGCGTGCTAATTTAGATGACTCATTCCGGTTGTTGTAGACACCTATGTGGTCATAGTTGTCGAGCTAGTCTTCGACATCTTCGCCAGGCAGACCGGAGAAGATTGGAGGCTCCCGAGGGGAGTTGTTCACCGGGCTAGGGTTGGCGGTGGGTGGTAGCGCCGGCGGGTGGTTTGGTTGGGCTTGCTCTTGCGCCATGGCACTCTGCTTGCGTAAGAAACGTCCCGAACGAAGCTCCAGGAGCTGGCTTTGGATGGAGAGAGGTCGAAGCTATCGGGAACCACCCTCCACCACTTGAAATACCATGGTTCAGCTGACGCTTTATTCAAGCAACAGCAAGATGGCGCCAATGATGAAGAACGAAACGAAGACTCATGATGGTAATTGACAGATGAGGCTTACAATATATATATATATATATATATATATATATATATATATATATATATATATATATACATTATAAAAGAGATTTATTGAGCGGAAAGGTTGTTGCCAGTCTGGCAATGCACCAGCCGCAGTTCGCGAGCTTGAGCCTCTGCTGCAAGCTCGATGCTGCTGCATCTGTACCGGAGTACTTCCTTTTCTTTACAATGGCTCGCGGAAAAAAGGAGCCATATTGGCGACTTAGTTCTGTGCAGACGGCGTAGAAACATGATACTGCTTGAGTCTCTGCACGTGGACAACCTCGCGGTTGCGACGTCGCAAGTCTGACGGTGGCGTAAGAGGCTCAATCAGGTAATTTGCTGCAGAAGTCTGTTAGAGAATACGATATGGCCCATCGTACTTTGGCAGGAGTTTTGAAGAGAGCCCAGGTGTGCGATGCGGCACTGAGAGCCACACAAGGACACCCGGAAGAAAAACTGGAGTTGATGTCTGGGCACCACAAATTGCTTTTTGCCGGTTGTGGTCATCGGACGTTAAGCGACGAGCTAACTGGTGACATTCCTCTGCGTGTATGGCGGCGTCCAAGATCGGCAGGCATTCGGACGCGTCTGGTCGATAGGGCAGAATAGTGTCAATGGTGTGGGAGGGGGTGACAGCCATAGAGGAGGTAAAATGGGGAGAATTCTGTTGTTGCTTACGTTGCCGTATTATAGGCGTATGTAATAAATGGGAGAACTAAGTCCCAGTTAGAGTGATCAGGCGTCACGTACATGGTGAGCATGTTACCGAGAGTATGATTAAAGCGCTCGGTAGCCCTATTGGTTTGAGGGTGGTAAGCAGTACACGTGCGATGTACAACAGCACACTCAGCGAGCAATTGTTCAATGACCTCGGACAAGACGGCGCGGCCACGGTCGCTGAAGAGTTCGTGAGGGCCTCCGGGACGCAACACAAAACGACGCAGCAGGAAATTGGCAACCTCCTGTGCTGTAGCCGTTTGAAGAGCAGTGGTCTAAGCATACCGCGTTAGGTGGTCGATAGCAACTAATATCCACCTGTTGCCAGGCGGAGTCAATGGAAGGGGACCATAAAGATCTATTTCGACCCGTGTGAAGGGTCGGGATGGGCATGGTAAAGGCTGCAGTTCACCGGTGGAGGCGTGGGGTGGAGATTTTCGGCGCTGACATTCGGCACAAGAGCGGACGAAGTTGCGGATGAAGGTATACATGTCACGCCAGTAGTAAAGGTGTCGAAGCCTTTCGTAGGTCTTGAAGACTCCTGCGTGGCCACATTGTGGGTCAGCGTGGAAAGAGGAACAGATCTGCGGCCTCAGGGTTCCTGGAACGACGAGCAGCCAATTGCGTCCCTCTGGTGAGTAGTTGCGTTGATGGAAAAGCGTGTCACATATCGAGAAATGTGGAACTTGGCGCCTGAGCATTCGCGTCTTTGGGAGTTCAGAAGTGTCGGAGAGATTTTTGAGAAGAGACGCAGTCTTCGGGTCATTGCGTTGTTCGATAGCAATGGTGTCAAAGTCAAAAGATGACAATATGTGATCGCAAGCGGAGTCAGCTGTGGCATTCTGAGAAAGAGGGTAACGGGAAAGGGCGTCAGCATGCTTCCGTCCTAACCGATAAACCACGCGTATGTCATAATCTTGGATTTTCAACGCCCAGCGAGCGAGGCAGCCAGATGGGTCTTTTAACCTCGAAATCCAGCACAGCGCATGGTAGTCGGTCATGACGCCAAAAGAACGGCCATATAGATATGGGCGAAACTTTCCAAGAGCCCACACATTGGCCAAACACTCCCTTTCTTTCACGCTGCAGTTGCTCTCTGCCTTGGTGAGTGTGCGACTAGCGCATGTCACGACGTATTCCGTATGCTCCGGTTTACGCTGTGCGAGCACAGCACCCCGGCCTACACCACTTGCGTCGGTGTGGATTGCAGTTTGAGCTTCAGGATTGAAATAGCGTAGAATGGGTGGCGTCATGAGAAGCCGTCGCAAGGTGGTAAAAGCCTCGTCGCAGGCAGGGGACCACGATGAAAGGTCTTTACAGTTGCCGAGTAGTTGCGTGAAAGGTGATATAATAGTCGCAAAGTTTCGGACGAATCGCCAGAAATAAGAACACAAGCCAATAAAACTCCGAAGTTCTTTGATGGTGGCAGGTTTAGGAAACGCCGTAACAGCTTGCAATTTTTCGGGATCCGGGAGAATGCCTTCCTTGGAAACAATGTGGCCCAAAATGTTCAGTTGACGCATGGCAAATCGACATTTTTTAAGGTTTAATTGCAAACCCGTCTTGGTCAAGCAAGTGTAGACGTGCTGAAGGCGACGTAAGTATGTGTTGAAGTCAGGGGCGAAGACCAGAATATCATCGAGGTAACACAAGCAGATCTTCAATTTTAGTCCACGCAGAATGTTGTCCATCATTTGTTCTAACGTTGCAGGTGCATTGCAAAGTCGGAAGGACATGACGGTGAATTTATATAAGCCGTCTGGCGTGACAAAAGCGGTTTTGGGGCGATCGGATTCCGCCATGGGCACCTGCCAGTAGCCTGACCGCAAATCTAACGAGGAAAACAACTCGGAACCCTGTAAACAGTCGAAAGCATTGTCAAAGCGCGGCAGTGGATAGACATCCTTCAGCGTGATCTTGTTCAATCGCCGGGAATCGACACAGAAACAAAAAGAATTGTCTTTATTTTTGAACAGGACCACCGGAGACACTCATGGGCTTTGTGAAGGTCGACTAACGCCTCTGCAAAGCATGTCGTATACTTGGTCAGAAATGACGTGGCGTTCTGTAGCGGACACTTATTATGGTCGTTGTCGCAGCGGTGAGTGGGACCCAGTGTTGATGTGGTGTTCTACTGCCAAGACGGCCGAGAGATGTTAATGCAACGTCGACAGAAAGGCGGTAGCACTCAAGCATGGTCAGGAGCTGTGAACGCTGCGGAGATGTCAAATATTCAGTGATGTATAGTTGAAATATGCTTGCTGACGTTGGGTCAGCCGCGGAGACGACAGCCAGTTTACAGACGGAGGTAGAAGGCACCTCATCTGTGACGGATATAATTCTGTTAGAACTGATCATCTCGACATGGCCAAGCCACTCGTGACAAAGTAGGGATAAAGGCGATGACTCATTATTATAAATTGGCATTGTGGTTGAGCCTTCTACAAGGTCGAGAGCAGCAAAAAGCAGTAGGAGGGTTCTTCGGGCGACGAATATTTGAGATGGTGTGAAGAAGACCGTGCCATCGGATATGGCGCTGCACGAAGCTGGTACGAACGCAAAAAAGCATGGAGGGATGTAGGTGTCGTGGTTAACGACAAGTTTAATGGCAGACTGGGTGTCGATGGATGCTCCGTCATCCAGTGAGCAAAATTCACCCTCAGCCCATGCACAGTTGACTACGGCGTTATAACGCGACAAAAAGTCTCATCCCAAAATAATAGTATGGGAGCACAATGAAAGAACAATGAACTCTATCGTATACGAAACGTCCTGAATTGTTACGCGAGCTGTACATACTGCGGTTCGTTGAACAGGTTGAACACTGGCTGTGCGAAGCGATAATTACGGAGAAAGGCGTCGTAACCTCAAGAATTAAGCGTCAAAATCCAGCATCGATAACAGAAACAGCTCCACCGGTATCTACAAGAGCGACAGTAGGGATATTTTTGATGAACACATCAATAACATTGGTAGGTGACAAATGAGGACTTGGGCAAATCGAAACTTGCGCAGTTCTTGCCTCAGAAACTGCGTCGTCTAGTTTTCTTCCTCGTTAGGCGCAGGCCGTCGACGCATAGGAGAAGGCGAGCGGTGGTGTGGAGAGGGCGAGCGAAGACGTCGCGACTGGGGGCGGTTGTCGTCCTGGTAGCGGGCTGGCTTTGGAGGGGAGGAACCGTAATGCGCGTCGGAGTCAAGCGGGAAGAAGGGCTCACGGTGGTTTTCATCGGTGATATGCATCCGGCGGGGGCAATACCTTGCGAGGTGTCCGGGGTATTGACATACGTAGCATATCGGACGATTGTCGAGGGTGCGCCACGGGTTGGCGGTGCTAGTGCTGGTCCAGTGAGCCGGATGTGGGGGATAGCTTGCGCGAGGCTAAAACAGAGGTGCAGGCGCCTTGCCTAGTTGGCATGGCTCCATCCACCACATAGATGAGTGGAGCAGCCACAAGATTATGCTCGCGGGCAGCTGGTAGGGCCTCGGCAACCTCTCCTTAAATGACGCCACGGAGAGACGATGGTAAAGTTGTGGTAGGTTCTAGTGTGAAGGGCAGCAAGCATGGCTGTCGTGCGATTTCTTCGCGGACAAATAATTTTATTTCGGCTATAAGCGACGCTTGATCATGACCGTTGCTCAGCCTGGACAGTGATGCCAAATCGTGCACTGGAGGACGTCTTGTAAGAGCTCGCTGCTTCCGCAATTCATCGTAGCTTTGGTACAAGCCAATAACGTCGTTAACTGTGGTCGGGCTTTTCACCAATAAAATTTGAAAAGCGTCGTCGTCCATCCCCTTCAGGATGTGCTTACATTTTTCAGCTTCCGTCATTGGGGCGTTCACGCGTCTGCGCAAATCGACGACGTCTTCTATGTACCTCGTGAAGGGTTCACCCTTTTCTTGTGCGCGTGTGCTAAACGCTGCTCGGCCCGAAGTTTTCGGATGGCAGGTCGGTCAAAGACTGCTACAATCGACGTTTCGAATTGAGGCCACGTTTGGACGTCTCTCTCGTGGTTTATAGGCCAAAGGCTGGCTACACCCGTGAGGTAGAAGGACACACGTGTCAACTTGTCCACGTACACTCATCTGTTCAAAGCGCTCACACGATCGAAAGTCGAGAGCTAATCTTCAACATCGTTGTCATCTGTTCCGCTGAAGATTGGAGGCTCCCGCTGAGAAAAACTGCCTGTACAGGTGGCCGGAGGAGTTGGAAGCGTCTGCTGAGCAGCGTCCGGCATAGCAGGAGGTAGCCGTCAAAAAAAGAGTTCCAGGATGGTAGCGGGGAGGCATAGGGGATGGTACCAAGCACAGCTCCATGAAATATAAAGGAGATTTATATTTATATATAAAGGTTGTTGCTAGTCTGGCGATGCGCCAGATAGCAACACATTATATATATATATAGTCTAGTAGATCCTCCGTGAGCGGTCACAACGTGGTTTATTTCGACGTTTCGGCCTAGAGTCTGGCCTTCATCAGGAATTCCTGATAAAGGCCAGACTCTAGGCCGAAACGTCGAAATAAACCACGTTGTGACCGCTCACGGAGGATCTACTAGACTATATGCAACGCTACGGCCACTCAACCACCATGCCTGCATATATATATATATATATATATATATATATATATATATATATATATATATTCACACCTTGTAATACTGGCGCACACCCACAAAGGGGGATTGGCAAAGAAGGCAGGATATTTAAGGTAAAGACTTATGGCTTTAAACACACAGAATAACTTTAGACTGAGGATATATATATATATATATATATATATATATATATATATATATATATATATATATATATATATATATCAATGTTTAAAATTCTCATATATACTTAATGAAGCGGCTGGGAGGTTAGCCGCCGTGGTAGCTCAGTGGTAGAGGATCGAACACGTTATTCGAAGGTCACAAGTTCGGTTCCTGTCTACGGCAAGTTATCTATTCACCCACTTTTCTTTCTTCTCATTATCTTACAGTTTGGTCTATAACCTCCCCTATACTTTCCTTGGCATTATTGTCTGTTCTATTTTATTGATATTGTGTCAAAACACAAAAAAACAAGCGCTTAAGTATACACTTCTTTCCTATATATATATATATATTGCTCCGTGAAGGTACACGCAAAACTAGGCGTCTGAAAATATATTTACACAGCGCTGACGTGCAAGCCAAGGTGGAGAACAAGTGCTCTGCACTACACCAAAATCACGTCGTCTTTCTCCGCACCTATTTGAGCGCTTTTATGGTACATTGTCTCATAATATAAACCCCGGGTGCTGAAGCACCGTCTCGGTGCTTTCTATGATGTTGCCGAGTGGTAAAGCTTAAGGCAAGATACATGAACAATGTCTGTAGACAGTGAAGGGAAGGAGGAGGAAGACTCGAGCGGGGCTATCTCTTAGGTCACATCTGTCACCTAGCGCATTACGTGGAAGGGTTCGTAGTAGCGGGAAAGCAGTTTTTCAAAAAGTCCAACGCACCTGGTCGGAGTCCACAATAGCACAAGAGAACCCGGAGTAAAGGAAACTTGGCGATGATGAGAGTTGTAACGCTGCCGCTGCCGATCTTGCGATGCTAAGAGGTGCTGACACGCAACTTCTTGTGCTTTTCGAGCTCTGGTGATAGCATCGCGGGCGTATTCGGTCGTCGAGTCGACGGCTGTCGGAAAGATTTAGTCAAACGGTAAAGTTGGATCACGGCCAAACAGGACATAGAAAGGTAAAAAACCAGCTGCATCGTGGCGTCAGGAATTATAGGAGAACGTAACGAAAGGCAATGCAACGTCCCAGTCCTGGTGGCCGGACGATACGTACATGACGAGAATATCGCTTAAAGTCTGGTTGAATCGCTCAGTCAGTCCGTTAGTTTGCGGGTGGTAGGCTGTTGTAAATTTATGTTTTGTCTCGCTGGAGCGCAGCAGGTTGTCGATAACTCGGGAAAAAAATAGCGCCTACGATCTGTGAGGAGTTGGCGTGGTGCGCCATGGTGGAGTATGACGTCGTGCAGAAAAAAATCGACCACGTCCGTGGCACAGCTGGTCGGTAGAGCCTGTGCGATGGCGTACCGGGTTGTGTGATCTGTCGCAACAGCTATCCACTTATTCCCAGAAGTGGACGCAAGGAAATGGCCTAGGAGGTCAAGATCAAGTCGAAAGAATGGACAAAAGGGAACGTCAAGTGGTTGTAGGAACCCAGCAGAGCTCACCGAAGGTTTTTTTCGGCGTTGAAACTGGTCGCATGAGGCGACATAGCTGCGGACTGAGCGATAAAGACTGGGCCAGTAAAATCGACGCTGTACACGGTCTTACGTCCGAGACAGTCCGAGGTGACCGGCAGTGGGAGCGTCGTGGAGCTGGCCGATCACGATCGCACGTAAATGGGAAGGTACCACAAGGAACAGTTCGTTTTTATCAGGGCGGACGTGGTAACGGCACAATATGCCATCCTTGAGCACGAACAGTTGAGTAGACGGTTCGGGTGCCACAGAATGAAGCTTCTCGATGATGTTACCTAAGACAGGGTCTCGGCGCTGTTCCTCACGGATGTTGCTTAAGGCGGAGAGAGACAGGACACATGGTATTTTATCGAACACCTCAGGTGGGTCCACTGGATTCCAAGATAAACAGTCAGCGTCATGATGTAAGCGGCCAGATTTGTAGGACACTGAGTAGTTATACTCTTCGAGTCGTAATGCCCATCGACCAAGGCGCCCAGTGGGGTCCTTCAAGGATGCGAGCCAGCAGAGTGCGTGGTAATCGGTTGTGACGGTGAAATGTCGACCGTGTAAATAGGGCCGAAATTTCGCTAGTACCCAAACGAGACAAGGCATTCCCTTTCGGTGATTGAGTAATTCCTTTCCGCCTGTGAGAGGAGACGGCTGGCATAGGCGATAACGCGGGCGCAGCCGCTTTGATACTGGACTAAAACAGCACCAATTCCGTGGCCACTGGCATCGGTGCGGACTTCTGTAGGGGTGGAATTGTCAAAATGGGCCAGAACAGGTAGTTCTGTTAGCAATTCAATAAGTGTAGAGAACGCTGTAGCCTGCGCAGCACCCCATGTGAATTAGACATATTTCTCAGTACGTTTGTGAGAGGACGGGCTACTTCCGCATTGTTGGTCACAAAACGTCGAAAGTATGAGCACAGACCGAGAAAGCAGTGGACTTTCTTGGTGCAGGTCGGAATGGGAAAGTTCCGCACGGCTCACACTTTATCAGGATGCGGGCGTACACCAGAGGAGTCGACAAGGTGGCCCAACATGGTTATTTGCTGGCGTCTGAAGTGGCACTGACGAGTTCAGTTGGAGACCGGCATTGCGAAAAACAGCCAGTATTGAGGATTAGCGGCCGAGGTGGGTTTCAAAGGTCGTAGATAAGACGATAACGTCGTCAAGATAACATAGACAAATTGACCAATTCAACCCACTTAAAAGAGAGTCTATCATCCGCTTGAAGGTGGCCGGAGCGCTGCATAACCCGAAGGGCATGACCTTAAACTGGTAAAGACCGTCGGGCGTCACAAAAGCGGTCTTTTCGCGGTTCATGTCGTCCACAGCAATTTGCCAGTACCCTGATCTTAGATCAAGGGACGAAAAATACTTAGTGCCGCGAAGACAATCCAGGGCGTCCTCTATGCGCGGTAGTGGGTAGACGTTCATTTTAATAATCTTGTTCAGATGTCAGTAGTCAACACAGAATCGCCAAGTGTTGTCCTTCTTTCTGAAAAAACTACATGGGAAGCCCATGGACTACATGATGGCTCAATTATGTCTCTGGCGAGCATTTTGTCGACTTCTGCTTGAATTATGTGACGCTCGGTTGGAGATACGCGGTATGGCTGTCGATGGACTGGAGAGGCATCACCGGTGTCAATGCGGTGCTTCACAGCAGTGGTTTGACCTAGCGGATGATCACAAAAGTCAAATACACCCCAGTATGACTCAAGGACGTGAAGGAGTGCGTCATCTTGATGCGGCAAAAGGTCTGACGCGATCATTTTTTTAACGTCAGCAGACGGGCTTGCTTGCGAAGATCGAGCATGCGTGTAGCTACAGTGTCCAGCATCGTTTCGTTCGAAGACAGAGCTGAGATGACGCATTCGTCAGAGGGAGTCAGCACTGCGAGGGCAATTCCACGCGGGAGCACTTGTGGACACAGAGCAAAGTTGAACACAGTAATCAAGGTGTGGTTTGCACGAAACTGAATAACAGTGTGTGGTAAGGTAACACTTTGAGTCAAACGAATGGATGTAATGGGCGCGAGCACGTAGTCGTCATCGGCTACAGGTGGTGAGGGCATTACGGTGATGCAGGTCACAGTTTCCGGTGACAAACGGACATTCTCAGCAGACCACATACGGGCTTGGGGTGGACTGGGCGGATCAATCGGACACGGTAGGTCAAGTTGCACAGAACCAGCTGGGCAGTCGATGAGGGCGGAATGAGAGGGCAAAAAGTCAAGACCAAGGATGACATCATTGGTGCAGTGAGAGAAAACCGTGAAGAGAACTGAAGTTTGACGGCCGGCGATAGTGACGCGTGCAGTACAGACGCCAATAACAGAAGCCGTACCACCATCATCAACACGAACACTGCGTGAAGGGGCTGAAGTAAGGACTATCTTCAAGCGGTCACGATTGTGCAAGCTCATCACAGAAATATGGGCGCCAGTGTCCACCAAGGCTTCAAAAGATAAACCGTCCACTTCAACGTCGATCAGATTATGATTGGTCGGCAGCGTCAACAGAAGAATTGGAGAGCAAGTCGTATCAGCAGCGTCACTTCCAGCAGCTGCAGCCGTTAGTTTCTTGAAAAATGATTGATTGATATGTGGGGTTTAACGTCCCAAAACCACCATATGATATGAGAGACGCCGTAGTGGAGGGCTCCGGAAATTTCGATCACCTGGGGTTCTTTAACGTGCACCCAAATCTGAGTACACGGGCCTACAACATTTCCGCCTCCATCGGAAATGCAGCCGCCGCAGCCGGGATTCGAACCCGCGACGAGTTTCTTGAAGAAAACCGCCGGGCAAAAGATGGGGCGGGGAATAGGGTGGCAGCGGAGACCGGGAAAATCTACGTCGAGGTGAAGGTGAGCGACTATACTGGGCAGTGGTCGTAGTGGACGGGTCGTAATTAGCTGAGCCATCACGCCGTGGTAGTTCCTAGCCACAGAGATGGGCTGGTGAGTGCAGGTTGGAGAAGCTTGAGTTTGCCCGATACGGTGAGGTCCACGTGCTTCAGCAATGGCGGGAAATGTGTCCCACTCGTTCACATCGAAAGCAAATCGGCCTGTCGTCAGGCATTCTCCACGCATTTGGGTTACGGTTACGTGGAGCAGGGCGGCGATAATGTTGTGGGTGGCTAGAGGTAGATAAACTGACAGCGTCGGGATGGTGCACAGAACAGACCGTGTGAATACCCTCGTTGGCTAGTTCTTGGTGAACAGCGGTCTGTGTTAGCGAAATGGTCGGATGAGGATCCCTCGGTGCTAGTGCTCTCAAGGGTGCTGGTGATATGGCCTCAATTTCGCGGCGTACGATTCTCGTGATGTCACCGGAGTGTGAATTGGGCTGGGCCGCTATACGAAGATCCTCGCAAGTTGACGTCGCAGCAGTGTTGGGAAGGTGCGTAAAGTGGTTGGCGATGCGACGGCTTTAAGCCTCTTGAAGGTGTTGGCACTCCGCGATAACATCTTGCATGGTGAAACAGGCTCTGCACACAAGGAGGTTAAATGCATTGTCTGCGATGCCCTTGAGCACGTGCGCTACCTTGTCTGCTTCAGCCATGGGTTGGTCAATTTTACGGCAAAGGGTCAGCACATCTTGTATATACGCCAGATAGGACTCCGTGGACGTCTGAACACGTGTGCCAAGTTCTTCTCTAGCGGCCTGCTTGCAGCCGGCAGATTGACTAAACTCGCGCAACTTGGTCTTGCATACGTCCCAGCTAGTGACCGCGTCCACATTGTTATTAAACAATGCCTTGGCCGTTTCTTGCAAATAAAGATGATGTTTGCAAGCATCAAGGCTGGGTTCCACCTGTTTTTTTCGCTGACGAGCTCGTAGAGTTCAAGCCACTCATCCACGTCCTCGCCTTCCGTTCCCGAAAAGTTGCCGGGATCGCTGGGTGGAGCGGCCACGAGAAAAAGAGGTAAGGCCGGCGCTGTTGATGCATTGGGCGAGGCAGTAAATGAAGCGTTGCTGCCGCTGGACATGTCGGATGCAGCGACTAGGCGTCCGCTGCGTAACTCCGTCGTGCGTTGTAATCTAGCACCTTCCATTAAAATGTTACGTGAAGGTACACGCGAAACTAGGCGTTTGAAGATATATTTACACAGCGCCAACGCGCAAGCCGAGATGGAGAACGAGTGCTGTGTCCTAGCCCCGCCACGGTGGTCTAGTGGCTAAGGTACTCGGCTGCTGACCCGCAGGGCGCGGGTTCGAATCCCGGCTGCGGCGGCTGCATTTCCGATGGAGGCGGAATTGTTGTAGGCCCATGTGCTCAGAATGGGGTGCACGTTAAAGAACCCCAGGTGGTCTGAATTTCCGGAGCCCTCCAATACGGCGTCTCTCATAATCATATAGTGGTTTTGGGACGTTAAACCCCACATATCAATCGAGTGCTGGGCCCTACACCACAATCACGGCGTCTTTCTCCGCGCCTATTTAACCGCTTTTGTGGGACATTGTCTCATACCAATATATATATATATATATATATATATATATATATATATATATATTGTCATGACCAAGAAAGACGCTGGCGCTTCGGCGCGTGGGCCGCTGAGGGAAGGAGGAGGAAGACGAAGTCAGAATAGAAAAGCTTGCCCTACGAACGAGTGTTGTGTCTGTCTCGCTTATTACAATGGCGCAGCCGAAGAAGAAGAAGTCTTACGTCCCGGCTTCATCATCCAGGACAGCCGTGATAAGCACCGCTTGAGGATGGCGTCAAGGCCACCTCGGCAGCGGTTCAGCTGCCGCCACTGCCACCACTGTTCGGGGACGGTGTCCTTGCCTCCTCTGCGGTACCAGGGCATCACCCAATGGACACTATGCTACCACTTCGCGGCAGAGGTCCGCACCAGATCCTGTCCTTTGGGAATGCCGCTCACGCTTCCCATGGCCTACATTCCCGTTGCCGCACTCTTTCAACATACGAGCTGCCAGGGAACGCCGTCCAGGCTTCTCTGCTCGTTAACATCACCGGCGTGAGTGCTGCAACTGCTACTCACTTCAAAGACCGCGATCACTAACGCTTCGGACTTCACACACGACAGCGCCGCGAACCTGCGGCGTACCATCGCGCTACTCCGCGTCAAGACTGACGAACTGACAGCGTTAATCTCCGAGCCGGCTCCTACAATGTTGCCAGAATTGCGTGCCACTAACGCCGTGTTGGACGTAGCTGCCTCGCACGACCATGAGGCAAGCCCATTGGAGCAACGCAGGCAGCTTTGGGGCACCCTCCTGCAGCTCTCAGACCAGCTCGACGGCGTTGCCTCAGTGATATACGCATTCTCACGTGCCGCCCCACCATCGCCGTCTTCCTACGAACTGCCGGAATTTGACGGAGTCCGGAACGACGCCGACAGCTGGGTGGCACCCCTCAACGCGCTAGCAATGCGCGTGGCCTCGACGGAATCAGAAATGGACCGTGGCTGTAGACCGTCTTCGGGAAGGTGCGGCGGCGTGGCACCGGTATGAAGGCTGGAAGCAGCAGTCATGGGCGGAATGGAACTGCAAGCTCATAGCTGCTTTCGGTCGTAATCCTTACCACCTCTCCACCACCACCCCGTTCAACCTGGCCGGTATCGAGGAGCAAGCTCCAGAGGCTTTCCACCTCGAGGCTGCAGCTGTGCGCTGCAGCTTACCACACGAGAAGTTCCCGAAGCAAGTTCACTGCGGCCAGAGGCCGCTACCGAAGTCGGACCTCTTGAAGGGCGTTGCTCCAACGAAACAGCAGCAGAGAATCATCTCGACTGTGCTGCATTGCCCTTCACCGACGCAACCCCATTCGCACACCGAGATGAAGTGGAGCAACACCTTGAAGGTTTCTCGGAGCCCTCCAGCCGCGCGGCAGAAAGCTTCTCCGCCTGTCCTACGAATGACGTCAGACGCAGGTGCGACACGCCACTGCTGCTCTCAGTACCCGCGCCGGTACGCGATGCCATCATGTCAGTGGAAGAGGCTGCTACCAGTCCTCATACAGCTCAGTTAGAGAAGCCAGCCCCAATATCACCTTTACTGAGGCAAGTGGAGACACCAGCATTGCCTATGCTTGAACCGCCTACGGTGATGGCGCCGGTAGAGCCCAAGGTAACCACTGCTGGTGTCACTGACCAAGATCATGAGGAGAAAGTGGGCGCTCAAGATGCAGACAGCAGCCAGTCTCGACCTCCCGATAGACATGTGGAAGACTCTAGAACCCAGTTTCAGCGTGGCCAAGGCCGACCTCCGAGATGCAGCCACTATATCGACCTCCAGATCTACCTTTGTCAGATACCGGGACCTAATCGCGGCCGAGAGCGTCGGCCGCAACGGGGCAGCCAGCGCCGGCCGCCTGAGTCCACAGCACTTTTGCAAAAGACATCGTGGCGTGCAAAAGAGCGACCAGCTCGAGGCAGCCAGTGCCGTCCACCAGAAACTTTGCCGCCAGCTCCGCGCGCGCGCAGTCATGGCCGAGTGTCATGACCAAGAAAGACGCTGGCGCTTCGGCGCGTGGGCAGATAAGGGAAGGAGGAGGAAGACGAAGTCAGAATAGAAAAGCTTGCCCGACGAACGGGTGTTTGTCTATCTCGCTTATTACAAATACACACACACACACACACACATATATATATATATATATATATATATATATATATATATATATATATATATATATATATATACATATATAATGTAACGAAGAGCGGCGCGGCAGCTGTGGGCCATGGGCTGAAAAGCGAGGAAGAAGAGGCAGAATAGAACAGCTTGCCCGACGAACGGGTGTTGTGTCTGTCTCGCTTATTACAATGGCGCAGCCGTTCAACGAACCTGTGTGCGACGATCTGCGTGAAGAAACCGTCCTACGGAGCGGACGCACTCTCCAGTAGCCCGCAGCTCCTGCTACCGTGGCCATGGCATCCGACCTGGCCACCGCGGGTACCGAAGCCAGCGCGCTGCCTGCAGGCGTCCTTGCCAAACCACAAGGTGACTCCACTGACTTGGCTTCGCAAACCGCCTCCTTGCCCAGGGACGCCGTACACGCTCCCTTGGACTTCGCCTCAGGTACCATACCTGGAGCAACGTCAGTACCGTCACTAGAAGACAGGCGTAATTCCTCGTCTGTAGCCGCCAGCGAACTCTGCACGGTTATGCAGGCCATCGCTACTTCGAGCCAGCGTCTTGCAGACGCCACCGTCACCTTCTCAGCAGCCTGTGCACGCACCACGTTGCCTCCTCCGTCTATGGCAGAAATTCCTGACTTTACCGGCATTGATCAAGACCCAACCGTCTTGCTGGATGAAATTCATTCTTTGGCCCGTTGACATGCATGGACTGACGACGTGACGCTATCGCTAGCCGTAAGCTGACTGCGCGAGTTCGCCAAAGTGTGGCATCAATACGATGGCTGCAACTACAAATCCTGGAGTGACTGGACTACAGCCTTCGTCACGGCCTTCCCACCACTTCCATCCGCATACGACGACTATTTCATGCGCATGCGATCGCGTCGGCAGGCTCCATGGGAAGACGCCTATAAATACGTCTACGATAAGCTCGAGCTTCTCGACAAATGTGGCATTACATGGATCTCTCAGGCTGCCCGCCAGTATGTCGTTGATGGCTTGGCTGACCCTACCCATGCTGCCATCTTATCTTGCCAGTCACCTGAAGCGTCACCCCAGGTTTTCGTTCAAAGTGCATCTGAACTTCAGCAAAACTATCGTCGTCGGCTTAGCTTGGACACATTGGCGACTGTCCGTTCGACTTACGCCTCCACACGACACGGATGCTTCAAGTGCGGCCCCATTGGCCACAACGCCAAGGAGTGTCGTCAACCCTTCCAGACCCGAATCCACTACCAAGCTTGTCAAACTCCTCGGATGTCCATTCATGTTGAGGGAATAGGTAACCTATCTGCTCTGGTTGATACCGGTGCGGAACGAACGGCGCTACACCGACGTCATGCTCTGGACGCTATCCGACCGTGGACGCAACCTCCCCTCTGTGGACTTAGAGGAAGTGCTATGCCAGTCGGAATGCTCGACATTTCAGTCCGTACGGCAGCGGGCACTAAAGTTCTTCCAGCCATTGCCGTCTTTGAAGATCTCCCTGCCGACATGATCCTTGGTGCTGACTTCTTGCTATCTGATGACATTGAGCTCACCATACATCGCGGCCACGTCGAGCTCCGGTCTTCGACAGCTGGGACTACCGCCACAACCCTGCCGCCACCGACAGGTGAGCCGTCCACTCCGCCTACCTTATCTTCTATATTGGCTCGCCATCAGCCAGTATTCGCTAGCAATACAGCAGAACTGCCAGGCACTAATTTGCTGCTCCATCGCATACCAACGGGTGATAATCCGCCAATACGCGTACCACTGCGATGATATGCTGAACGAGAACGGGAAGTGATCGCAGAACAAGTAGATGAAATGCTTGCCGCGGGCATTATTAGGCCGTCATCGAGTCCGTGGGCAGCGCCAGTCATCCTTGTTCGCAAGAAAAACGGATCACTATGCTTCTGCGTGGACTACAGGCAGCTCAATAAGTGTACAATGCCTGACTCCTACCCTTTACCCCGCATCGATGACGCTGTTGATACAGTACGTCACTGCAAGTTCTTTTCATCGCTTGATTTACGCGCAGGGTACTGGCAGATTAACGTCGCGGAGGAAGATCGATGTAAAACGGCCTTTCGCACACCTTTCGGGATGTATGAATTGAACCGCATGCCGTTTGGACTAAGAACGGCTCCTAGCACTTTTCAGCGTGCGATGAATTCAGTGCTCGGACCATTGAAAAACCAAGCTTGTGTGGTGTACTTAGACGACATCCTGCTCGTTGGCAGGACGGAGGATGAACACCTTCGCTATTTAGACGAAGTACTACACAGACTCTATGCAGCAGGGTTTCGTTTAAACAAAGAGAAATGCCAGTTTGGGGTTTCCAAGATTTCGTACCTGGGACATAATATATCTCCTGTCGGCATCCAGCCACTCCCGGAGCGAATAGCTGCTGTGTCGCAGTATCCCACACCAACCTGCTTGAAGCAAGTTCAGTCATTTCTGGGTATGGCGTCGTATTTGCGAAGGTTTATTCCCCACTTCGCTTCAATCGCAGCTCCCTTGAGAGGTCTTCTTTAAAAAGATGCGCGGTTTGAATGGGGCGTCTCACAAGAAAATACTTTTCGAGCTATAAAGCAAAAGCTCACTTGTTGCCCCATACTAAGTCACTTCAATGAAGACTGGTCCACTGAAGTGCACACTGATGCCAGCCAAATCGGCCTAGGAGCTGTGTTAGTGCAGCGTGATCCAGATGGCGTGGAACACGTGGTTGCTTACGTCAGCCGAAAACTTTCACACACCGAGTGCCACTATCACTCCAACGAGCTTGAATGTCTTGCAGTGGTATGGAGTTTCGATGGTAAGTTTCGACATTATCTTTTCGGGCGTCAATTCACTGTTGTGACTGATAATGCTGCTATAAATGGATGTTCTCCAAGCAGCGACTTAAGCACAAATTTGCCCGGTGGATAATCACGCTGCAAGAATTCGATTTTGACGTGCGCCACAGCGCCGGGGGGCTAAACAACGTCACCGATGCACTCTCACGGAACCCCCTTGACTGCGCACACAAACCAGGCAAACCCACATTTTTTTCGCCCAGATGGATATATCCCGAGTCCGACAGGAGAATAAAGATTTGGCATCCTTCATTGCATCTATCACTGACAAGGGAAATCACAGTACTTTTGTGATGCGCAATGCCGCATTGTACCGGGGTCACTGGCGAGCGGACCGATCGGAAGAACGTTACCTCCTGTTGATCCCGAAATCCCACAGGTCATAAATATTACGAGCCATTCACGACTCCTCAGAAGGCAGACACACCGGCCAACGAGCCACACTCCGGAAACTACAAGAACGTTTTTGGTGGCCGAAGATGCAAAGTAGCGTCCGCTCTTTTGTCGCCAGTTGCAAAACTTGCCAGCAGTTTAAGCGACTGTCTGGGTGTCAACCTGGATTACTCACACCAATTCAGATACCCGAAACAAATTTCCACACGATTGGCATTGATTACATGGGACCTCTACCCACCACCACTTCGGGAAATCGTTACGTCATTGTAGCAGTAGACTACCTGTCAAAATACGTGGAAGTGGAGGCCGTGCCATCTCTTGCATCTACTTACCTAATTGACTTCCTCAAGCACCAATTTGAATGGTGACATGGCTTACCAAAAAATGTAATATCTGAGCGGGCTACAACGTTTCGTAGCGGGGAACTGAAAAAGTACCTTTTCACGGCAGGCGTGCAGCACCACTTCGCATCCACGTTTCATCCTCAAGCGAACGGCCTTACTGAGAGAACCAACCAGAGCATCCAGGCACGACTCGTTCCATATACGAAGGCAGGGAAAAGAGGAGAGGCCGACTGGGACGTCTACCTTCCGTCAGCCACTTTTGCGATTAACACGGCACTGCATACGTCTAGTGGGGAAACGCCCTACGAAATTGTTTATGGGAAACTACCACAGCTGAAAGCGGTCTTCAGTATGGATGCTCCCACTATAATTCCACGTGCCAACGATCGCAAAGCGGCCTGTCAGAAGATCCGAACTGAGGCGATCAAGAAAGCCACCCATGCACAAGAAAATCAAAAGCGCCACTATGACAGACGCCGTAGACCCGCTCCTGCTTATAACATCGGTGACGAGGTCTGGATGCAAAGGGGCACCAGCGGGCCTGGCAAGAAGCTACTCCCTAAGTTCGACGGGTCATTCATAATTACTCAGCGTGTAGGAGAAAATACCTGTCGTGTGAACACGTCAGATACGAGCTTCACTCTTGATAAACGCAAAAGAAACAACTTTGCCGTGCATGTGTCGCGCTTGAAAAAAGCAGTCGGACCGCTGCAGGTGCAATGAACTGTAATTTCTTTTTTTTCGCTGTCAGGTCCGCAGTGTGGCCGAATGTAACGAAGAGCAGCGCGGCAGCTGTGAGCCATGGGCTGAAAAGCGAGGAAGAAGAGGCAGAATAGAAGAGCTTGCCTGTCTCGCTTATTACATAACATATATATATATATATATATATATATATATATATATATATATATATATATATATTTATATTTATATATATATATATATATATATATATATATATAAGGCAATGAAATATTGAAGTTTCCCAGCAGAGAGCTGTCACTTACATCACTGCAAGTTGTGTCTCTTGTCTTCCGAATTACCTTTGGCCCATTAGAAAAGCTTCTTAGAGTATATATATATATATATATATATATATATATATATATATATATATATATATATATATATATATATATATATATATATATGTGTGTGTGTGTGTGTGTGTGTAAGCAAAGCCATACAGCTACCGCAACCATCTTTTCGTTTATTTGAATTTTTCATACCTTTGAGCTGTTCTATGTGTCTTTTTTTACATCGTGGAACGCAGCGCATACAATTGAAGCTCAGATGATTCTTGTGTTCTAATATTAACGCAACCCTGTACCCAATGAATCTGTTAACTTTCTTTTCTAATTCATTGTAAAAAAGAAGTATACTGAATTATGTGCATTTCATCGTTTTATTTTGCAGGCGACACCTACCTTGGTCAAGTTCAGACATATTTCTTGCATCCTTTCCTATTACTCACCAATCAGGTATGATGTATACCATGTTGGGTGCTCTGGGCGGTACGATAAGCGTCATAACGCCAGCCACGATGACGCCCCAGGAATTTATGGACAGCATTCATAAATACAAGGTTTGTTCTGAGGTCTTCTCATTCTAAAATTATTTCAAAGCATTTTCGTTGATCTCAAAGTCACGCCATTTATAACCACAGATGTAAACGAGCCTCTTTAGGGTAATGTGATCTATTTGAAATACCACAACTTCACACATCTCTTGAAAGTGACATTGTGTGGGTGAAAGAATGTTTAGCTGAGGGAAACAGTGGTCATGGCCTCCGAGATGGCGGACATGCGGCAATATGCATTGCGTGCAGTGGCTCGTTTTGGGAAGGAAAAGAGAAGGAGTGTAATTGTAAAGAGCTTTGTGAAAGCTTGTTAAAACAATCATTGTTTGAGTACAGTATTGTTACTGTAATAGGTCCGGGACCTCTTAGAAGTGCATGCCGGCCGTGCATGAAGCGGCAAATCAAACATATACTGTGTCTAGCCCCTGCCACTCAGCACTGCCCTAGCTACGTAATGTAAGAAGCCCCATGCTTGCGCACGAAAATATAGTTCCAGATATTGTCACCGTGAAAGTGGCAAGGTCGAGAGAATTTCTCTTGTTTAGAGTCTGATCCTGACCATAAGTAAGTTTATTCTTCATCGATTCATATTCGTTGATCAGAAGTGTGTTTATTTTTCATCAATTCTACAGCCTACTTATTTCGGTAACCATCGGTGACTATCAGTAACCATCGACGTTACCAGTAACCATCGGTAACTGTGGTTAAAGATCAGCATGGCAACGCCCACGCAGTTGCAACCCCCAGTTTTTACCCGATCTGGCCTTTGAGACTCACCCAAAGTGCTCTCAGCTACAAATGAAAAGTGTGATTAGCTATCTGGTTGTCCTGTCTCACCACCGAGACAAAGCATAAGGTATGCTCTGTCGTTACTGGTGCGACAAGCCATTTCTTTGAATTTATCTTCAAAGCCTAAAGCGCCCTTAATTCGATAACGGTTAATAGAAACATTTCACAGTATATTCATGGATAATTTGCTGTCAAAGCTCCAAGACAAAAATGCAGAGCAAATACAGGCGCAACTTTCTAAAACACTGGCCCCAGAGAGCATGGAGATGGCTGGCAACACTCAAGGTAGAGTGCAACTGCGTGAAAGGGTGCAGCCATGTTTTACTTTTTAAAGACGATAGTTTTTCTTGGGGACCTTCGACGCAAAAATTTTGGTCTGTCTGTCTGTCTGTACATCTGTCTGTTTGTTCACTCTTAACGGCACCGGGTACTTGAAATGGCTGACCCCACCCACAGAGCCGCCAAATGTTGCTCAAGATTTAGCATTCACACTTGTGAAGTCACCAATTAAAAAGCAATTATTGCGCATGTCTGGGGCACCATAACGACACGTATATATTCTGCATGTGCGTATTTTACTAGAAAAAGCATTTATAGGTAATTTTAAGGACTGCAGTGGTTATCACGCTGCGCTGACCATGCAATGCTTGCACGAAAAGGCGAGTGTTTCCAATGCTTTGCTAAAACGAGACGGTGGTGGCCCCTACCCGTCGCCCTGCGTTCTACACCTTATCACCTCTGAGACGGGCGCGCACACCCATCTCAGAGTCAAACACTTCGTTTTCCAATAAAACTGCCAGATGGCGCTCATGTCTCACGTATGACGTGACTTGATGCACTCGTTCACCTCCGCTGCACGCTCGAGCCACTCTAACGCGGTGCCTCCAGAATACCATTCACCCATTTTCTTGCGCAGAACATCAAATAAAACTTTTGTTCACTCTCTCCACACGCAAGACGACATTTGAAGATTAAATTGCAGATACGGGGCCATTTTTTTTCGATCGCTGCCTTCTACTACCTCAATTTGTGGGCGCAGACGCCAGGGCGATTCTTAGCAGACGACCAGGTGCGTATCAATAAGTTTGGAGGTTCTAATCACCATTCCTATTGGTTAAGGGGCCCTGTAGCCACACAGTCCTGAATGGAACTTCTGAGACAGAGTACAGACTGTTCTAGGCATACACTTAGAGTGCCTATCTGTCGGCAGACGGCGCAAAAATTGGTGCGAAAGTGACAGGCGTGAAAGAGCCCTTTCGGTCGATCTAGCCGCTGCCAAATCAGATTCGGCGCGCTTTCAGCGGCCGGAATGCTCAGTGTGAACGAGGCATAAAGCTGCGGACGGCACCACCGGCAACGCTGAAGCGCGACATCGTGTGACAACAAAAATGCTCTGCATTTGAAAGCTTTAAGCCAATATGAAGCACTGGTACTCGCGAGGATGTTAGCCGTGTGCACTTGTAGATACCGCTGCCAAATCGGATTCAGCGCGCTTTCAGCGGCCGGAATGCTCAGTGTGAACAAGGCATAAAGCTGCGGACGGCACCACCGACGACTCTGAAGCTTGACATCGTGCGACTAGAAAAATGCTCCGCATTTAAAAGCGTTAGGCCAATATGAAGCACTGGTATTCTCGAGGATTAAACCCTGTACACTTGTGCATACATTTACATCAGGGCATGGCGCCTAACTACTATTGACATTCACCCGACGTAACGGCTGTATCAAAGAAGTACACGTAATGTTCATAAAATCAGACAGCCAACACTGACCACAAATAACGTTTCACGAAATAAGGAAATACTTTAAATTAGTTCCAAATCCTAGCATGGCTCTATAGTAGAATATTTGAGTACCACGCAAAATTCTAGCGTTCTATTACTACTGAGGCTTTGGCATTTATTATTAGCGTTCATCCGGTCAACAAAGTCGATGTCATCTTTTTCTTAGCGCTCACGCAATAAAATCGTCTGTTCTCAAAGTGTTAATCACCCGTGGCATATGCGCACCAGCGGGTATGGGCCACATATCTGGCGTAAATGCTTTCACGACGCAAGCCAAGGTATCATGACATTATTCGTCTCATGAAGTGAATCATATTCGTGAAATCATTGTGCCCAACCTTACTAATTCTGGTTTACGCAAGTTAAGGGTGTGATCGCGGGAGCCCCCAGAGGCAGGTGGGCAGACGGCTGATAGATAGATAGATAGATAGATAGATAGATAGATAGATAGATAGATAGATAGATAAATAAATAGATAGGTAGATAGATAGATAGATAGATAGATAGATAGATAGATAGATAGATAGATAGATAGATAGATAGATAGATAGATAGATAGATAGATAGATAGATAGATAGATAGATAGATAAAAGCCTAAAGTGCCTCCAGTATGAAAAATTGCCCGCAGCTTCCCTCGGGGGAACACTGAGGAGGATGCGGAGCATATAATTGGTTAACGGGGTGTTAAAGTGCGACTTACTTGGGTCGATGGCTAAATTGGTGAACGTGGTTGTGAAATGGGGTGTTAAATTGCGACTTACTTGGGTCGATGGCAAAATTGGTTAACGTGGTTGTAGGACGGTGTGTTAAATGAGTGAACACGTACACACGTATGCGAAAGGGCGGCGCTAGTCGAAGGGACGTCGATCATTGTGGATTCGTTGGAATTCATTTCACCGCGACCTTGGACGTCGACGCGCCGTACAAACCAACCGACGAGCGGCAACTGAGCGAGCGAGCGCCGACCTTGAGTATATATATAGCGCGACGGCGCATGCACTGTCAGCTGTCGAATGTTCGAGAAGGGGGAGAAGCGCAACGGCGCATGCGCGCGCGTCAGCTGCCGATGTTCTCGAAGCGCGACGGCGCATGCGCGCGCGTCAGCTGCCGATGTTCTCGAAGCGTGACGGCGCATGCGCGCTACATTATACAGCTAGCGAATGTTCGTGAAGAGGAGAAGCGCACGCGGTGTGTAGAGGAGGAAGGGTGCACAGATGGTGGAGGAGTGAAGCGCGCGCGGTGTGTAGAGGAGGAAGGGATGCACAGATGGTGGAAGAAGGAGGAGGAAGCTTGCGGACGGCGCCGCACTAGAAGCCTCGAGTATTAGATGCTCCGCATCTAAAAAATATGCTCTGATTTAAATCAGCCAGAAAAATTTCCGCAAATTTAGGAGACTGGGCAGTCGATCCCAGGGCTTGTCGGGCTCATATCGCGTCATACGAGCAAAGAGCAGAAGTAGATCATTATGACAACAACGAGCACTGACACAAAGCGCTTCGGTATTCTCAACACTACGGCACCTTGATGCCGGCAATCGAACGGACGCTGGCATCAGGGTGCCCTACCATCACCACCTAAGTGGCAACCACCCTACTCAGCACAGTGAAACGTGGTCTCCGCAATTAGCTCGGACGTTTCTGAAACCATTCTCAGACGTCATAGCACAGGCTGTGATTCCAAAGTGCTATACGCGCTGCTTTGACTCGGTGACGACACAGTTAAGTCCTTTGTAAATCGTGCTGCGCTAGTTTTTGCAGCTTCCATACGCACCATTGGTGTTTGTCCACCGCTACTGATTGGAGTGTGAGCAAAACGAGTACGAGAACTGCTGCAGTAAGCACCACCGAAAAACGTGTCGACTCGAGAACTCCGCGCAAGTCAGTTTAGTGCAGACAGAGAAATACTAGGAAGGAGTGCGGGACTCTCGCACAAGCACTGCTTAGGCTTAAAACTTTGCCTTCTTCACTTTCCAAGCTCAGCGCGTATTGTAGGTTCTTTGGCGGCCTTGTACCACTTGCATTTGAATGTTGACATTTGGCTAAAGCATCATCTAGACTGGCTAGACTGACTCTGAATAGGATTTTGAGGTGTGCGAAATTTCGAAGTAGTGGTCTTGATAATAAGGTAAAAACTGGCAGTGATGTGTTTCCGCGTCTCCTTTCTGTACATTTGCGATTATCTTGCCCCATTTGCAGGTGACATCGACATTCCTATTTCCCACACAGCTTCAAGCTGTGGTGCGTGAGATGCGTCGCTCAGGAAGAAGGTTACCAACTGTCCGCCGAATCGGTACGGGTGGCAGCGTGGTTCCGGCATCCGTAGCAGAAGCAGCCTACGAAACATTCGGTGCTCTCGAGCAACTCCTAAATCTATATGGTATGACGGAGTCTTGCGGTGTTGTGACGGTGCTGCCGAAATCTGCCGAATGTCGAAACAGCACTGACGTTGGAATTCCTGCGACCGGAGTCACTCTGAAGGTAGATCACAACTTAGTCATGTTGCTGTTCAAAGTCACACTTTCGTCCGGTTAATTGATGTTTTCTGCGTCATATTTATTGGTGATCCAAAACTGTGCATCTTCAAGGAGTCGCCAAAAACTTTTCGAAAATTTTCCGCTGTGTATTCAGAATCCTCACCATATATTCAATACTATACCTCGAATTGTTTCGTCACCCACGCCGATTTAAAAGCTATAAAAACACGATTTCAATCCTCAGCCCACGTTCTTTTCTGCTGTACATCTGACGTCAATCAACGATGAAAAGTTCATGTCGTCGAGAAAACATAGCGATGCCACAATATCTGCTCAGCTACCATTGATTGATGTTCGTAGTATCATACAAATTTAACTGCAAATCAAAAAAAAATGTTGTTTCCGCTCTGACAAGTTGTGCAGCACAGTGTGATGCTGCACACGGTGAGCAAGCGAAGGTAGAGCCAAACGAAACACAGCGTGAAACAGAACCTAACACTACCAGTGAGAAAAAAACAGGGACGCTCCACTCAGCCAGCGAATGTGTTCGAAAAGGCCAGAATGCACTTGGGAGGCAGCCCCAAATGTACTTCAATGCAGAACCAAGCAGATCGTTTACGGCACTTCTACAGCATAGAACACAGAACGTAAAATTTAGCAGTAGTGTTTTCTTTCAGGATCTTTAAACAAATCGTTTTAAAGCAAAAGAACGGTAACGCTTTGTTTATGACTTTTGACAGCATGACGTCACTCTGACGTCAAACTTAATGTGTCTCTGGCAGCTGGTGGTGCCGCATGGTTGCTTAGGATCCCAAGAAAAGAGCGATTTCAAACCGATTGGTAAACATAGGCAATATTGCACCAAAATATTCGTGAATCAATCTGTTAAACTTGTAGAGAAGCAAGAAAACTTACAACGGAGCCACCTCATACTTTTTTCATGAACCCTTTATGATATATTTAAAAAAATGATGCATTTCATACCACGGGATATATCTACACGAGAAGCAATTTCACAGTCTGGGAAAAATTCAACACTGTCGTCAATATCGGCCCATAGTGCGAGTACGTTCGTGCACGTTACAGAATCGTGAGGCAAGAAGCGTCACGTATTACACCTATCATTTCTTTCACCACAAAATACCGCATTTATTGCAGCAGTACTGCAAATCGTGTAATGTTCACTATGAAAGTGGCACTGTTAACAAACTTCGAAGTAGCAAATAGTTGTCACAACATTCACAACCTGCGTAGCAAGCACAAGTGGTAATTACAAGGGTCGGAGGCTCATTACCTTAAACGTTGACAATAACAATTACTAGTTGCAGGGAAGTAACAATAAGAATTCAAATAATGACTGTCAAGATTTTAAACACCTAGCTCTATTGGTTGCTAATGAACGTGAACATTCGTTTACGTCCGTTTGCTTTTTATTGATATGTTTAGTATACATTGCCTTATAAAGTAGACTCTTTTAGAAAAGATTAGCATCATATATGAATGTAAAACGTTAGAGCATTGTCCTCTTACGCCTGGAAATTCTTTAGATATTTCATGTGATTAACTTGGTAAATGAAATACAGAATGACGTGTTCAGATAACATGCATCTGGTCCAATTATCATGATATGCGTTGGCATATTTTACATGTCTATTGAGGTTTGGGTGTTGCACCACGCGGATTTTTACGTGAGAACTTCCTATTCAACAGGGCTGATGCACGTGCATGAACATGTTTTAAACTAGTAACTACGCCTTTTATGTGTTCTAGCTGTGTAGCTTGACCACCAAATTAAACATTCTGTTCAAGGTATTTCATAAGGAAAGGAAGTTGATCCTTACTTGCAATATGGTAACGCTATGTGCGTCTGTTTTTGCAGCATTATCTTGTTGCTAACATTTTATTAACTGCTAGACACTCATTTTCTCGTTGTTTATGCCCTATATTGAGTTGTTTTTTTCCTCAAAAATCCTTCATCCCCAGTGCAGCGCAGCCAACCAGACGCTTGTCTGGTTGACCTGCCTGCCTTTGCTCTTTTTGTTTCTCGCACACCTCCGCCTCCATCATCATCATCATCATCATCATCATCATCATCATCATCAGCCTGACTACGTTCACTACAAGACAAACCCCTTTTCCGTGTTCAGCCAGTCAACTCGGTCCTTTGCTTGCTGCTGCCATTTTATGCCCGCAAACTTCTTAATCTCATTTGCCCACATAACTTTGTCTTCCCCTCACCCGCTTGCCTTTTCTCAGAACTCAGTCAGTTACCCTTAATGACCAGTGGTTATTCTGCCAACGCGCTACATGCCCAGCCCATGTCTCTTTCCTGTCCTTGATTTCAACTATGATATCCTTATCCCCGTTTGTTTCTTGATCCACTCTTGTTTTTTTAAGGTTACACTTACCATTTTCCTTTCCATCGCCCGCTGCGTCGTCCTTCACTTAAGCTGAACACTCTTCGCAAGTCTTCATGTTTCTGCTCCATAGCTAAGTACCGGCAAGAAGCAGCTGTTATATACCTTCCTCTTGAGGGATAGTGGCAATCTACCAGTCATGATTAGAGAGTGCTTGCCAAATCTGCTCCTCCTTATTCCTAATCTTCTAGTTGCTTCAATCTCGTGGTTCGGCTACGCGGTTATTACCGGTCCTAAGTAGACATAATCTTTCATAACTTCAAGTAAACTATTACTTATCTCGAAGCGCTTTTCTCTTCTGAGGTTGTTGTACATTACTTTCGTTTTCTGCAGAATAATTGTCAGACCTACCTTTCTGCTCTCCTTGTCTAACTCCGTAATTATGAGTTGCAGTTTGTCCCCTGAGTTACTCAGAAATGCAATGTCATCGGCGAAGCGCAGGTTACTAATGTATTATCCACGAACTCCTATGCCTAACTCTTCCCATTCAAGGCCTATGAGAACCTTCTGTAAGCACGCGGTAAATTGCATTGGCGAAAGTTATCCCTGCTGTGCATCGTTTTATTGTTATTTTGTTGCTTTCCTAATGTAGGACTATGGTGGTGGTTGACCCCCTGCAGGTTTCTTCCAGGATATTTATATATGATTAATCGATGCCCCCATTCCGCAGTGTCCACATGACTGCTGATATTTCTATTAAATCCGCTGCGTTCTCGTAATATATGAAGGCTATGAATAGTGGTTGGTTGTATTTTAAGCATTTTTCTATTACTTGATTGATAGTATGAATGTGGTCGATTGTTGAGTAGCCTATACGAAATCCTTCTTGTTTGTTTGGTTGATTGAATTCTACTGTTGTCTTAATTTTGTTAGCCATTACCTTTGTTAAGAGCTTGTATACGAGAGAGGGCAAGCTGATCAGCTTATTTTCTTTAAATCCTTATCATCTAATTTTTATGTATTAAGATGTTGTTAGCATTGTTCAAAGATTCTGCTACTCTTGCTGTTAGGAAACACACCGTAAACAGGTTGGCTAGTTTTTCTAGCACAATATGTCCTACATATTGCAGCAGACCTTATGTTACCTGATCCTCACCAGCAGCTTTGCCTCTTTACATTTCCTTCAAGGGTTTTCTGACTTCTTCTATCATTACTGGTAGTTTTATCTGTGATACTGATTGTTCGTATATTAAGGTCTTGGTTGTCCTGGCTACTGTACAGCTCTCTGTAAAAATCATCCGCTATTTTCGCTATCCTATTCATATGGGTAGTTACTTTGCCTTCCTTGTCACTTAGTGCATATATCTGGTTTTTGCCTATCTCTAGTTTCCTCTTAACTGCTTTGACGCATCCTCCGTTCTTCAGAGCATGTTCAATTTTCTCCATCTAATACCTTCTTACATCTAATATCTTACGCTTATTAATTAACTTCGTAAGCTCTGCCTGTACTATTTTGTCTGTTGTACATGAGGCTTTCATGCCTTGACGCTTCGTAAAGATTTTATTTGTCTCCTAGGACAACTTGCCTGTGTCCTGTCTAATTACCGTACCTCCCACTTCCACTGCACACTCCGCAATGATACTTGTGAGCGTCAACCATATGTAACGTCAACGCTAAGGCTCGTTTCTTTAATAAGAGCCGAGTACCTGATATGAAGCGACACTCTGAGTTTTTGTACTTTCCCTCTCAGTGCTAGCTTATTGGTTGGCTTCTTGCGTATCAGTTTCTGACGTCTCTTCAAGTCTAGCCGAGTGCGAGACCGTACCATTTTATGGTGACTGCATCGTACCTTGCCAAGCTCTTCCACACCCTGCACGATGCCTGATTTGCACTCAGTATAATGTATATATCGTTCTTCCTTTCGCCATTAGGATTCCTCCATGTCTACTAATGGTTTGCTTGTTTTCGTTAGTTGGTATTGAAGATCCGTTAATTATTGCGTTCTACTATTTCTACTAATAGCTCTCCTCTGGCATTTCTAGTACCGATGACATATTCTCCTATCACCTTGTCTTCAGCCTGCTTCTTCCTAAACATAGCATTGAAGTCGCACATCAGTATAGAACACTGTGTTTTTACCTTTTACATGGCAGATTAGACGTCTTCATAGAAGCTTTCACCTGAAGTGCCATCACAGCTGGATATAGGCCTGTAAGCCTGTACCACTTTCATCTTGCATCTCGTATTAAGTTTATTTACGATACTTACCACACTTTCATTATTGCTATAGTATTCATCTACGTTGCCAGCTATATTTCTGTGCATAAGGAACCCCACACCCAGTTCTCTTCTGTCAGCCAACCCGCGATAGCAAAGGACGTGCCTATTCTCTAGCACTGTACAGGCCTCATCTGTTGTTGTAATATCACTGAGTCCTAGTGCATCCCACTTAACACTTTCCAGCTCCTCGAATAGTACAGCTAGATGTGCCTTATAAGATAAGGTTCTAGCGTTAAACGTTGCCAAGTTCAGGTTTCAGTGGCGGCCTGTCCAGACCATGGGACTCGTAGCACCATATGGTGCGTTGAAGATTTGACCGTCGCTGTGGTCAATTGCTGCACAGCCGCTGGGGGCTGCGGGCCGTCAGTTAATTGACATATGCATGTGCAAGGTAGTGGCCAGATACTGCACCAGGGTGGCCAATCCTTGTATCGTGAGGGAGGGCGTTACCGGCGGTGGTCACCAATGAGACCGCACTCTAAACCTCTTAATGCAGTTCCGTCTTCAAGCAGGTTTTTTTTTCATCCGGTTGGGAATGGCGTGGCACAGGGATTCGAGCCACGGACCTTTTGCACACGAAGCTGATGTTCTAACCACTACGCCAGCGGCGTTCTTTTTTCCGGTATTACCAAAGCAGAAATGCCAGAAAGGGTGCTTAAATGTTGGTGTCACCTATTACTGAACTGCTCAGCACAAAATATGTAGACAATGAACACAAAAGACGAGAACCAGCATTGGTCCTCGTGTCTTGTGTTTGTTGTCCAAAATATTTTGTGCTGAGCAGTCCAATAATAAGATACCAACTAGCCTAATCTCACACTTTACTTCGGTGTCTGGTAGCTTTTTTTTTAAGTTGAGATTTTGCCTTAATGTTCTAATAATTTTGTTTCAGTAGCAATTATATGGTCGCTCTCAGCTGGGTTTTGTTGTCGGTGTCGCCTTTACTCGTCGTCGTATGCCTCCACTGACATGACCCGAATGTGCACATATCTATATAGGTGCAAAAGCCAGGAAGACAGATAATTCAGAGAAGTATTTTCTGACTTGCGGAATCGAACGGGTGACCACTCGCTCCGCGCCACGTGGCGTTGACCACTGTAACAGCAAGCTATAAATATACGCCGTTTGCCACTGGCACTTTGCCGATATCAGTAGGAATATAAGCATGTTCTCAGCTTTTCCAGCGACGTAGCACGTAGGAAACCCTCTGCGGCCTGCTCGTGTACTGTACATTGTCATAAGATGTGTGGTCCCGGCATGCTCGCGCACGTGGTTATCTCGTCGTGGCGAGAATTATGTAGTAGTTACAGTCTGCACGAATGTCGCTTAGCTCGCTGCAGTCTCTCCGTCTGCGAAAATAGCGTGCTTTTAAACACAGCCAGGTAAGAACTGTTGATTCAGTTCGCGTTTATCCTGTGTATACCTGTTCATACACGTTTCGTGCGTCCTTTGTGTTTGAGTAGCGCGTTGAGTGTCGAACTTTAAACGTTGATAGCTCGCACTCCTCCTGTGTGTGTGTGTTTCTAGCGTTCTCTTGTCTTGAGCAGCGCGCTTCATGTTTAGATCTGGCTGCTGTTTTTCGCGTGAGATGCCAATTTATTTCAATCGCCTAAATTTCTTCGCCCTTGCAATGAAACAACAGCCATATCCTCACTCAGGTTCATGTATGAGTGATATCAGCTGATATCAGCTACTATTGCTTAACCCACAAAGACGTTTTGTGTACACAACTTGTTTCTTGTAGTTCTGTAGAGTACTCGCAATGAAACATGAGGCAGCTGGACCTGCAAAAGAACTTAACCTCTTGCGTGTTAAAAGCGTCATCACACTGGTTCCTTCGATTTTTTTTGCTGCACAGGATCACTTCATTCGAGGCATCATCATGCTTGATAAGAAGCTCGACCACGAGACACATGAAGAGTACTTAACCTTCTGTTTGGAACAGTCATAACTAGAATATGATTCCCTAACGTTTCAGGCTGATATTTGATAGGGCCAACGTAAAAAATCAGAATGAATGACTTCAGGTGATTCGTATTTTAACATTGAATTAACTACGAGTAATAACTCTAAATACACGTCTGTCATTGTCTTGGCACAATTTTTTCGTAGAAATAAAATTGACTGGCTTGAAGATATGTTGCATAAAGTTGACGCATGTACTCTTTCGCCCGGACGCGAGGACGGGAGCGCGTGGCCACTGCTCTGCGCAAGTAAAGTCCCTTGATGCGCAAGCTGCCTACAGCACCATCAGCCTACAGCCAAAGAAAACACGCTCGCTATCGGCGTCATCTATTTGTGAACAAAATGACCAGCCATGGCCAGTAGACAAGCGCTGCCGAAATATGCTCCCGCTATAATAGTGCAACCACCGATGCCCGCGGCGCGTCGTCTGCAGCGAACAATTCGAGCGTAGTGCACGAGCACAGTATACTCGTAAAAACACTGTCTCTCGGCCTTGTCGGTGTCAATGGTCTTTCTCTGCCTACGTTTGCGTTCGGCTTCTCTGGCTCGCGCCTCATCGCTGTTGACGTCGCTGTTCGCGAAGGCGGTTAGTTTCGCTAACCCTCGCAACACCGGTGACAGCCGGGAAAGTTACGCGCACACTAGCGAGAAGCACGCCGCGACAGCTTCCCGCCCGTCATTGGTGGTGGTAAACATTTTAAAAAAAAAGAAAGTTTGTCAGGGAAACCAGCTCCTAGCGGCTAAGCTTTCCTGTAGAACTAGGTGGAGTCCCTAGTCAGGGACCCCATTGGTCGTGGCCGCTGTCCTAGAACGCTGTACCATGGTTTGTTGGGCCGGAAGGTCCTGGCAACCAAGCAGGAACGCCTCCCAGTCTTCTCTGGTTTGATTTGAACTGGGGGGTAAAAAAGGATTTAGTTGGCATGCCCATACCATGTGGTACTTGTCAGCAACCTCCAAACAATACTGGAAGAGGCCAGAAAAGGAAGAGTCAAAGTGTTTAGGCACTAGCAGGCACGTTAGCGTATTGGTGAATAGTCAGAGAGGAATTCTCTTGACCACCTTCCTGAGTCTTTTGCAGGGCGAAGGAGAGTGGTGGTGCGAGTCCCGGTAGTGGGTAATTATCTCTTTATAATTTAGGAGAGGAACATTATCTTCTAGATCACAGGGGTGATCGGTGGGCGAAGCGGTGAGCCAGGAATGAAGCGCGTGGGCGGCAGCGTGTGCCACCTCATTATCTGCGAGGCCCTGATGGCCAGTAGTCCATATTAGTGAGTGCGGAGAGGGGTAACCTACTAGGAGAGAATATTTAAAAATTCGGGCAGCTAAGGGTGAAATCCATCTTAGTTGAAAATTTTGGCAAGCTCATTTGGGGTCTGATAATATAATTGCAGAACTGTCGTGTGATATAGCCAGGGCAATGGCCATCTCATCAGAATTGGTAGCATTGGGTTAGCGGAAGAACAGACCACCCACCTGCCTGTCTTGGTGGACCATGGCGGTGGTATACCGAACTCCGCGGTAAGGACCGGCAATTCACGTGTAAAAAAATACGTTTTGCTTAGAGCCAAACGGGCGCCGGATAGCAAGAGACCGTGACTCTGGACGATCAGCGTGTGACTCACGGGACATATTGCTGGGGAGGGCTCGAACATAGATCGCGTATTTTCAATGTTCGGGCACTCGTACCCGCTCCTCCGAAGAAAATTCGTGCCCAATGTGTAGGCGATCTTGGAGTCGTCTGCCTGACGGGGTCTGCACCAGGCGCGTGTATAGAATTTTTGGTGAGCCTCCCGGAGCTCCCATCGCTGTAATGCGCGGCAACCAGCAGCGCGCTCTCTACATTGTCGGGACCGCGAGATTTTCGAGACGCGTGCAGCGGGCACACCCGCCGGCCCGTGGCATCCTCTTGCCGACAGGGAAAGAGAGGTGGCGTGGGTGAGATGATGCCCACGTGAGTAGTGGGTTTGAGAGTTGCGAGAGGTGGAGAGGGTGAAACGAGAGAGAGATATTACAAACCAGTTGCATGTTGCGAGGTTCCCGTCCGCGCATCCTGGTGACGCCCTTGTCGAAACGGTGACAGCGCACCACCGGCAGCAGCAAACGAGACGTTCTCTAAGCTTTTTTAACATTTTTATTTGTAAGACTTGGGAATAATAGGGCGAAAGACTGGTTCTCATTTATTTTAATGATTTATAAGCATGATTAGTGCGAACGCGGAGAAGACTCGAAAGTAACCCACTTCAGCTAGGAACGCAACCTGAAAACTAACAGTCGCACGGTACTGATCGTGAAAGGCACGCGGACACGTTGATATTGACTACAGAAAGTTTGCCAAATTCTGTCAACGAGGTGTTACGGCATATTAAGGTGCAGAAGTGCAGAAACGTTGGTGGTATACTTTTACTTACTGCAGCGAAGTTTTCGTAAAGTGCTATGGATACATCGGACTACGCTGGACAGCATCTTTGTTCTGGGAGTCTACGTTGAGCCTATTCAAAGTACGTACCTTGACTGTACACGAATACTGCATGATGCATGCATAATGTTCACTGTTTTAAATGCTAAAACGTTACTTACGGGGTCTTTAATTTATGTACACTTCGAATGACTCGCAATAGAACAACTTATTGCTGCAAGATTGTATAATCAGCAATGTCGTTTCACTCAGCCTGTATGCGGTATGACTCACTTACTAAAGTAAGTATGCGAAATACTTGTGATCTTGTGTACTGCATTGTACTATATAAAATGAGAGAAATTGAGAGTGAAAATTGCCACAACGAGCGGAAGTCAGCCATGACGCGGAAGCACACGACGACGGTGTCACCTGCGATGCGCAAGGCCAGCCGCCATATCAAAACGTCCTGGTGCTTTTGAAACGTATTTCATTTTATATGCAGCTTTAAATTATACAAACAATATTCTCAGTGATTATTTGTTCGAAAAAGATACTTGAGTATTGTAATTATTAAAAAAATTCACTTTCACATGCAGAAAATCAGTGGTTTTCAAATTCTATAACAACAGCTGACAGAATCCAGATGGTGCTATCATGGCGTCCAATTTTCGTCCTCATTGGCTCTATGAGCATGCCACTCCCTCGGCTGACACACGACGAGTGTGAGGCAGGCGAAGGAGAGAGACACTACCGCGCACTGCTAAGAGGGCGTTAGCTACTTGGCACCACTTCAGCACCTGTGGCAAGGGGAGTGGTGCGGACGAACGGACAGCGCTATACATGCTAGTCAAAGAGCTGCTTCGCATCTGAAAGAGCGCATGCAAAAAGGAGGGAATTGAGTAAGAAATACGTTGTTACTGAAGTAGGGATAGTAAGTAACTAACACGCTAGAGGCTGTTTTGGCGAAATTGTTATCAACTTGTGGAGACGTTGTCGGCAGTTACACTCTGTGTTCAACAGCCTTTCATAGCCTCAAGCTTCGACATCGTCCTCTACTTGTGTCTTGAATTGTGGGACAGATAACGTTACACCCCATAAACAGAAAACGATGTAAGAGGAAGGTGAAAGTTTGAGAAAAAAGGTCGAAAAAACAGGCATTATATGCTCTAGGCAACGCTTTGACAAGTGAACATAATTTCTGCGAAGTATAACGAATCAGTTCTTGCAAGGAAGGAGTCATGTCTACTTCACGAAACGTCGGCTCAAGCACATTACTCCTATTTATAGGTTGTTTATTAGAAATAAGCAGGTAGTAACACTTATGGTTCAAGCGATGTCATAGCGTTTGCAGTTGCTACCTATTTGCCAACAACTATTCACTGCCTAAAGATGTACACAGTGAGTACCCAGCAAGAAACTGGCATTGCCACAGGAACTAGTCTACCTGGGCTATGCTAGCTTTTTTCTGCGTCTGTGAACGCTGTACTTTGAACATTCTTGCTTTGTTAGAAAACTGCCGTTTAAAAGCTCCAAAAATGATGAATGAGGAAGGGTTTGGAGTTTCTACAGCAGAATTGAAGACTTGCGTCATATCGGGGAAAATTAATCATAAATAATGCTGTATGTGATAAACCTGCTACAGCCATTGCATTCCTTTGCTCAGGTTGTCGACGTGAGCACCCGTGACAAACTTGGTCCACACCAGATCGGGGAAATTTGCTTTCGAACGCCATCTATGGTGAGGGGATACTACAAAAGGCCACGTGAATCTGCCGAGCTGTTCGACGAAGAAGGATGGTGCAAATCGGGTAAGTCTTGATGTGCGATCTCAACGTTTTTATTATGTAATACTATTGGTTGCGTAAAGTCACGTCCAACATTATCTTGCGTGTAAATCCTCTGTCTAATAGACGTCGTTAAGCAGTTGGTGATGAAGCTACTATTACGGCGTACAACTTGCAGGAGCGTTGCACGCCATCATTTGAACACCCTTCATTTAACCCTTCCACACAAAATCAGTGTGTGAAACTCGCCGTCGTAGCTGGCCACGTGAGTTGCCCATTTGCTAAGCTTGAGAGTGCGTGGTTAACTTCACGCCATGATTCCATTCAGAGGTAGGCTAACCAATGCCGTGGATTTGCAGGATTGTTAGAACATTCCATACAGTGTCCTAAGTTCCGCGCCATTCCTGTCGGGACAGCTATATGTCTCCAATCTGTTCTGGACTGTCCAGTTACAACGCAAGTCACGCTACCGAACATAAAGTTCGCAAACATCACGAGCACGAAGCAATGCTGTATTGGCTGGGGGTGACTCCGAGTGCCTTTAGATACTTTAGATGAACTTCCAACTGACGTACGACCACTTTCGCGATTAAAATATGCAGCAAGGCTTAGTTTCGCGACCATCGCGTCGCCAGCTGATCTGACTTAACTACCAATGCACACAAGGCAAGCGCAGTAACGAAGTGATAGAATAATATGAAAGCTAAAGATGCCTTGAAACACTTTTTCGAATAACCAGGGAACGAATTCACTTGAAGAGCTGATTGTCTAATGAACTGAACGACGCAAATTATTTCAAAATCTGTCCAGTTCGAACGGCCTTCCAAAGATTCGTCGCATGCTGCAATTGCATTATCTCTTCTCTCGTCCTCCGCGTGATAGACCTAGTGTCGGAAGAAGTGGAGCTCGGAGAGCGGGGCACTCCTTGGGGATCTGTCCTCGCGCTGACGCTATTCAACCTTGTGATGATTGGGCATTCTGAACTACTTTCGAAAATCGACAGGCTAAACCACACTATCTGGGTGGACGATGTAACCATATGGTGCTCCACAAGGTCGGATGGCTTCATTGAGTCCGGCCTGCAAGAGGCCATCGACTCCACTGAGTCCTACCTCAACCACACCGGTCTCAGGAGCTCACACGCGAAGTCGAAGCTGCTGACATATTTGCCCAAACGCCACGGTGTCAAGCCCAAAGAGTGGAAACCTCCAGTGGAACGCAATATCACCCTCCATACCAGAAATGGTCGTACAGTCCCCAGGGACCTTGATGCACCATCAAGGTCCTCGGCATTATCATCGAGTCCCGCGGAAACAACACTGAAACAGTACACAAGCTCAAGACTAAGACTGAGAATGTCATACGACTCGTACGTAGAGCAGCGAACCGGCACCACGGCCTCAAAGAAGAGACAACATGCTGCGTCTTGTACACGCGACTGTTTTGTGCTATTTTGCCTGCGTCGCCACTGTACGCCAATGGCTACGTGCTGAGCGCAATCGACTCAATGCGCTTATTCGCAAGGTTCTCAACGAGCCCTTGGCCTCCCTATCACCACTTCAACGCAGAAACTCCTTGAGCTTGGCGTACATAACACGCTAGAAGAGATTGCCGAAGCTCAGGAATGCCTGCAATTGACCCAACTCACCACCACCCAGGGCTGGCTGCCATATTCTGCGCGAGCTCGGCTTCTTCTCCTCGACGGCCAGGGACCCCCCAGAGTTGACTCTAATTTCCCATTAAATCAGGTACATTATCACAATCGCTCCTATTCCGCGAAATGTACACCCCGAAAACAACAGAGGCAGGTGCTTTGCGCGGGTGACCGCCATTCTCGAGCGCATAGACATAGAAGTGGGCAACGTCTTGTTCGTGGACGCCGCTGCCCATCACAACAACCGAGCCTTCGCCGTGGTCTCGGTATCATCCGCGCAACAGATTCTTAACTCTGCCACAATCCTCACCTGGAACCTCGAAGTAGCAAAGCAAGTAACTATAGCTATGCTCGACAGCAAACGAGAACTCATCTACAGCGACACCAGACCAGTCACCAAAGCTTTCCAACACGCAGTGATCTCCGACCAAGCTTTACGTATCCTGCGTACAGTGGACCCAAGTGCCCTGAAGCACCACACTATCATCTGGTTCCCCGCCCATCTCGGCCAAGTGCCAGGTGCCCCATCCAACCTCAACGAGATCACCGCGGACGCAGCGCGCGCACTTACCAACCGTGCTGAAACAAGGCAACCCCATCTCGCTGAGTTATAGACAAATCGCGATGCACCCATTACGTACAACGACTTAACAAAGCACTTTTACCTTGAACGCCGCAATTTCCCACCCCACATCTGAAACTTAGCAGACCACAGGCGTTAAGCCTACGCCTTTTCCAGACACACTCGTATCCAAACCTTGCCAAGCTTCACGTTGATTATCCTGATGCATACCCCAGCGACACATGCCCATCGTGTGGACACACGGCGACACTCGCACACATGCTTTGGAAGTGTAAAAACACTTTTCCAGGCTCTACCTCAAACAAATGGGAGAGGTCTCTCAAGAGCTCATTTCTCGTTGATCAGCAATGGGCCGTCCAGCAGGCCCACGAAGCGGCCGCCAGGTACTCCCTGTCGTCCCCTACGCGGGAGACGCCCGCTACGCGCTAAGCGCGTCCTGCAGGACTGGAGTAAAGGTTTTTTCATTCTATTTCATTCTCTCGTCCGACGAAAGTGCTGGAAACTAAGCAGGGAGAGATGGCAGGCGCAAAGAAAAACGTCACGCACGTTTCTTGACCTTGAGCACTGTTTTCTTTTTTCTTCAAATGCGCAGCTTTTTCAGTGTGATCACGCGCGCAGGCGTAGACAAGTCGCGGCTTCTGTGGTGATCTCTACAACGACCAAGCACGCCATGATCCAATAAGCCAATGGCTGATAGATGGGCTTACTACGAGTGATGTTCGAGCTTATTCCGTGATATGTCGACTGAAGAGAAAGCAATTTGAACTCATATTGACCATTTATTGTGAATTCCAAGCAACGTGCTGCGCTATAATACTTGGCTCGCGTGTTGTCGCGAGCCTCTACTACCAATCGGCAGCGTTTTTTGACAATGCTCAAAAAGTGTTGCAGGGCCCCGGTTGAGCGGCCAATCTCCGGCAGTGGATAAAAGCCACTTGCAAAGGGCGAAACAAGTAAGCGAACTGATTTCGCTGGCTGTGTGTTTGTGTCCCCCTCCCTTTCCCACAGTCCCGACATCTTTTGTTCAGGAGTTAACTCTATACGGAGTATGTTTGTCGTAGGACCTGTGGTCTGCACTGCCCCCTCACGTCATGCCTCGCATTCGTAGAGTCGTTTTCGCCCGTATGCTTTTAGTTGAAATATACGAAGAGGCTAAGCATATTCGAAAGTTGGTTGGTTGGGCAGAATACACTTAGGTGCCCAGCAGTACTACGGAATTAGAACATGAACCGACGAACACCTTGGAGCAGGAGATTCACTAGAGTTCTTCACCTAAAGACAAGGGAGCGTTATTATGCTCACATAGCGTAGCATTCAGCGCTATACCAACTTTTACAGACAAGAAGATTGAAAATGTTACACCGCTCTTTTAGAAATAAAGTTTCACCTTTTCTGAGCAGTGGTATTCGCAACTTTTACCGCTAACTGATTTAAGATCCTTAGGTAGTTTGTCTCGTTAGTTGACTTCTATAGCAAGAAAGTATATCTGTTTTACTGATAAAAAACGCAGGCATTCACAATGTACCGCAATATATTTTTAAGTATAGTGATGTCGGAAAATTATTCACCCAAGGGGTGCAAGCGAGCTACGTGGGGCCCACTAGAAAAAATTTATGGCTGTTTCGCACTCGTTGTGCCTTTTCTTTTTCCCTTTGTTTCCCTTACTTCCCTCTTTTTTTGAGATCGCCATTTCGTGTATTTGTTTTTTCTCTTTTTTCTTTTCTCTGCGTTTCTATTTATTTTCTCTTTCTCTGCCTTTTTGTATTTTTCGATTTCTTCTCTTTCCATCTATCTAGTAGTTTTAATCTTCTTTGGTGCATCCTTGGCTCTTTATGTCTTTCTCTGTCTTCTGTCATTCTACTTCTGTATCTTTTTCTGTATCTCTCTTTGCCTCCCTCTACTTTCTCTTTATCTTTTTTTCTGTGTTTTTATTTCTTTCTGTCTCACGTGTTTCAAAGCCTTGCCTTTCACCAACCAGATAATTCGTTTAACGCTCGTACCTGCCGTAGTCTTTAGACGTGCTTACTGAATTCCCCTGACGTGTACCGTTGCTAATGTTCGTCTAGTAACGACTCAGGACACAAGAGGGCGGGAACAAGAATCAAAGCGCAGTGTCAGCTTGGGAGAAGTGTCAGCCTGAGAGAAGATGAACCGTGGTGCGGTGTAGCTGGTACTGAAACACCACTGGTGGACACCAGTCGAGGGTGTGGTGTAGATCGGCACGCACGATGCAGAATCAATGGGGCTACATGATGCAGGAGCACAACAGTCAGTGGACCTAGTCTCAGAAGGACCACACTAATCATCACTAACGTTTCCTGTCCACTCTGCAAGAGTCTGAAGCATTTTCCTGTCCACTCTGCAAGAGTCTGAAGCATACGCCTTCTGTTACGTATAAAAGCCCGACCATCATCCGTTTTCACACTATAGTACCTCGGAGATGTTCATCTCAATGTAGTATGTTTCGGACAAAATGTTGAGTCCCTAAGTCGTTTGATCGCCCCTCTACTCAAGGGTGATAAGGGCTTTCCGACGTCGCTCTGATTATGCTTCTTGACTGTTGTTGACTGCACGTTGCCAAAGTCTGGTACACGAACCTGAGATGCCCACCTTGGCGTTTTCCGGGTGATCGGCCTCCCACAAGCAGCGTAGAGTGGTTAACTAGGAAACCTAGCCAGACGTCTTCTCGTAAGTCTTTGCTTTTCTTCAAAAGGCGTTTCTTTCTCTGTAACCCTTTTTCAACCTGACTGTTTGACAGTGGTAAGTGCAAACTTGATGTCACACAAGTTAAAGCTTGTGGACTTCCAGGAAGTTTGAAAACGCGTGTATGGTTCTTTCAAGCTGCCTAGTCTCTGAAAGAAGTGCTGGAAATTCGTCAAGAGTGTGTTGTTTGTGTAGGCGTATTTACTGTAGCTACGTTCAGTTTATAAAGCCTCAGGATTCACTCGCGTCCAGTCCTAGTATGGACTGATCGCCATGCTTGGGGACAAGAAGTTTTGGCAGACCCTACGTACTTTGGAAATCAACGTTACATTGAAGGAAGATGACGATGTTGTAACTTTTTACTGTGGCACACGTTATGAAGTCACGCTAAATATATTTACAAAACTTGCACGCACGGGCATCTGTTGAAAGGTTGCGGATATTTATATAACCAGTTCTTTGCTCTTACTCAATGATGATAACAGGAACATGAGCATTACTAGCACCAGAAACAATAATTTTATATGAAGCGCTGGTGCTAGCGCGGGCACTGCTATATAAATAAAATTCAATACATGCCATCTAACTAAAATTGATGTTAACCCGACGTGCTGGCTAAATTATAGGTGCACAAGTGTAATATTAATCACGCCACTTATCACTTTGTATCACGTCTGCTTTGCTTCGCGAAATATTTTTTGCACCGTTCCTGCTTCCTCGAACAAAACTGATACCGCTGATGCGCTTTGTTGATTACCTGAGAGCAATAAGTTTCGAGCGTTGCAACAACTGTCTAGTAGTCTTTATGGCCGTCTCGTTTCTAAAACATAAAGCGTTTAACACGTCGAGAGCTTCGTCACCAGGCGCACTAAGAGCATCGTTTTTGAAGCTCCACTGACGCTCACATGATGACTCTCTAGTTTAAATCCAAGGACGCGATGACTACAGCTGATGTGGCATCATGCAATTCCGTGCTCTGCGATGATTACGGAGCAGAACGAAAACCTATGGCGAACACCCGCAGGACGGGTTTTCCGGGACTGAGAGCGCTATGAGTGAAATATAGTTCAACATTCGGGACCTGCAGCTGTTCGGCCAGTTTAGTCTGTTGCATAAATATTAATACCATTTACCGCTCTATAGAGCCTCACTCATATTTTTAGAGTGCAGCTTGTACATGACCACTCCTGCGTTGATCGTCGTACTTTAATGATCCTCGCTATCGCCGCCTGTCTGGCCAAGGAATTTGGCATCCGAGTGCTGTTGGGAATGTGATCAAACTGTGGCAGTGGTGTTTCTGCGAGAGCCAGGGTGTGATATTTCCTTCTTGTCGATAGCGTAGTCACTGGTACGTTGCATTGTTATTTGCTGCTGGGGCTTGATTTACGGCTTTTATCAAGTGTCCGGAACGTGAATGAGCGGAGACCTTTATCAGATGTCTCTTGGTCATCCCAACAAATGTCTTAGGCGACGCAGCAGGGTAACATTGGTGTTCATATTGAAGGTTTCGACTGGAAGAGCTTATGCGCACAAAATAAAAAGTCAGCTCATAGACTCAGGATAAATCGTCGTACCAAAAATATATTGACGGAAAAGGAAACGACGAGTGAAATATCACAGGCTGAAGTATCTAAAATGAATAACCATTTACCCTCTGCGTCTCCTGGGCCAGATGGTATCACAGTACCCATGATTAAAATGTGATAACGTGCACCGCATACTGCCTGCGCAGATATCGTCGCCTGTGTGACGTCACGTCTGGCTGTAAAATGTACGCGCTCGAGAATAAAGCGATTACTGTTTGGTGGCCACTGGTCCTGGCTTATCAAAAATTCTGTTCAATTTATCGCTTCGTAATGTCTCCAATGTTCTAAACTACTCCTTAAAAACTCATGAGGGCCGCAGGATTGGAGGGTAGCAAAGGCAATTCCTATACTAAAAAAGCGAAATGTAGGATTAACAGTCGATAATAATAAACTCATTCCTGTAACATCTAACATGATCAAACTAGCAGCCGAGTAAGTGTCTGGATGGAAGACAAGTTAGTAATAAAACCGAACCAAACTGGCTTTCGTAGTGATTTCTCTATTTGGTGTGCCCATGCTGATTTAGAGAGTCAAATACAGCTCACTCGAAAAAGAAAGCAATACGCTGCTTTAGTAATGCTTCACATAGCCAAGGCGTATGACAGTGTGGAGCACGTCATTTTGGTAAATATGCTAAAGAGATTGAATTTCCCACAATATTTTATTAGGTGGGTGGCAGAATTTTTAAAACCAAGAGAATTCTACTGCGTCAAGAATTGATGTTCCTCATCTAGATTTAAACAAACGCACGGAGTTCCCGAAGGAGCAGTCTTATCTCCAGTGTTGTTTTATGCTTTAATGAGCACAATTCCAACAGAACAAGCAGTTACGGTCTACATTTGTGCTGATGGCTTCACATTCTTTGCTGCTGACGTTGATATTTGCTCACTGCAACTTCAATTGCAAAGCTATATTATATGTTACAAATTTGGTTGCACTCGATTTTATTATCGGTAAATATCAACAAAAGTGCGCTCTTGGTGTTTCCGCTTGCAGATCCAATTTCAATTTCAATTCTATATAAACAGGAACCCATCCAGCAAGTAGACTCTAAAAAATATTCGGGAATCATTTATAATGGAAAACTTAACTGGAGTCCACACGTAGAGTCTGCAGCTACCAAGGCACAACGGGCCTCAGGCTTACTGCACAAGCTATGTAAACGGAAATATGGGTTATGGAGGCACACCTTGATAATGTTGTATAAGTTGTACATGCGCCCCATCATAGAATTCGGATGCTTACTATTCTCGGGTGGCCCTGCTTATGAAACGAAACCTCTAGTTGTCTTGGAGTGAGAAGCAGTGCGAATGTGTCTGGGACTCCCAAGGTTTGTGGCTATCAACACACTGTACTAGGATACGCGCCTGCCTACACTACTTGGTCGATTTCGCATTTTGACAGTACAAGCATTTTAAAATTTTGTAGCTTACCAGCAAAATCTCAATATGCATTTGCCGCAAACCTAGACGCCTTTTTTTTGCTCATTGGCCACGATTTCACGCACCCTAGATAGTGTTTGTACAAAAGAATCTACAAAGTATAAATGTGAACATTAGAAATGTAATTGAATATAATGGCTCAATGTGTCGTGGTATAATCGATTATGATGATATTCTCCCCCCCAAACGCCAAGTTATAATCTCTCAAATTTTTAAATAACATAATATTAGATTACTTGGAACATGCAGAAACTAAACATATAATAGCCACAGATCCTTCAGTAAATAATCAAAAGGCAGGTGTATCATTGCCTCTGATTTGCTTGACAGGTCTTTCTCAGTGAGACTGCCTGATTTTACTGCAGTTTTTGAAGCTGAACTCATGGCAATTTTTCAACTCTTCAAAAACTTTCGTCAAATCAAAACAACGCAGTCATAATTACGGATTTTCTTTCAGTTTTTGCAGCTCTAACAGCTTCTGAGAACTCTCGAATTCCAAGGACATTCCGAACATTAGTACCACCGCAGTTGAGACTCCTGAGGTTAGAATGAGTTCTTGGACACTGTGGAATAAAATTAAATGAACTGGCCGATTCCTTAGCACGAGCCGCACTTGAAGGCCCAATTTTATTCATACTATCAGATGTTGAATATATTACAGCAATAAGATATCGAAAATCAGCAATCTGCACTGATATGAGAGAAAAAGTAACTACACGGGCCGAATATAACCACCTCAAGTTTCCATGGCAACCCCACTGGAGCCAGTCTAGAAAGCTCGAAGTTTTAATTACTAAATTTTGATGTCGTGTCCCCCCCCCTAAACATGTATTTACACAGAGGAGGTCAGACACTATCACCCCTTTGCGCATTCTGCGGAGAAATGGAATCAATTGAACATTATTTTTGTGTTTTCGCCGATACAACATACTTAGAACAAGGCTTCTAGTTTTTCCCTCTCTGAAAATAGATGTTACGATAATGGCGGAAATTGCACTAAGCTTTGGTGCCTCAGTTTTTGGACATTGCCACAGGGATGCTTTCAATGCTGTTTGCGCATATATTCAGGCATCCAAACATATACCTTTGTGATCTTCAATGAAATAAATATTATTTATCACTAAAAATATAAATCGCGAGGTGAAGTAAACGCAGCTGAGTGGTAATCATAACGCCTGAAATCTCAAAATTTCTCAACTTGACTTTTTCATTTTTTTCTTTTTTTTCATTTGCTCTCTGTATATGTGGTTTTTCTTACATTAGTCATATTTATTACAAATTCATTACACGTAGTTAAAATGCTCACAGAAAAAAATGCACTACGCTTTCTTGGCCAATCCCGCTGAGTGGGTGTGAGCCATGAGTCCAGGGCAACAAACAAACAAAGAAGTTTCATAGCAGTAGCCACAGCTGTCTTTCGTTCGTCATCTAATCACTGGCAAAACGCACCACATTTTCGTACATATTTGATCGAACAATCCAGCGTTACTGCAGTTTACTCGATTCCGGCGAGTACTTTTCAGAAATATGTCAAACCATCGCAAAGCGTTTCTAATATTGTTGGTGGCCTGCGCTGAGCTCTGCAAATATTTTTTGGGTGAGATCACAACACATCAATATAAATATGGGTTCATGGCAATCTGCTCTTCAAGTGCATTCCACAGCAGATTTTCTAAATAATTCAGCGCTGATATCCATACTGTCTAATGCGAATTCTGAGCGAAGCTTCTCTTTGTTACGATGCCAACGTTGTTTCAACTTTTGGGTGTACGTTGTCGTATAGATCTAACATTCGCTACATACGGCCACAACTGCCAGCGCTCGGGTGCCAGCAGGGTAATTCCACGCACACCATTCTGTGGGTTAGGGGTGTCGCGAAGCAAGTGAGACGGTGACAGCTCCGTTACACCAAGCCAAGCCAGCTCCAGTGCATGTACCAGCCCTGCACACGCCCGCGCTCCGACCGAGAGCCAGCAAATGTGACAGAAAGAGACAAGGAGCTTAGAGGGCAGGGGCTAGCGATATCGAGGAGTTCCACGTTCGCCCTCTTTCATCCTAGGTTGGTCTATCGAAGTTGCCACCAACGCCAGCCAACCGCAACGTCGTTCACAGCAGAGAAGACCACCTAAAAGCAATGCCCTAGTGTTGATTTCTACCTCATTCGCGCACTAATAGACAAAATGCTCTCGGGGTTCAAAAGGCACCAAGGTGCCGACAAGTTATGCTCCAAGAAAACAAACCTCGAACCTGGTGACCCTTCTACAGATGTCCTTTGATCACGACGTCGATCATCATCATCGTAATAGCTATCAGGCCGACTACACACACTGAGAAGCAAAGGCACTTCTCATGCTCTTGCAGTCAACCTCGTGCTGTCCTTGGTCCTGAAAAGTTTTACCTCCATAATTATTCATTTAATTTGGCCACATTGCGTTGTCACAACCTCATCTTGAAACGTTCCCTCGTTATTTCGTCAGTTCTTCTATCGACGACCGGTTGTTTGGTCTACACGCTACTTGACGTGCCCATTTTCATTTCTTCCTGGTATCAACAGCGATGCCTCGAACAACCGTTTGTTTATTTACCAACCTTGCCCCAACTACACCAACTACCTCTTTTATGAAGTCTTCGTTTGGATAACCTTCATTAGGCTCGAGGAACCAGCAGCCGACAGCTACAGTGAACGAAATTTGATGATGCTCACACGCGAAAACGATGAGGATGCATGGTCAGCACATGATAATGATGATGATGTACAGATAAAGATGATGGGTATATTTACTGCCCACACTAATCCCCCTCCCCTGTGAAAGCAACCAGCCTGGCCATGGCAGGTCAAGGGGACAAAGAATGTCGCATGAAGGGCTTAATACGGGAAACATGCATGACCCCAGTAGATCACTAGCAGCAATCTACTGGGGCTACAAGTGCCATCACGCGATGATTTTCGCTGGTGAAGTCTCTTCGTGAACTATGTACGGCCCAATAAACCATGGCAGAAATTGGTCGCGCAAATCAGGTTTATGAATAGGCGTCAAGATGAGCACTTCATCACCAGGTTTAAATAATACAGCCCAATGTGATTCATCACAAACAAGCTTTCTCTATTGCTCTAGTGCTTGAGTTTTTATACAAGCACGTTGGCGACACTAGGTGAGTCTTGAAACGTGTTCCTCTGAAGGGGATGGATATCAATTGGCTTGGTAGGTAAAAAAAACGTCAGAAAGGAAGTAGGATAGTGTCTATAAGCTAGGTAAAATGCTGAGCAGCCTGTTATTCGCTAAATGGCCGCATTGTAGGGGAAAGTGACTAATGGTAGAACTACGCCCCAGTTCTTGTGGTATGGTTGAGTATAGGCAGCAGAATCATCAGTGAGACCGTTATATTGGCGATGATAACTATGTGCGGTCCTGTAAGTGGTGACGGAGATGCGAATAAGTTCATTCAGTAGTTGGAAACAGAAGGCTTTTCCATGGTCACTGCGCAGAACACGTGAATCATCATGGCGCAGCATATAGGCTCAGAGAAAAAAATTGGCCATTTCAAAAGCTGAACCAGTAGTGACGGATGCCGCCATGGCTTAGCGCGTCAAATGATCAGTGGCTGTTACTATCCACCGCTTTCGAGCAGTACTGAGTCGAAGGGGCCATAAAGAGCGACGCTTACAGCTTCACTTGGTGTGACTGTGCAGGGAAGAGGCTAAAGTGCCAAGGCGGGAGCAGATGTTGGTATTTTGGTACATTGGCAGATAATACAGGAGCCGAAGTATCGAATTACACAAGTGATAAAGCCAGGTAAATAAAACCGACTTCGAAGGCGATCGTAAATTTCACGGTAACCAAGGTGACCAACAGTCGAATCGTCATAAAGTGGTCTGAGGACTTCAGAACGAAGCAATCGGGGTATAACTGGAAGCCAGCGCTGACCGTCAGGATGGTAAATTCGGTGGTAGAGCACCGAGTTGTCTAGCTTAAGTTGCGAGAGTTGGCGACGGAGCCTCGCATTAGGTGTACAAGAATTGCCAGTGAGGTACCTTATAATACGCGTACTGTATAGGTCAGCCACCTGTGGAGAAGAAAAATTGTGGTGGTCGTCCGAAGGCAGCTAGTCTGCAGAGGCCAGAAATCAAACGTCCGTATTCGTGGACTCCAAGAGTGTGTTGTGCAAAGTGATTCAGCACCTTGTAAGGAATCAAGGGCGTTGTCGATGCATACCATGAAGAATACGTCTTAGTAATTTTATTGAGTGCCAGGTAATAGACGCAAAATCATACTGAACCATCTTTCTTACGCACCAGAACGGTGGGAGGCAAGCAAGAACTGGTTGAGTGTCAGATTGTCTCCCGTTGCAGCATATCGTCTACGTTTTCCTCAAAGAATTTTTGTTTGGCTAGAGAGATGCGGTACGGACGACGGTGCGTAATGGATGTTCTATCGGTCTGAACTCAATGTGCTGCAGCGGTAGTCTAGCCCAAGGTGAATGAACAGGCGTCAAAAAAGTTTCCAAGCTTCCCCAAGAAATCAAGCAGCTGCTGTTTCTGTGAGTCTGTCAAGTCTGTGATGATGACTGCTGTAAAGACCAAGGAAGCATCATGATCAGCAGAATGGCCTTTAGAGGAGACAGGGTCAACAAACACGATGCACACAGGCTCCAGATTAGCAACGCAGGCCACATTGGTGCTCCGTGGCAGTAAAATTTCATCTGATGGGGAGCTCAAGCAATGAAGACAGCTGCTACTTCGTTGAAGCGAGCCAAACCTGACGCGAGAGCTATGCTTCTATAAGATAATAGGGTGATGGGGTGACCAAAATGTCACCAGAGGCGACGTTGTTCAGAAAAAACGGATAATATTTTTTGCTGTTCAAGTGGTAATAGCTCGATGTCTACAGGAGCGATGAGCCAAAATGGCCTGTAGATTTCGTCGCTGAGCAAGTGGCCTTTGGTCGGTAAGATGTACAGAATATTGTCCCCAACAAATTGCCATGAAAGCAGAAGCAAGAAAGTCCCAGCCTAAAATGAGTTGGTGGGAGCACTGGGATAGCACAGCCATCTCTATATCTGGCAAAGAAAGTCGTTTATTAGCACCCGAGCGGTGTAGGAAGCGGAAGGGTGAATCGTTGTTTCCTGGGATGTAACCAGTGTTGGTCATCGTAAGACGTTGAGACTTTTCGAATGTGGCCACAGAACTCTGCACGATTATTAAAAAATGTAGCCCAAGTGTTCACCAAACCATCAATGTCCACTCCCTCAACTGTGAATGAAATCATATGGTAACGACGCGCTCGAAAAATTCGAGTACTGTGTTAGAATGCAGTTTGTTCTCCAAAAGCTGCATCACTTAGTCGTCCGGATGACAGTCAGAAGATAGGTAGACAGGCTGAAGCGGAGACGAGGAGTGACTGTAGGGCAAGGGTGATGGCGTCGGGTTGATCGACGACTACTGAGCAGTTCATCCGATGCTGGTGGAGATTGAGACTGACTTGGAGCTGACGAATAACGGCTGCCCTCGTAAAACTCTCCTCCGGTAGTGTCCCGTTCGTGCATGCCGTACCCTCGACACTCGTCTTGCTGGCGCTTGCGGCAAAAGCGTAAGATATGACCACTATAGCTACAATAACAGCATGTAGGGCAAGTCGATCACTAAAAAAGGGTAGTAGCTGGCGTTATCTGAACCGGGAGAGAGCGCAGGAAGCGGTGAGACAGATGAAGGCTCAGGAAGCGGTGATGGAAAGCTTGTGGAAGGCGCGGCCTTTATCGGTACACCCGTGAAGACGACGTCGAGCTGATGATACCATGCGAAAATGACAGAGAGTGTGAGCTTCAGTGGCCTTCTGGTGGAGCATGTGGGTCATTGACGTGAGCTCCTCTCTGACGACAATCCGCAGTCACGTTGAACGAGACTGAATAGGACACACTGAAGGTAGTGATAATCTCATTGGATTTAACTGTTAGCGTATAATCACTCTTAATGTGTTCCGCAGGTTTGGATCCACCGTAAGACAAACTGCGTCACTGGCTGGTTGTAGGCGCAAAGACTCGAGTTCGTCGAGGCACTGACTTGTCGCAACATCAGCAGCGGTAGCCGGATTCTGGGTGGTAAGGGGATTGCATGCAACGGGTGCAATTCCCTTAAGAAGCTGGCGTACCTTTTCTGACTATGCCATTTATGTATCAAGCCAGTGGCAAAGTGCAAGAACATCCTCGATGTAGGAGGCATGCGACTCCCCGATGTGTTGTTTCTTAGCCGCGAGAGCTTTCTTTCTGAGAGCCGAATGAACAGCCGGTTTACTAAGCACTTAGGGAAGCTGATCTTTAAAGGCCGGCCAGTCGAAGATGTCAATCAGGTGGTTGAGTACCCACGTCTTCGCAATAATTGTAAAGCAGAAGGAGACGTTAGCGAGTTTTTAGGTGTTATTCCACCGATTAGCCGAGCAGACACGTTTGAAATTGTCGAGAAAGTACTAGAACGTACCTCCAGGAGCTAAAGGGGCCTAGAAGATGATGGGGCATTGAAGAGCATCCTCCACAACGTATGTAGTGTTTGTTTGGATGTTTGGAAGGCCTTTAATAGGCGCAAGGAATTGGCAGTCGACAGCTACGATGAACGAAAAATGATGATGCTCACACGCCACAACGATTAGGCTGCATGACCATCTCATGATAATGCATGATGATAATATACAGATAAAGAGGATAGGTATACTAAATGCCCACAACTTTTATTTCTCACTGCACGATCATCAATTTGTAATGAAGCTTTTATACAAGCCTCCATGTTTCTGCTTTGTAGGTGTACAATGCCTTTAAGGTAAGTTTATATCGCAATAACATGATAAAGAAACATGCGGGTGTTATATACCACTTTTCCTTTCGGGTGATACTAGTAAAATACCAATATATTTTGAGAGTGCTTGACAAAGTTGATTTACCCCCCCCCCTTATTCGTTTAGTTATCAGTCTCAGCTAAGGTTCGGCAGCGTCGTTATTACCTGTTCCAAGTAGACCAAGTCTCTTTCTAGTTCCAGTGCCTCACCACATTTTGCGAAACGCTGTTCTTTTCCGAGACTGTTGCTTGTTATTTTCGTTACATCCAGATTAGTGTTTACACCTACTGCTCTGTTTTCCAAGGCTGGTTCACTTATCTCTCAGCATAATGCATTCCCTGAGTTCAGGTAACGTCAGTACGGCAACGTCATCAGTGAATCTTATGTTACCTAGAAGATGCACACTACTTTTCCTTAACTGTGTAATTTAGTGCTCTGAAAATCATTGTGCGCATTCGCTAAATAGCACTGGGAAGATCGCGCCTTCCTAAGATGCACCTTTCTTTGTAATTGGTAGCATTTTTTACTGGCGACTATAGTGACTGTACTTCCTCTGTAGATTTCTTGCAGTATGGTTCCTTACGTCTTTCGTTGCCGTGATTCCGCCGTGCGCACACCTTTTATGTTTCTGGCTTAAAATACTTGTGAGTAGTGCAATACTTGTAAATAACGTTATTCGCTTCCGTTCTTCAGGTGACGCTGGTTTCTACGACGAGTATGGACGCTTATATTTTTCTGAACGCCTCAAGCAAATGATCAAGTGCATGGACAACCAAGTTGCTCCATCTGAGCTTGAAGAACTGTTGCTCCGCATGCACCCCACTCAGATTGCCGAGGTTTCCGTGGTAGGGCTGAAGCACTCGGAATACGGTGAAGCCCCAGCGGCCGCCATTGTTCTCACAGAAGAAGGCAAGAAGCAAGACATTATCGCCTTCGTCAACGACGTAAAGGCCACTGTTGCAAGTAAGTAGCGTGGAATGACCATGTGTGTCTCCTTTCTTTTTTCCTGCAGAAGTGATGTTCTCTCTAAGATCACCGAAATTCTCTTGCACTCAGCAATTCAAGGATGAATCCGCGCGCTTTTCTGTGTTCCGGTTGGGAGTTCTTGAATACTTTTACCCTTCGACTTTGCTTAGCTTAGAAACAAGCGCTCCAGCACTTTGAATATTTTCGCCCTTCGGCTTTGGTTATTGTCGAAACAAGCGCCACAGCACTTGTAGTTCGATTCAAGCAAAAGCACGACTCAGTTGTTCGTTAGATGTTGCGTATTTCCACGAAATTTCTTGAGTCGCCTAAATAACACGTGCGAAATCACGCAAATGTCATGAATCACTTTTTATGGCCATTAATTTTAGAGATTGGTAGATAAAGTGAGATTTAAGCATTTCATTACCAGTCTGCTCTTGTCGTGACAGCCAATTTGCTTGACCACAACAGACCGACCATAGCGGTCGCATGCCAATGAAGGCGAAATGCCAGAGGCACATATGCGGTTTGTTGTCAGAGCGCGGTACAGAGCGCCAGATATTCCATATTTTGAAAGCCCTCCAGTACTCGTTCCTCATAATCATATTGTTGTTTTGCGATGGTAAACTACAGATGTTATTTTAAATTAGGCGGTATAAGCACAACCACGCACACGCGACGACAGCGTTTTCGCCTATGAAGTGGCTGGCTATTAGTGGTTCGTCTATTACAGTGTAAAAACAAGTATTACGTTAGCATGCAAACTTCGACAGAAGTGATTCATGGTCAACGGCGCTCACCATGTTTCAGTGTTATGTTAGAGCGCGAGCATTCTCCAACGTAACAATGAGTTTCGGGAGGGGTCCTCCCTTCATCAGGAGATGAGTTCACGAAGACTAACTGGCCCATTGAATATATATATATATATATATATATATATATATATATATATATATAACAGCCGCAGCAGCCTTGCTGCATCAAAGAGAACGACGACGACCGTTGTTGCTGGTACTTGATGAACCGGCGCCATCTTGTTCGCCGAGCTCTGTGCATCACATATAGTTTAATAGATAAGTTACGCGTAACATTATTAGTTGAGGTTGAAGACTCCCGTACCTCGATGGAGACGCGCAGCGGTCGCAACACCGGTGACTCTTCGGCTACTTCAACTGGCAGTACCTCATCACCACCGGCCTCTCCAGCCGAGTTGACAACGTACGTCATCCTCCCGCCCCTTCCAGATCCTGGCATTTTCTTCGCTGATGGTACCGTTGACGTCGACTCCTAGCTGCACCGGTACGAGCATGTCAGTGCTACCTACCGTTGCGATCCCACGCTCATGCTCGCGAATGTTCTGTTCTACCTCGACGGCACGTCGCAAACATGGTTCGAAACAAATGAAGCTGAAATCATGAGCTGGGATCTCTTCAAATCAAAGATGCGTATCTTTTTGGCGATTTATCTGGTCGTCAGCTCGCGGCAAAGAAGGCTCTCGCCCATCGTGCCCAAACGTCTACTGAGTTGTACTTCTCATACATTCTTGACGTTTTGGCACTTTGTAGCAAGGTCGACCACCGCATGTCAGAAGACGAGAAAGTTCATCACGTCCTCAAAGGAATGGCTCCCGATGCCTTCAGCCTGCTGATTTTTAATAATGTCACGAGCATCGACACGATCCTGAAGGAATGCCGCCGTCTAGAACAGACTAAAGCCAGCCGCGTCACCCAAGGCATCACGCGCTTGCCGAACACAGTGGCTACTTTCTCATGCGATCACGCCTTCGAACAAGTTCCTCGATGTGACAACCTCACCGGCATCATTCATCATGAGGTCGAGGCAACCCAACCATTAGTCTCTTCACTCCAAACACCTGATCCTTCACCGACCACGATCTCACTGATGCAAGCCGTGGTTCGTCAATAATTATCGAACGTCAGCCTACATCCTGTTCAATCAGTCTGCTCTGCCGAACCTTTTTATCGTCGTCCCTCCGCTCCTCACTTTGGTTCCAACTACTCTCAACAACACAATTTGTCCGAATGGCGTACACTAGACGACAAGCCCATATGCTTCAACGGCCGACGCGTCGGTCACATCGCTCGCCACTGCCGCAATCACTGGGCTCCACCTGCACACTATGGGCCTCCCCCCAGGCCGCTTCTGTCCACCAGTCATGCTCAGCATTTGATTTTGATTCCCTTATGCCGACCACATCCTCTGATTCTGCCTCACCTCTGACGAGACCTCGCTACGCCCGCTCACAATCCCCTGCTCGCCGTCAATCTCGTTCGCCCCCGCAACGCCGTCTTGCCTCTCCGACCTATTCGCAGCACCTCCGACCTGAATCCTACACTCTAAGGCAAAGTGGTGTTAAAAGGGTGTGTGGTTCGTCCTTTTGGAGACTAATGGGGCTGCCACAAAGATTAATCTCTTTAAGGACTAACAGCACCAGGTCTAACAGTTAGACCCCGCACACGAGCTCAAGGGACTAACATTCAGTCCTCACATTTACGCTTCAGTAACTGTTAGTCCCACAATTGACCTCAAATGACTAACATGTAGTCCTCACAATTGTACCTTATAGGGCCACTGTTAATCCTCACACTTGCACCTTAGCGGGCAACCGTTAGTCCTCACAGTTGCACCTCGCCAGACAAACTGCTGATTCACTCAAATACTCCAATCGGATGAACTTTTTATCTCCAGTGCAAACATTGTTTTTTTGTTTATTTTCCACCATGCATAATATTTTTTCCCCTGTTTTTCTACGCCGTGAGCAACGAACAGCGCAGAAAAGAACACGCAAAAAAGTAGTTCGCCACCTATGTGCAACTGCTTTCGCAGTCACGGCAACAACGAAAGACAAAAGTGAGACATCGAAATGTTTTATTTTTCTACATACACATGAAGTTCCTCCAATCTCAAATGAATTCATGGTGAAGTGTACTAGTCCAGTGTTGTTGTCACACCTTGTTCACTACTTGTGGAGCTCCTCCCACGGAAGCGATAGATGACAGGCATTGCAGACGCCAGCGCACACAGCCTTCTGCCTGTGGTGTTCCCATGGCTGTACGTACAATAAAATAGTAAAAATAGTTTGACACATGTGACAGAAAATGAACATGCACGCATATGACAAGTACGTGCAAGTTAATATAGAAACATGCGTGTAAAATATGAGACACAAATAACTTTACCTTCACATCTCGCACAGTCCTTCTGAAGCTGCTCTGACGAAAGAGATGGATGACAGGCATCGCAGATGCCAGTGCACACAGACTTCAGCAAGGTGTGTGCCCACGACTGCAAAATAAGTGTGTAACATAGTGAGTCACACGTGACCGAGGATGAATACTAATGGATATGAGAAATACGTGCAAGGTGAAATAAAAACATACGTGAGATACTACATGCCAGTAATATCACCATGATGTCACTCATCGTCAGACTCATTTCGATCCCCGCAGCGCAACAGCTTAGGAGCGGCGGCCGCAGCCACAATTTCGCGAATCACCGTGTCGCCAAGTCGGCGAGTCTTAAGCGAGCGACGTCGTTCAGCTCGAGCTAGCGAACGCGAGACCAAACACGGCACTGAACTCGGAATGTCTGCCGCCAGCGAACTTCACACAGCAGAGAGAGCCTACGCCTGGCCGCCACCAGGAACAACGCCGAGCTCATTTGGAGCTAGCGCCGTAAAAATCAGCGCTAGGTCATTTGGAGCTAGCGCCTTTGGAACCTGAACTTGGCAACGTTTAACGCTAGAACCTTATCAAGTGAAGGAAGTCTAGCTGTTCTATTCGAGGAGCTAGAGGGTGTTAAATGGAATATAATAGGGCTCAGTGAGGTTAGGAGGACAGATGAGGCCTATATTGTGCTACAGAATGGGCACGTCCTTTGCTATCGGGGATTGGCAGACAGAAGAGAACTGGGAGTGGGTTTCCTAATTCACAGAAACATAGCTGGCAACATAGAGGAATATTATAGCATTAATGAAAGGGTGGTAGGTATTGTAATTAAACTGAATAAAAGATACAAGATGAAGGTAGTACAGGCTTACGCGTCTACATCCAGCCATGATGACGCTTCAGTTGAAAGCTTCTATGAAGACGTGGAATCGGCAATGAGTAAGGTAAAAACACAGTATACTATAGTGATGGGCGACTTTAATGCAAAGGTAGGGAAGAAGCAGGCTGGAGACCAGGCAGTAGGAGATTATGGCATCGGCACTAGAAACGCCAGAGGAGAGCTACTGGTAGAATTCGCAGAACGCAATAATTTGCGGATTTTGAATACTTTCTACCGAAAACGAGAAAACCGCAAGTGGACATGGAGGAGCCCTAATGGCGAAAATAAGAACGAAAAAGACTTTATAATGACTGCACACCCAGGAATTGTGCATGATGTGGAAGTGGTTGGCAAGGTACGATGCAGTGACCATAGAATCGTACGGTCTCGAATTCGCCTAGACTTGAAGAAGGAACGACAGAAACTGATACGCAAGAAGCCAATCAATGAGCTATCACTGAGAGGGAAAGTACAGGAATTCAGAGTGTCGCTGCAGAACAGGTACTCGGCTCTTAGTGAGGAAACCAACCTTAGCGTAGATACAATAAATGATAATCTAACGAGTATCATTACGAAGTGTGCAGTGGAAGTTGGAGGCAGGGTAGTTAGACAGGACACTGGCAAGCTTTCCCAGGAAACGAAGAACCTAATTAAGAAGCGTCAGAGCATGAAAGTGTCAAGTACAACAGACAAAATAGAACTGGCAGAGCTTTCAAAGTTGATTAATAGGCGTAAAGTATGCGATGTAAGAAGGTATAACATGGAGAGAATTGAACACGCTCTGAAAAACGGAGGAAGCGTCAAAGCAGTGAAGAGGAAACTTGGGATAGGCAAAAGTCGGATGTATGCACTAAGAGACAAAGAAGGCGAAATAATTACCAATATGAATAGGATAGTTAAAATAGCGGAGGAGTTTTACAGAGATCTGTACAGTAGCCGAGGCAACCACGACTTGATACTATAAGAACTAGCAGTAACCCAGATGACACCCCACCAGTAATGATAGAAGAAGTCAGAAAAGCTTCTAAGAGCATGCAAAGAGGCAAAGCTGCTGGTGAGGATCAGGTAACATCAGATCTGCTGAAAGATGGAGGACAGATTGTGTTAGAAAAACTAGCCACCCTGTTTACGAGGTGTCTCCTGACGGGAAGGGTACCAGAGTCTTGGAAGAACGCTAACATCATCTTAATACATAAAAAAGGAGATGACAAGGACTTGAAGAATTACAGGCCGATCAGCCTGCTCTCTGTAGTATACAAGCTATTTACAAAGGTAATCGCTAACAGAGTAAAGAAAACATTAGAACTCAATCAACCAAAGGAACAAGCAGGATTTCGAACAGGCTACTCAACAATTGACCACATTCATACTATCAATCAGGTAATAGAGAAATGCTCAGAGTATAACCAACCACTATACATAGCCTTCATAGATTACGAGAAAGCGTTTGATTCAGTAGAAATATCAGCCGTTATGCAGACACTGCGGAAGCAGGGCGTAGATGAAGTATATATAAACATTCTGGAAGAAATCTACAGGGGATCAACTGCTACCATAGTGCTTCATAAAGAAAGCAACAGAATACCAATCAACAAGGTCGTAAAGCAGGGGGACACAATCTCCCCAATGCTATTTACCGCGTCCTTACAGGAGGTTTTCAGAAGCCTAGAATTGGAACAGTTAGGGATAAAAGGTAATCGAGAATACCTTAGTAACCTGCGCTTCGCCGATGACATTGCATTGCTGAGTAACTCAGGGGACGAATTGCAACACATGATTACGGACTTAGACAAGGAGAGCAGAAAGGTGGGTCTTAAAATTATTCTGCAGAAAACTAAAGTAATGTACAACAACCTCAGAAAGGAGCAGCGCTTCGAGATAGGTAATAGTGCACTTGAAGTTGTAAAAGACTATGTCTACTTAGGGCAGGTAATAACCGCTGAGCCTAACTAGAAGAATAAGAATGGGGTGGGGTACATTCGGCAAGCACTCTGAAATTATGACAATTAGATTGCCACTATCCCTCAAGAGGAAGGTATATAACAGCTGTATCTTGCCGGTACTTAGCTACGGAGCAGGAACCTGGAGACTTACAAAGAGGGTTCAGCTTAAATTGAGGACGACGCAGCGAGCAATAGAAAGAAAAATGGTAGGTGTAACCTTAAGAGACAAGAAGAGAGCAGAGTGGATTAGGGAACAAACGGGGGTTAAGGATATCATAGTTGAAATAAAGAAGAGGAAATGGACATGGGCCGGGCATGTAGCGCGTAGACAGGATAACCGCTGGTCATTAAGGGTAACTAACTGGATTCCCAGAGAAGGGAAGCGGGTTAGGGGGAGACAGAAGGTTAGGTGGGCAGACGAGATTAAGAAGTTTGCGGGTACAAATTGGCAGCAGCAAGCACAGGACTGGGTTAACTGGCGGAACATGGGAGAGGCCTTTGTCCTGCAGTGGACGTAGTCAGGCTGATGATGATGATGATGATGATGATGATGATGATGATGATGAATGCGGCCCTTCTCCACAAACTCGAGTGAATGCCGCGCGCAAACGCGAGTGCGCCACCGCGGCCAACGGCCGGCGCCGAGCAGCTTGCGACCGACTGACGGGAAAGCCAACTATAAATGCAACCAATTTTCACTGAGCTCTGACGCTAGCGAAAGCCCCGCCAGCCCGTGCTGGTGCACTTACAGCATGCGACATACTACAATCAAGCTCGTTACGAGAACCTGCAACGTGTTTCCGATGACTCCCAACACAGCGATGAGGTCTCAGCCCAATATCGTCAGCCCGGGACTCATCGCAGTGGCGAAGACAGGCGAGCACTCAATAAGCGAACGTATGGGAGGCAGACGGCAATGGCGGTCAATTCCCACGCGGTCGCAAAGCACAGGTGAACTGCAGACGCCGAAGCTGACCTTCGCGGTGCATTTTCTGCGTGCGATATACAGCACGACCGAGCCCGTTGCCGGTAAGTGCGATCCGTGTCGCACACGCGACAACTAGAGTAGAATAAAGAATGATAACTTACTTGCAAATGAATCCAGCTCTGATTTCTGCCCTGAGTCGGACAGAAGTATATAACCGATAGGCCTGCTGTCTTCTCGGTCGCCATGTTGTCCTTCCTAACTGTTGGTTTTGTGGGTTGGTCGTTGATATGCGATTGATATGTGGGGTTTAACGTTCCAAAACCACCATATGATTATGGGAGACGATGTAGTGGAGAGATCGGGAAATTTCGACCACCTAGGGTTCTTTAACGTGCACCCAAATCTGAGCACACGGGCCTACAACATTTCCGCCTTCATCGGAAATGCAGCTGCCGCAGCTGGGATTTGTGACTTTCTTGAAGCCAGAGATATACAGCGTCGCGTGGTGACATGTCGAGACTTGCTTCAGACTTCATAGGTGCAGCGAAACGTAAAAGCAGCAGCCCACGCTGATTCCAAGCGTACACACAAGCACCACGTCGTAATTCCTAGAACGTCGAATCCAGACGGCCGTGGTTGAGCACTCTGAGCGCGACGCAACGCGAACCGTCGCCAGCAAAATACGGGGAAAGAATGAGCCAGGAGAGAAGGAGGATGGCTAGTGACCATGGCAACGCTTTGCGCGCTGCCTGCATTCCCCGGGTGGTTCATCTCTTTGGAGCGTGTTGGGAGACTAAGTGGTTAGCACGCGGCACGCTTCCCTCCGTGGTTCCTCCTCAACGGTCTATCCGTTCATCGCGCGTGCCTATTTGGCTCTGTTACTCCTTTTTCGGGTAATTTTGCTTTAGAGTGTAGGCAGTGCAGCTTCTGGAGGTGGGTTTTGTAACATTACCCACCACCCGGAATCTTTTGAACGTTACTTTAGACCATGTACCTGTGTGCGCGTTGATCGATACCGGCACGCATGTGTCCGTCATAATTGCTGCTCTTCGTCGCCGACTAAAGAAATTTGTCACACCCACCCTTAACCAAGCCGTTCAAGTCACCGACGGGGTACTACCGCTATTATTGGCATGTGCTCTGCCCGTGTAACTGCTGCCGATAGAAGCACTGCTGTTCTTCTCACCGTTACCGAAAATTGACCCATGATCTAATTCTAGGTATGGACTTTGTGACCTCTCACTCTGCCCATATAGACTGTTCAGCCGGCTGTATCGACCTTGAAATGCCTCTACTTTCCGATCCGACCGACCCACCCCAAAGCCGTCTTAGCTGCATTGATTTTGTACGCCTTCCACCTAACTGTGTTGCACACATTGACCTCTCCTGTACGCCACCTGTACCTGACGGCGATTACATGGTTGCACCAATCCATGCCGGGATGCTTACGCATGCCGTCACTGTTGCGAACACGATTTTGACGATTGTTGGAAACCACACATGCCTTCCTATTGTCAATCTTGCCCTCACTGCCGAAATTCTTCCCCATGGTATCTCCCTGGCTCAAATTACTGCCCTAAAGGACCACGTGGTTGAGCCCTTCATAGTGAATGATTGCTGCAGCTCAGCCCGTGATCCAACTATATCATGGTTATAGTGCGTCGACGTTGACGGCATGGTACCATCAGACTTCACTCCTGATCAAGCGGGAGCCCTCCGCCACGTCCTGGAGTCCTATGGTGGCATTTTCGACTTCGAGAGCACGTCCTTAAACCGGAATAGTGTTGTTACTCATCGCATCACAATTGGTGACGCAAGTCCCATTCACCGACGTCCACAACGTCCACACCGACGTCCATACCATACAGTCATACAACATGAAGTTAAAAGGATGCTTGCAAAAGACATAATTGAGCCCTTGGGTAGCCCCTGGGCTTCTCCTGTCGTCCTTATCAGAAAGAAGAATGACGTGGCACGTTTGTGCAGATTATCGGCATTTCAACAAAATACCAAAAAAGATGTTTACCCGTTGCCTTGAATGAATGATGCCTTAGACTGCCTTCACAGTGCTACTTATTTTTTCACAATCGACCTTCGATCTGGCTATTGGCAGATTGCTGTCGATGTGATGAACCGTGAGAAGACCGCATTCGTCACTCCTGACGGTCTTATCATTTCAAAGTTATGCCCTTCCGTCTCTGTAATGCGCCAGCCACAATAGAAAGAATGATGGACTCATTGCTCCACTAGTTTAAATCGTCAACCTGCCTATGTTATTTAGACGACGTTATCATTTTATCGTCCACATTCGACTCCCCTTTCGATCATTTATCGGCGATTCTTGAAGTACTTCGTCAAGCCGGACTTCAATTGAACTCTTAAAAATGCCACTTTGCTCGTCGTCAAATAACCGTACTTGGCCTCATCGTCAATGATGCAGGAGTCCGCCCGGATCCCGAGAAAATTCGCTGCCGTCACGGACTTTCCTGTTCCGACATCAACAAAAGACGTTCGCAGTTTTGTGGGCTTGTGCTCCTACTTTCGACGGTTTGTTAAGGACTTCGCGATCATTGAACGCCCACTCACAAACCTCCTGAAGAAGGACACCCCGTTTTTCTGGGGCGCTGATCAAGCCTCAACTTTTTCCCAGCTGATCGCCCTCCTTGCAACACCACTGATTTTAGCTCATTTTGATTCATCAGCTTCCACCGAGGTTCGCATTGACACTAGTGGGCGCGGCATAGGAGTGATTCAAAACGCGAACATGACCATGTTATAGCATATGCAAGCCAACTGATATCTACCGCCGAGCGCAAGTATTCAATCACGGAGCGTGAGTGCCTGTCACTTGTGTGGGCAGTCGCCAAGCTTCGCCCATACTTATACGGGCATCCATTCCGAGTAGCCACCGATCACCACGAGCTTTGCTGGCTGCCCTCACTCAAGGATCCCAGCAGGACGCCTTGCTCGTTGGGCCCTACGTCTACAAAAACATAAATTCACCGTAACGTAACATACAGGGCGGTTGCATGAAGTTGCGGATTGTTTATCTCGCTACCCTTTGAAAGAAGCCGTCCATACTGACTCCTTTCCAGACCTGTCGGTGACGCAGCTACTCATCCTTGGCCACAAACAACGCCGGGATGCTTCTCTGCGAACCTTCATTAATACGCTTCAATTAATGGCTCACGATGCATCTCTACAAATGTTGCTGATCAAAGATGGGATCCTTTATCGCCGTAAACTCGATTCATATGGCCATGACTTACTCCCCGGCATACCAGCACATCTTTGTGCGACTGTCCTCAACTAACTTCATGACACTCCTTCGGTGGGCCACTTGGGCATTTATCTCACATATGACCATGTACGTGGTCGTTTTTTTTCACCTGGTGTTGCCCGCTCTGTTTGGCGCTACGTCGCTACCTGTGAGCCCTGCCAGCACCGTGAAAAGCCATCTTCTTTACCAGCTGGATTCCTTCGGCTGATCGACATTCCCACTGAACCATTTTTCGAGTTGGCCCATTCCCGACCTCCAGCTTAGGCAACAAATAGATTGCTGTCGCCACAGACTATGCGACATTAGGTGCTATCGCACGAGCACTTCTGACAAGTTGCGCAACCGATTAGGCGGCTTTTCTGATATACAATATTACTTTGGTTAATGGAGCTCTCCGCCAACTCCTCACTAACCGCGGCCAGACTTTCCTGTCAGCTGTCGCTGACGAAGTCCTGGGTTCTTGCTCTGCCAAGCATAAGTTGGCCGCTTCGTACCATCCGCAAACGAATGGTCTTACGGAGCGCCTCAACCGAACCATAACTTTCATGATTTCTAAATACGTAGCAGCCGACCACGAGGACTGGGACGTACATTTGCTATTTGTGATTTTCGCGTACATTTCACCGGGTCACGACACTGGCGGCTCTTCGCCATACTATCTTCTATACGGCCGAGAACCCACCCTACCATTTGACAGCTTGCTGCCATCAGTCACTGAATATGCCGGCGAAGCCTTCGCGCGAGCCGACTACGCACGCCAACTTGCCCGCAGCCGTCTACTGGCCTCACAGGGGCACCAAAGAAAGCTCTAGAATTCCCATCATCGGAACGTGCTCTTTACACCTTGTTCCCTTGACCTTCTCTGGTCCCCCACTCGACGTGCAGGTCTTTCTGAAAAACAGTTGTCACGCTACACTGTACTGTACCGCGTCGTTCGTCAGGTGACTGACGTTTATTTATTTATTTATTTATTAGAATACCCTCAGGGCCCGTAGGGCATTACAGAGGGGGTGGGTACAACATATATAACACACAAGAAAAAAAAGACAAAATAAAGAAACAAGTATCAGATGCGCAAATCAGGAAGGCAACATAAGTCAACTAAAAATGTATAAGAATTCAAGCACATACAAGACAAAGATAGATAGTGGAAACTGCGTATAGTTACAAGCATTGCTGAGAAATTGCAGTCTTGAATAACAAAGGGTCTGTTATTGATACAACGGAAGAGGGAAGGTGGTTCCAATCGGCGGCTGTTTTCGGTAAGAAGGCTCCTGAAAAGAATTTGGTGCGGCAAAACGGAATGGCAACCTTATGCTGATGATCAATGCGCGACGAGTGGTATGACGGTTGTGAAATGAGGTCTCGCTTCATTGATGGATTGTGAAAAAATATCTTATGAAAAAAATGCAGTCGCGCCAGTTTCCTCCGGACAGTTAAATTGGGTAGGTCAAGGTTAGATTTCATTTCTGATATGCTAGCAGTACGGGAATAATTAGAACAAATAAACCGAACTGAGCGGTTCTGAACAGATTCTAACGCGTTAATTAAATTTTGCTGCACGGGATCCCATATAGCGGACGCGTACTCAAGCTTTGGGCGAATTAGTGATCGGTATAATAGAATTTTGAGGGACAGCGGAGCGCGAGAAAAGTTGCGGCGTAAGTATCCTAGCGTTCGGTTAGCGTTATTACAGATGTAGGTAACATGCGTGTGCCAAGATAGATTGTTGGTAATGTAAACGCAGAGGTACTTATATGAAGAGACATGCTGGAGGGGAACGGCGTTAATTCTGTAGGTACAGGGGGGAGAAATAGATCGCCGGGTTATTGACATGCATTTAGATTTGTTAGAGTTGAGTGTCATAAGCCATTTATTGCACCAGGTTGAGACAGTGTCAAGGTCTGACTGTAGAAATTGGTTATCATATTCATTGTTTATTTCGCGGTAAATTACACAATCATCTGCAAATAACCTTATAGCGGAGTTAATGCTGTCTGGGAGATCATTAATATATATAAGAAAGAGCAAAGGGCCTAATACGGAACCTTGGGGTACGCCGGATGTTACTTTAGAAAGAGGTGAGTTATAGCCATTAGTTGTTACAAACTGAGTGCGATTAGTCAGAAAGCATTCAATCCATTTAAGAACGTTACATATGATATCGTTGCAGCCGTTCGAACGTCATCATAACCAGCTTCGAAGGACATCGTGCACAAAGCTCGACTCAAGCCTTATCACCCTCCTTGCACCGCATGGAAGTACCTCAAGCACCAAGGCGGTGCTTCTACCGCCGGAGGTTATGATACAGAACAGCCGCAGCAGCCTTGCTGTGTGAAAGAGAAAGACGATGACAGTTGTTGCTGGTTGTTGATGAACTGGTGCCATCTTGTTCGCTGAGTTCTGTGCATCGCATATAGTTTAATAACTGGGTGACGCGTAACACTATAATACGTTAATAAGAAATTAGGAACTTTCGTCTCGAACAATCATTATACCAGCCGCACGACAACGAATACTGCCATGACAAGTCAACCTGGTTCACTGTAATTGCGGAATTTCTGTCTAGGCTACTGCCTGTATCGCGGAAATGTTTGTGAAAATCTCTCGACCAACACTCGTTCATCGTTGTTTACGTTAAAAATGTGAGACTGACAACAAACAGACAGTGCTCGTTAGTATGTCACGTGTTGCCTACTTTGCGTGATGTCAGAACTCTGTCGACCTGTCACTACAACGTCACCTTCTCGGGGCTGGAACTGAAATTGCTACTTCAAGGAAGTGGTATCAATAAAATATGTTCAATGCGTTCTCAAGCCGGCATCTTTTAAAGGCTCTCGAGATCCACGTTTTGATTTAAAGCAGCAACCCAAAAACATTTCCCATTTGTGTCAGTACAACTTCGAGAAGCCTATTACTTTTTATCTTTCACGGTTTCCTGAGCTTGAACAATTACCCCATTTTGAACAGCATTTCTTCTTCATTTTTGCAGATAACCTTGCTTTGCATAAGCGCCTCTATGGAGGCGTGTACATTGTGGACTGCCTACCGAAGACCGAGACCGCAAAAGTGAACAGACCAGCACTGGCCCGTTCCCTGGCATGTCAGTAAAGCAAATGCCTGCAAAACCATTAATAAATATTGGATGCCACATTGTTTATTGCATTTATATCCATAGCACAAGTATGATCGAAGCAGTGCCGACTTCTTCGATGGGTTTTGTAGTGAAGGAAGGACAAGAACAACAACAGAGAAAGCAGGGAGGTTATGGGTGTTGTAGGCTGATTCTTTCTCAAAGCACCCACTCGTCAATGCGTCTACAGGAAATAGTACACATGTGCACTCATGTAGCTTGCTGTTAACGAATGTGGTGTCGGTGAAAGAAATATAAAATAACACGGCTCAAGAGATGCAGACTGAATGCAGATAACAGGAGTCTTATTTCTGTAATGATGGTAGCGTCTGCGACAGCTCGTTTCTTGCGTCTTTCTCAGAGTAAATGTTAGGAAACAGCACACACACACAATATATATATATATATATATATGTATATATATATATATATATATATATATATATATATATATATATATATATATATATATATGTGTGTGTGTGTGTGTGTGTGTGTGTGTGTGTGTGTGTGTGTGTGTGTGTGTGTGTGACGTAAGAAGGCAGGGATGGTTAGGACATGTAGATGAGGAAGAAGTGCTTTTAGAATAAACAAGGCGTATGAGCCAGGCCACGTCTCCCAGTCATCATAACGTCACACGAGTCGACAGGATGAAGACGTGGCCACCGCTCATCAGCCTCACATCATTCACGAAGTCACCGGCAATACACCTCAGTTTTCAGTTTTCAGTTTATTTCAGTTATTAGTGCAGAAAAAGGAACAGTATACAAAGTATATATACAGGAGGAGGTCCGAAAGCACAAGGCTGCAGGGGGACCTCCTGTTCAAAATGGGATTACAAAATTTACTCAATTAGCAGTAGCAGTGAAAACAGAGAGATGAGTAAATTGATAAAACCAACACTAAGAAACAAGTAAAAAGAAGAGTGGAATAAACAATATAACAAGATAAAAACATCTAGTAGTTTATCAAGTACGAATACAATTGTTTTTTAAATGTGCCAATAGTCGAGCATTGCTTGATGTGAGATGGCAACGAATTCCATAATGATAATGCTGAGAAATATGCAGTGTGGCGACGAAAATTAGTGCGGATAGTAGGAAGTAGAAAATTTCCACTTGAAGCGAATCTAGTACGGTTTAAGTTAGACAAAGCATTAGGATAAAAGACGCTTGATGGGACAAGATGGTGCAAGGATTTGAACAGCATGATAATGAGGTGATATTTAAATAAACTAACAGTAGAAAGTATTTCGAAGTTACGAAGTAATGATGATGCACTAGAACGATATGAACTGAAAGTCATTATTCTGATGGCTTGGTTTTGAATGTGCTGAATGGGAGATGAGTGGGTGAGGTATGTATTTCCCCAAGTGGTGATGCAATAATTAATATGGCTGTGAATAAAAGCATAATATAACTTGATTAGAGTTAAAATGTTAAAGTAGTAACGTGCTCTGATTAGAATCCTGACACCAAATGCTAGTTTTTTGCGGAAATAAATAACATGATTAGAGTATTTTAGGTTGCTGTCGAGAACGATTCCTAAGAAAGAGCATTCGTTGTCAGGGTTAATGGGTGAGCCATTTAGTTTAATAGAAATTTGGGAGGGAAGAACTTTGTTAGCTGAGTGAAATATCATGAACTTAGTTTTCTTAGGGTTAATACTGAGGGAATTCGTGAGACACCAGCTTAAGATGTTATTTAGATCTTTTTGTAATTTTAGCGTTAAAGAGTCAATTGATTTACCAGTGGCAAGTATTGTAGTGTCATCCGCATAAAGAAAAGGCAGAGAGTTAGTAACTGAGAGGGGAAGGTCATTCATGTAAATTAAAAATAAAAGCGGGCCAAGAATGGACCCTTGAGGAACACCCTGATTAGTAGTAAGAAAATTGGATAAAGTAGAGCGAACATAAACAGCCTGCTGTCTATTACAGAGGTAACTTTTAATGAGTGTAAGGGCAGGTCCAACAATACCAATGGCCGTGAGTTTCGTTTCCAGGATGCTGTGATTAAGTGAGTCGAAAGCTTTGGTTAGGTCAATGAACAATGCTCCAGCTAATTCACCAGAATCAATAGCTTTTTTAATCTTATCATGAAAGTTAACAATGCAAGATTAGTCGAGAAAGCAGGTTGAAAACCAAACTGACTAGGAGTTAAAATGGAAAACTTAGACAAGTAATTAGTTATACGTTTCTCAATACACTTTTCTACTATTTTACTAAAAGATGATAGGATAGCTATGCGGCGATAATTAGATATTAAAGTTCTCTCGCCTTTTTTGAACACTGGTATTATTTTGGCCTGTTTTAGTTGAGATGGGAATGTACCTGTCTTGTATATTAGATTGATAATGCGGGATAGAGGGACAGCTATATGGTTGGCAATTAGCTTAATGTAGGACGAGTGAATTCCGTCCAGTCCAGGAGAAGTTACTTTAGGATTATGAATAATGCTGATAATTTCGTTAGGGTCTCTTGGGAAGAGGTAGAACGATTGTGGAGAACGGACCTGAGATCTATTGGACGATGGGGGTGTACTAGAAGCTTGTTTACAGTAAAATGAGTTGAATTCATTCGCAATGTCAATTGGCTGATCTAAGACATGGTCAGCAATTTGAAGCTCAGTGATAGTTAATTCGGACGTGTTCTTGTTTAGAAAGGAGTTAATAATTTTTAGAGTTGTTGCCAGCACGCGCTATTTTTTGTTCGTAATAACTTTTTCTAGCTGCTTTTAAGAGTCTATTGAGAGTATTAGAATAGAGGGTGTAACGATGTTTTAGATTCATATTGAAAGGACGGGGTTTGACTTTTTGTAGAGGTTTTCTTTTTTACGCATGCATGTCAATACACTGTTCGTTGTCCAGGGATTATCGGGTGCTGAGTATATTCTTTTACATTTTGCTACCGTGACGCTATCATGAATGCATTTGCATATGCGAGACGATAGAAAATCAAAAGCTAAGTTGACATCAGTGCATGTTTCAATGAAAGACCAGTCGACATTTGTTACGCGGTTCACATACTCTTCTTTGTTTAGAATTGATTTAGAAAATCTTAAATCGCGATTATGCTTGAAGTTTTTACATGAGAAGAAAACAGGGTAATGGTCAGTAATATTTACTTTAAGAACACCTCTGTGTTCAGATGAAAGAAAGTTATACAGAACATGGTCAGTGAGTGTGCTACTGCGGCCAGGAATGCATCTAGTTGGAAGTGTGATTAAGGACTCGTAACCAAAACCTTGGTAACAATTTGCATATTCAATGCGATTGAAAGTATCTTCAAGTAAATCAATGTCTAAGTCACCCACAATACCAACGTTCACATGATAATGTTTCAAGGACAGCATAGAGACTTGAAAAGAACTCAGAAATTGACGATGAAGGCGACCGATAGATAGTTCCAATGATAAGTTTACCAGTGGATGAAGGCTTGTCTAGTTCTATCCAAACAGATTCGCAGCTATCGACGACAATATGAAGGTCAGATCTGCGTTTATAGGGCAAAGTAGGTGAGATAAAGATGGCTTCGCCACCATGGCTACTTGATGTGCGATTGCAGTATTCTGACAAGTAACCTTGTAAGCCAAACAAGTTTTGATCCTCTAGTGTAAGCCAAGTTTCCGAGATGCAGGTGAGGGAAAAGGAACTTTTGAAAGAGTGTAAAAGAGCGTTTATTTCATCATGATTTTTTCTTAGACTACGCGCGTTAATGTGAATTCCTGAAATGGCAGAGTTATTCAAGAAGGAATCTAAGTTATTGATACTAAAATAAGACGACAGGATGACGCGCAGAGTTTCCTAGATAGATAAGTGACCAGATCTATCGAAAGATAGAAAGGTCAGCTTCAGTGCGAATCCAATACACGCTACTTTCGTTTGATTGCCTCGCCTTAATATGGCAATTATCCGTCCAAAGGAACGCCCAACCCTTTTCTCTCTTGAGGGAAAGAGCTTTCGCAAAAAACCTTTTGTTTTCTACGGTGAGATGATCATTTACATACAGAGAATAATGATGAGGGCCTGGGAATCCGAGATCATTCGTGTGCAGTTTGGCCTTGCGAGCCTTGCTTAAAAATTCTTGCTTCTTATCGCGAGAACAGAAGCGTGTGATAATGTTTTTTTGAGTCATTCTTAGTGGGGACGCGATGAATGACGTTGATGTCAGAATCAAGAATAGTGCAGTTGATTTTAGTAGCCACAGCTTTTACTATGGCTGTGCAATCTTCCCCTTGAGAGCACGGAATTCCCTTTAGTTCTACGTTGTTAAGTCTCGAGTATTGTTCCAGTTCTGACACACGGTTGGTTAAAATTTCATTTTGTTTCTTTAGAGACTTATTAGAGGCAACTAACATGGCGTTCTCGGAGCGTAGCTCCTCAACAAGGCATTGAGATCACTGACGCCTGACACGAGGCTCTGTACTTCAGCCTTCAACTTTGACGTCTCTGGTATTAGTGGCAGAAGTTTGGGTTTGCATTCTTCAATTAGTTTAGAGGCTATTTCTCCCAGTTTATTCTCAGTCCAGGCCTCAAGCTGTTCAATGCGCTTCGCCAACTCGACATTTGAGGGCATGTTTGTAGGCAATCAAAACAATGAGCAAGGTTGTACAGTGCGGTAGTAATTGCAGAACTAAATCCCTCACAGCACTAAATCACTCACAGCAGCAGTCACGGCAACGCACGATGCCCAAAACAACAAGAAGGCCACTGACCTGTGGAAGCGTTGAAAAACCTTTAGAATAGCTGGCGATACGTAGAGCCGTAACTGCTGCTGCAAAGTGACGCTGGGTGAGACGGGCCTCCGCTTTATGCCGGAACACGAGCAGGTGATCAGCGCAGTAGATCCACGCAGATGATCCCTTATCCACCAAGGATAGCCGACGCTGATATTCGTGTAGAATGCACGAACACAGATGGCTCAGTCAGGTGGTGAAGCAGGCGTCGAAAAGCTGAAATGGTCGGTAGCACAGGACCACCGAATCCGTGGCAACCGTCGTCCAACAGCACACTTGATTTCTTCGGAATCGTCCAAAAGCCTGCGGAAGCGTTGAAAAGCCTTTAGAATAGATGCCGATACGTAGAGCCGTAACTGCTGCTGCAAAGTGAACCTCAACTGAATATCGACCACAGAAAAGGTAATCTCAGACGCATGCAGTTACCGGCTTCATGACAGAACCACCGACTGACATTCCCATCCCCATGTACACCGGAGCAGCGGACGATGGACCTGTACAGGGCTAGTTCAACCTGTTCGAGCTCCACGCTACCGCTGCATAGTAGTCGGAACGGGAGATGGTTACGAACTTCAGCGACCACGTCACCGGTGAGGCATTTCAATTTTACCTAACCCACATATTCGAGAACTACGAGTCGTGGCAAAAGATCAAAGAGGAGATGATTACCCATTTTGACGACTATGACCAAGACCTACACATTGCCAACCCTCTAGAGACAACCGCACAGTATCGTCAATTTCCTAAGCACTCCTGAACTGTTCGAAAACCCAGCGCGAATCGACGACTGCCTCAAGACGAAGTGGCACAGGCGTTTACTTACAGAAGGTGATGCGTATATTGGAAAAACCTAACCGTCGAGCGCGCCTCCTTTCTACACGAAAGTCGGCCTTTCCGAAGTCATCGCTTCAGCATATGACACGAGACGTCGCTCAACCACCTGATGCCCTTCACCCTTCGTCTCGCATACGTGGTCCACCACCTGGGTTTTCGTCACGCGGCTCTTCAAGTGCTCCTAACGCTCACCACTTGCCTTATAAGGACGCCGTATTTATGGTAGATGACCTGGCGCATCGGAAAATTGCCCTGTCAAGCCATTCTTCTTCCGTACGGTTTCATGCATCACCATCCGGTGCACACACCCTCTACAGTCCAAGCAAAACAGAAGGCTCAGACGCATCGAGCATCGCACGCTACCAGGCGTAAGAACCGCTTGCAGTGAACAGAGAAAAAGAAGCCCCTGAAGAGCTTCGTGTCATTTCTACAGCACCTCAGACTTGCCGAAATCTGCAGTTCAAACCTAGTAATGCCATGTCACTTGTGGTGCGCACACACAGAGCTCAATAATTCATGAATAGAATAAATTCAGAAGTACATTATACATCAAACCTCGTACACAGTCGTCTTTCGGAAGCGTCCGTAATGAACCACGACACCGAAGCCTCTGAAGAACCTGCTAGCAATGATATCGCATTACCAACTATGCCCGACAAGCAAGACACCAATTCACCATGCATCAGCTGTCAACAGGACGCGTCAAACACCGAATGAAATGAATGCCTTATTCCGGAAGGGGCACCACTACAGCCATCTCCTGAGCAGCACCAGCGAAACAAGCAAAGCCAAGTTCACAAACTCAGGAAACAACGAGAGAGACTGCAACGAGGGCATCGACGAACGCAAAATTCAACGGAAGTGCACTCACCAATTGAAGAACATCGGAAAATAAGATATCTAAACCAAAGATCAATTCAAGACGTCCGACACTTTCGCACAAAGAAAAGTCACTAGAGACACTTCCTGCCCTAGCTATTACACCAACTGCACCATCACCGCAAACGCCGAGAAAGACGCGGAAGCACTGCTTGCACACCGCAATCACTCAGGCACTTCGTCCCATTCTGTCAAAAAGCAAGAAAGCAAAAAGCACTGGGAGGGACGTTGCCTGGCTTATACATGATGAGTTAATTTTACTCTTTTTCTTCCTCATCTTTTACTAACCATGGCTACCTTCTTAGGTCACAAAATTCCCCACTCCCGAAATCATGCGCGAGTTACCATCAACAAAACAACAAAAGGCAGAAGGTTAAACCAAAAAAATACAAAAATGCTCAGTAGTTACATTTCAAAAGGGAGTTCCTCAACTCGCACAAAAATGATAGCATATCTGCGGAGTGAATAATGGAGAGTGGGGCGAAGCGTCCATTCGTCCATTCGTTCTTGCGTCCGTTTGTCCAAGCGCCCATCTGTGCGACCGTCCGTGCGTCCATCCGCCTGTCCATGCGTCCATCCGCCTGTCCGTGCATGCGTCTGTTCATGCGTCCATCCCTGCGTTCGTCCATGCATCCGCCCCTGCGTCCGTCCATGCGTCCATGCGTTCGTGCAGCCATCCATGCGTCCGTCCTTGCATCTGCCTGTGCATCCGTTTGTCCATCTATTCAAAACTCCAAGTACCACCATCTCGCATCTTTTCAACATATATTCCCCATATAGAAGCACCGCCATCCAGCGGACATTCCAAGCACTAAAGGAGAGGTGGCACACGCACACTTTGTTACGGCTTGCGCTTCGTGTCTACTTCCCACCTTTAACCACCTCGAGTTCATGGTACATGCTAGTTCACTGTATTCATGGCACTGCGGCCCAATGCTCGCTAAACCTTTCTGAAACCAAGGAGGTTACGCCCAGTGAGTATAACTTAGCAACCCTTTTTTGTCAGATAGTGCTCAATGTACATGCCAATGGCTGCTGATGGGGAATGAAGGACATGAGAATTCGGCTTTTAGTTAACGCGCTTGCTGCGAATTTTTGATTGTTCAACAACGCACAGGAGAAATCTCCCAACGGCACCACCTTGCAGGTCAAAACGTAAGACCGGTTACGCACTACGACCACGACTACTACGAGGGACGAGCGGGTGCCACTTTAAAGAGCTTCGCCCCTAATTCGCAGCAAAGGGAAGCAGTCTGGTCATACATAGGGCAGCCCCGTAATGGACGAGGCTGGCTGTTAGGTCCTGGATAGCATAATGACTGCCTGCACATCTGGACTGACGATTACACGGATTGAGGTCTTGCTCAGAATGAACAAGGTTGGCAGTCCGTGTAGCATCTCAAGGTCAGATTTCTTCGGCATTGAATCCCTCGTCTTGGCTGCAATAGACGCTTAGCTTCTACTCGGCAGGTGCGAGAAGCAAGGCTGATGAGGCGATGTCTCTTTTTCTCATTGTACAAGTCGTTGCTTCTGGTCCCTCTTGTAACTTTCTGTGGCCGTCTCTCAGTAGGTTGGATTGTAGACACATCCTTAAAAAATTATGCAGAAAGCTTCGCAGACTTTGCTTTCTGCTAAAATGGCTCAGACGTCGACTCTGTTTTTCGCTTTCTTAGTTGGGGTTGTTTCTGATTACTTTTCAAGGCACAAATGTAATTGTGATGAGGTTTCACTTGGTTGCTGTTCGTGTTTGAACAACAATTGTAGTATCTGCTGGTAGGTGGAGTTGCCTTCGTTGAAATTTCTCGTTTTGTTGCGAAAGTTGGTGAGATAGGTGCCCAGCAGAATCATTAGTCATGATTTTTCTGCGCGATATTGTCATCTACTGGTACATGGTCAGTAGTCGATGAATTGCAAAGGTTGTTTTGTGATGAAAATCGCGTGGTAGTTTATAGAGAAAGCTTCTCGGAGGGTTAGGAGTTCTGATTCATGACATAGCTTTCTGTCGGTTCTCAATGAGTCTGTTTTAGTGGATTTGAAACATTGGATAGTGCTGCGACACTTGGTGCTGCCACTGGACGACGATAGCATAGCTGACATCACCGAAGCGAGTTGTGATGTTTCATGTTTCTCTTTTTTGCACCGTTTTCTGAACTGGAAACATTTGTCAAACACTCTGTTGTGAGAAGTTAGGCTGTGGTTTGGTACTGTGTGGATTTCCCAGCTTGTCAGGGGTAAATAGTACCGTGTTAACAGCCTTGCCGTGGGTTTCAAAAGCGATGCTGACGTCAGATACAGTCATGCCGAGTGGGTCATGTATGCGACTCAAAGCATGAAGTGCTGACGCGGTGGACGACGTGAACGGCGCATGGTTGCTTCACATTCAGGAATAACTTCTCAGATAACGCCTCTGAGCCGTTGTACAATCTTATAAGGGCCAAAGTAGCCTCTCAAAATGACACTGAGAGTGACCACGTTGGCGGACAAAGGTCCACACCTACACTCTGCCACCTGGTTGGTACGTGACGTCTGGACGGAGGAGGTTATACCAGTGGTCATGGTTCTGTTGCTGATAGCGGATACGCAATTGTGTGAGCTGGCCGCTTCTTAGGCGTGTCTAGTGATTTTAACAGCATCACGGCCAACATTGATTTGATTTGATTTGGGCAGTTTAACGTCCCAAAACCACCATATGATTATGAGAGACGCCGTAGTGGAGGGCTCCGGAAATTTCGACCAACTGGGGTTCTATAACATGCACCCAAATATCAGTACACGGGCCTACAGCATTTCCGCGTCCATCGGAAATGCATTTAAACATTGGAACAGCTAATAGGTACCAGCACCGTATCCAACGTTGTTGCAACTTCCCAGCAATGCAGCAAGTGGAAAGGGGTGAAGCCGGTAGTTTCTTGGATGGTGGTATTATACGCAAAGTTAAAGAATGAAAGAACGTCCTTCCAGTTGTTTTGGTCAATGTCAACGTACATGAAAATCATATCTGCAATAGATTTGTTTAGTCAATCTGCGAACCCATTTGTCGGGAAATGGTAAGCCGTAGCTTTACGGTGAGCGGTACCACTGAGCTGCATGATATCTTCGTTATTCGGTGCTGTAACCGCTGTGTCCCTGTTATCACCACTGTCGGAGCACTGTGGCGGAGTAAGGCACTGTGGACAAAGAAAGTGGCGATATCACTTGCTGTGCCTCGTGCAAGAGCTTTGGTTTCAATGTATCCCGTGAAGTAGTCTGTGGCAGCAGCAATTCAGTGACTACTGGCTTTGTATGTGGGGAATGGTCCGATAAAATATATGGCAATTTAACTTGCTTTAAAGTAGTCATACAAGGGCCAACTGAATGCAGAAATCAAGCCGCACCCATGAATGGTGTCTTGCATTGTTAGCAGTCGCGGCATATTTCGACACACTGCTTCACGTAATTGGGTAGGCCGGGCCAGCAGTATCATTCACGTATACGGGAAAGCGTCCTTGTGAACCACTAGGCCTGATGATGGCTCGTCAGAGAGGCACGTAAAAGTTCTTCACGTAGTAAGCATGGCACAACAAGGAGGTCGGTGGCTGCAGTTGAATTAAAGGTAATTTATAGAGGACACCACTTCGAAGGCAAAACGGTGATAGTGTACGCGCAAACGTATGAGATGGCTGCGATAAATGTGCCTCGATGTAGTCAATGGGGGCTCGTACCTCATAATCGTCGCGCTGTTGCTTCATCTTAACAGACGCTGTTAGAACTTAAAGAATGCACCTTCTTCATCAACGTCAACTTGTGAAGGTTGAAAGGGAGCCCGTGATAAGCAGTTGACACCCATATCCCTACGCTTCGACTTGAGCTTGATAGTCAAGTCATACTCTTGTAAACGAGGACTCCAGCGCGTAGATGGCTAGATGAATCCTTAAGATTGGCTAGCCAGTGCAGGGAATGGTGGTTCGTCACGACATGAAACGCTCGGCCATACCGACATGTCGGAATGACTCATACCACTGTCAAGAATTCTTCCTCGGAAGTGAACTACCTCTTTTCAGCCTGCGACAAAGTAGCAGTCTGTACGACTAGCGTAGGCGATGACGTGCTTGCCCCCATTTTGCCAGTGTATGATAACAGCATCAGCTAGTAACCGTACACAGCTTAGAGTCACCGTCTTCGTCAAAGTGCCCCATAAGGGGTGCTGTTTGCAAACGATTCCGTAATTCGGAAAAGGTACGTCGTTCCTTGTGTTCCCAAACGAATGGACTAATTTGAATTTTGAATTTTTGAACTGGGTTATTGCGCACAAGGTTGCAAGGAGACCGGTCGAAAAAGCTGCATGGAGCAGCTTGAGGAGAACCTGGTCACCTCACATACTCAGCGGCTACAGCAGTGCTTGCAAGGCAGGCCCTATACCTAATGCATAAACAGAACATCAAAACAGTAAGCAAACAAGGTAAGAAATAATGAACAAGGGTATTGTGTAAACATTTGAAAAACCAAGGAAAAAAATTCCCGTTGTGTTAAAGATAGCAAAAAAGAAAAACAAAAACGGCAGGTCAAGCTACGGCAACATAGGCAATCAAACGTATATCACGTAGACTTTTCAGCAACAGAGTGGATTCATCGAGAGCGTTTTTTGTGTAACCGATTTAAAACAGCCTGTAAACAAATCTGTCGCATTAAGTCACCGTGTACAGTTCTATTTCCGTTGACAATCCAAGATTCTATATGACGAAATTTATGAAGCAGTTATGTTGGTTTAAGGATGCTAGTTGTAATAAAGATACATAACTTTTAATTTTACGCAGTGTATACATGCGACAAAACGTAGATGTGTACAAAGATTTACTTTTTATGGTATTGAGCTTTGTGAACAAAGGAGAAGTATGCCAAATATATGGCACCCTGGAAACAAGGCGTATAGCACTTTTTTCTAGTACCTTGAGTCACTGAACATTTTGTACTGTAGACCCTGGAAAGAAAGCGTATAGCTCTTTTTTGCAGTACCTTGAGTCGCTGATGATTTTTGACTGTAGGTCCCCCAGACTAGAACTCCGTATTCAATCTAAGAAAGCAACATTACATTCTATGAACTTTTAATGGATGTGGAAAGATAACTGCAATGGCGACACATAGTACTCATTGCTCATTAACATTTTACTAAGTAATTCAGGTTATTTCGTAACATTGTTTCAGAGTAATATACGGCAAGTGATTCGAAAGACGGCGAATTCTCTATTTCAGTGTTGTTCACTTCATTGGGGCTTGATTCACATTGTTCATTACAGGGATTAAACATTACTGCTTTTGTTTTTCCTGGAATAATTTTAATAAAACTGTTTGTCACTCACTTGTGTATACTTGCAAGCATCTCATCAGCTCGATTTGGCATTTCGGAACCAAGTCACCACCTTCAGAAAACATGCTTGTATCGTCTGCATAAATTACGCACTTTGCCGACGGGGCAACACTTACGATGTCTATGATGTGCAATATGAAGAAGTACGGACTCAATAAGCGCCCCAGCGGGACACTTTTTTTTTACGGATTTCAACTCTGAACGGTCTCCAGCAATATCTACGATTGGTCATCTGTGTTTAAAATAGGATGTAATTAGAGATTGAGCTATGTCTCGGATACTACAGTGATCACAATTTTCAAGCAAAACTCAGCTAAAGTTTTTTAAGCACAGATAAGGTGAAACACCTTAGAAAAATCAAGAAAAATAGCACGCCCAGTTTTATTTTCCTCAAATGTTTGCAATAGAAACTTTTTTGGGGTCATAAGGGCTTATTCAGTTCACCTGTTGTTGTTTTTTTGAACACAGAATTTTGCAGATTTATTTATTGATACGTGAGGTTTAATGTCGCAAAACCATCATTACATTATGATAGACGCCGTATTGGAGGGCTCCGGAAATTTTGACCACCTGGGGTTCTTTAACATGCACCCAAATCTAAGCACACGGGCTTACAACATTTCCGCCTCCATCAGAAATGCAGCCGCCGCAGCCGGGATTCGAACCCGCGACCTGCTTGTCAACAGCCGAGTACCGAATTGTGCAGCACTAATGATACTGAAGTCGTCAGTGAACGAACAAAACCGCTCCAATATAACTTGCTCTATACACCATTCGTAAAGCAGGTCGCAGTGATTAAGGGCGGTAATTAGAAAGATCATTCTTGTCGTCGTTTTGAAAACATTACTGTGACCTTTGCAGCCTGCACGTTTTAAGGAAAAACGTCTGCTGTCAAACAAAGATATAAAATGCACTCTAGGCAACATGCAATTATGTTCATGACGAAAGTCCCCGGCGCTATTTGAATGCTGACTGCATCAGCGGCTCTGCCGTTACTTAATGAAAAGAATGAAGCAATAACTTCTTGCGTTGTAACCCCCCTTGAAAATAATGACTTTACAAAGTCAATCACGGTTGTGCCGTCTCATGAGTAAAACATCGTGTCTATCCACACCCCGAACCCAGCGGCGGCAGATCAGCTTCTCGGGAAAGTTTCGGTGATCACTGAGCGTGGGGTCATCCCGCTCTATGAATACCTTAGACAAGACAGCGGCGATGTGTGCCACGACGTCTTCGTCGTCAGCAACTCAGACACCACTGAATTTCTTTGAGAGCAGTTGCAATGGAGAGCAAACACCATCGTCGAAGTGAGGAAAATCAAATTTCCTAACAAGGCTCGGGTAACCTTCAACGGGAAGGTGAAACCGCGTTTTCTATATTGTGAGAACATGCTCATTCTAGTGCGCAAATACTACCGGACTATTCCAGCTTGAGGCCTGTGTGGGCTCATAGCTAGGTCATAGAGCAGATTCATGTCCCAACACGCAGCCTAACACATGCGGACTCTACGGACAAGAAGCTCCTCTTGTGGAGGGGGTGTGGGCCCCTCACGATTGAAATCCGTGGTGCTCAGTATGTGGTGTAGAACATGCAACAAACTCGCGAGAGTGTGCGGCGAAATTCCGATCCCATAAGGTGATCACCCTGAAGAGTGAAAAAACAATGGCATATCCCACATACAATGGGAAGAAGAAGAAAGGAAGAAAGTTTAAGCGGAAACACAGGGAGGCTTGCCAGTTCTTAGACCGGCTGGCTACCATGTGCTGGGGAAAGGAGTTAGGAGAATAAAAGATGTTAAAACGAAACGTTGCGAAGAGAGAGAGAAACTACTAAAAACTGCAACATCAAAGAGTATAAGACACTAAAGTCTGTCTCTGAGCACAGTTGTCCGCAAAAAGTACAGCGAAGCTTTCAAAGCCTTCTGGGCTGAGGATGGGCTCGGCCACTGACCCTGAATCTTATGTTCCGCCAAAGGCCGATCATCCAGTCTATTCAGAGCTGCAGTCAGTTCTTGGCTATGCGCGTTGAAAAGGGTGCACTCACACAGAAGGTGCGCGATGGTTTCTTCGCCGCTGCAGTAAGTACATGCAGAAGAGCTGGCCAATCCAATGAGATAAGAGTATGCGTTCGTGAAGGCCACTCCAAGCCACAGGGGGCATGGAAGATTCTCCTCAGCTCGAGATATCTTTGAGGGAAGACGAAGCTGCAGATCGGGATTCAAGTTATGCAGGCGCGCGTTTGTGAAGTCTGTTGAGTTCCACTGTACCAGTGTGAGGTCGCGTGCAAGCAAACGAAGTTTTGTAGCTGCGTCGGTTCTTGAGAACGGGATGGCTCTGTATAGGGTACCGTCGTGTGCAGATCTAGCGGCCTCATCTGCACGGTCCTTGCCGTATATACCGCACTGACCTGGCATCCACTGATACACTAAGCTGTGCTGTTTCTCAATTGCTTGATGATGAAGAGGCTTTACTTCAGTTACTAACTGTTCATTAGGTCCATGGAGAAAGGGTGAGATAAGACATTGAAGAGCTGCCATTGAGTCCGAGAAGATAGACCAAGTTCCCGAAGGCTCTACAACTATAAACTCCAAAGCTGCACGTATGGCGGCGAGTGCTGCAGCTGTCGACGACGTCAAATGTGATGTCGTAAAATTATATGTGATGTTCCTCACGGGAATAACCACCGCCCCTGCTGAGCTTACTGAAGACACTGAGCCATCGGTGCAAATGTGAAGGCATCCGTTGTGCTTCTCTTGCAGGAAAATCAATGTGGCCTGTTTTAGGGCTAGATGCGACGGCTTTTTTCCTTATTTCGGATGCCAGAAATTCCAAGAAGTGCTTTGAGTGGGTGTAGGCACCATAATGGTATCGTCGGCCGTGCTGCATGCGTGAAGTGCAATTGAAGCACTGCGCAATATTGAGCTACTGTTGTGCTGAATGCTGAGTGGGGCCTAAAAGTTCGAAGTGAGGCGAGGTGATGAGATGGAAACCGAGAGAAATGTCTTATGTGCATTCTCACAATGGGAATCGAATATATGCGAAGCACGAGCGGGGAAGGTTGATAAGCGCTTTCAAATCACCTACACGTTAAGAGGTGGAGGTAAATTGTTGCGTACATGACTTCCGTGTCATCATTATTATGTTCAGATGCGTCGTTTATCTTCGTCATCTATTTAAATCACGTGATTCCAAATTCAATATGTGTGGAGCTAGCGAAACGGCCGCGATAATGCTATAAGCGGGGAATGTTGTCAGGTTCTTACATGACACGCATCTTATGGTTGTCATGTTTGCACCAGTCACATACCTTCGTCATCCATTAGCGTCACGCAATAGCGAATTCGGCATATTAGAAGCTAGTAAAACGGCCGCGAGCGCATTATTAGTGTGACATGTAGTCATGTTGTTACATTCCACTCATATTGTGATGATCATGTTTGGATGTGTCATTTTTATGTCATCTGTTCGCGTCGCGTAATACCAAGTTTTGTAGATGTGAAGCTAGCGAAACGGGCGCGAGCATCATAAGCGTCGCATGTAGATGCGTGTCATGTTGTTACATGGCACGCATCTCATGATTATCATGTTTGCACCAGTCACATACCTTCGACATCCGTTGGCGTGACGTGATACAAAATTCAGCCTATGTGAAGCTAGCGGAACGACTGCGAGCGCATCATGAGCGTAGCATGTAGTCATGATGTTAATAGACACGTATTTCATGTTTATCATGTCTGCACCAGTATCATACCTTTGTCATCTATTCACGTCCCGTAATACCAAATTTTGTATAAGTGAAGCTAGCGAAGCGGCCGCCAGCGCATCATGAGCATTACCTGTAGTCATGTTGTTACATTACACGCATCTCATGATTGTCATACTTGCGCCAGTCAGATATCTTTGTCATCCATTCCCGTACCATAATACCAAATATGGTACATGTGACGCAAGCGAAATCATGGAGAACGCATCATGAGCGTGGCATGTAGTCATGTTTTTACACGACACGCATGTCACGATTTTCATGTTAGGGTCTGTCGCTTGTGTTCGCCATGCAATCATGCCACACCATACAGTTTTGCAACAAGTCATGTGAACGAAACCACCGCAAGAGCAGCAAGACCATGAAATGTAAATCATGACGTTCATGACATATATGCCATAATTTCTATTTTATGTTATGACTGGGCACATATGCTCGTCTTCTAGTGATGTTATGCCATGCCAAGTTTCTTATCGGTACCATTATCCAAACGGCCAGGAGAACTAAATATCGTAGCCGGCTAGATAGATAGATAGATAGATAGATAGATAGATAGATAGATAGATAGATACGATAGATAGATAGATAGATAGATAGATAGATAGATAGATAGATAGATAGATAGATAGATAGATAGATAGATAGATAGATAGATAGATAGATAGATAGATAGATAGATAGATAGATAGATAGATAGATAGATAGATAGATAGATAGATAGATAGATAGATAGATAGATAGATAGATAGATAGATAGATAGATAGATAGATAGATAGATAGATAGATAGATAGATAGATAGATAGATAGATAGATAGATAGATGGTTACAGACGTTCGTCACTATGCTTGTCGATAGCGGACGAGAAAGGATTAACATCAACAATTGAGGCGAACAAAAGAAGCTTTATATTGCACACTAGAGGGGAAATGGCAGGTGAAAATAAAACTATATATCCAACCCTACACGCCAAGCATCACGCCACCTGCACGAGAGTCAGACCTCTATTATGCGGAGAGCTCTCGGCTACGCTTACTCAGTGTCCAGCGCGTATAGTTCTCGGTTCGCAAGCAGAAACCGCAGCCTCACAGTTTAGGTCCCCGTCGTCCCGACATGATGCGGTCGTCGACGTGCGCGAGGGCAAACGTGGCACGGCTGGAACGGCTGACGGCACACGGATGCGCTACCATGTGCAGCGCCGTTTAGTCGGACGTCGCGGCCAACCCAGCAGTCAGGGTCGCAACTCCTGAGGTCCAGGGTCAGGCCACGACTCACGAGGACCACGCCCGGTAGGCCTCGCCCACGAACCTGCTCCCGGCCACTGCACCCAGGCAGGAGCCGTTCAGCAGGCTCCGTCCTTGGACTTCGTACAGGCTGACGGACTCGACCTCGAACGGACACACCGGAGCTCGACCTGGCCGACACGTACGGGTCCCACGTCCGGCTCAGGAACGCTGCCAGGAGCTCGTCCTCTCGAGCGGCGCACCGCTTCGTCTGCCTTCGTGGCCTCAACCCTCGAGCTCTCTTTCGCACGTTCCTTCTTCTTCTCCTCTTCTTTTTCATTTCTTGTTATCGCCTTCGTGCCACCGGCCCTCCACTTGTCTTCTTCAGTTTTGGTTTGACGTTCCTCGGCGCTTTTAAGTCCTTTTAGCCACAAATCGTACCTAAACACAGCACTTTTGTGTCCTTTCTTTACAATGGATAGATAGATAGATAGATAGATAGATAGATAGATAGATAGATAGATAGATAGATAGATAGATAGATAGATAGATAGATAGATAGATAGATAGATAGATAGATAGATAGATAAAACGCTCAAAGTCGCCGAAGTTCGCTAAGAAATGTTTCATATTTAAAAGAAATGGGCAGCCAAGAAGACTTGCCGCCATCTTGGTCTCCCCGGTGAGACACCAAGCCGGGACGACAACAATGCGATGCCAGCACCATCTGCTGGCAACGGCAGTAAGGGGCCGCCGACATAGCCACCACCACAAGGCGACAAAGGAAAACTGTCGACAACACCACCACGCGGCGAGGCCAGGACCTGGGCCAACGTTGCAAAACACGGAACGTAGGTGAGCGGTACGGCCAGGGCCACCCTCCCCTTTTCCCCCTGCGGGCCTCAGTGCCAAGCAAACCAAGATAGCAGCACTCGAGAGCACAACAGAGATGTTGATAAAAAAATAGCGCTTCTAGAATCTAAATCCAAAGAGCTAACGAATCCCTCCTCACCCGCAACTGAGGCTATAGAGAGTGAGCCCACGGCCCTGACGGCAGTGCTGAGCATGGAAGCTGCACTTGAGGCTCGTCTAGAGGCACGCATGGACGCCCGTCTTAATGCCTTAGAAAATCAAATTTTTGCGGCACTGACCTCTGCTATCGCCAAAATGACCGAAATGATCCCCACCATCAATAGGCAGCACTTGGCAGAGTCGTCACGCAGCGTCCGACGATCCGGTGGTCTGATTAAAGACGTGTCTGGTCGCTATTCCAAACCTCGCGTCGCGCCATAGAAAATGATGTAGATGATGATGACAGCTGCACACTTACAGGAATTGAGGACGCCATCCTCGCCGCGAGAACTGACTCTGTAGCTACGTCTCTACAACCACTTTTTATCTTCATTGACCGCGGTGGGTAACCCTCAAGCTAGACACTTTCCATGTTACACTTTGGCCATCCCCATTCAAATTGCTCAATGGAACTGCCGGAGATTCCGCTCCCGCGCCAAGCGGGCTCACCTCCGGCTTTTCCTATCAAATCTTGCTTCACTTCCCACAGTGGTTGCCGTCGAGGAGCCAGGGAGCAGCGTTAGCCTTCCGAAATATTCCACGTTCCAGAAGGACCCCTCTTCTTGTATATTCATGCACAAAAATTATACAGCCAACCAGGTGGATTCAGAACATAATACTGAATATTCCTATGCGATGGTCACCCTCCTTCCACTCAAGAAACTAGAAGTATCATTACACATACTCAACATCTACTGCTCTCCAAAACTTAAAAAAATTTGGCAGATCCCACGTACCTAGGAATGGAGGTTATGCGAAGCATGCGGAGGGAAGGTGACCATGTTGCGATTTTTTTATTGAGCGACACGTCATGAAACGATGCTGTCTGTACAAAAGTTGCACATAAAGACACATGTTGAAGAGTTGCAGATGTTTATATAACCAGTTTTTTGCACTTATGCAATGATGCCAACTGATACATGTTTTATTAGCAACACCAGAAGCTAATATGAAGCCCTGATTCTCGCGAAGATGCTGGCCCTGGACACTGCTACGTAAATCAACTTCAGCGCATGGCAACAAACGACAATTGTCTTTGACCCGAAGTGGCGGCTGTATAGAAAGAGTACATATGGAATCTTTAAAAAATTGGGTAAGCAGTACTGCAATCAATATTGACGTTTAATGAAGATTAGTGACTATTTGGAAAGTAGCTCTGAGACCTGGCGTAGCTCAATGGTATAATCCTTCATTGCCTCGCAGAATGCTTGGGTTCAATTCTAGCTGTGACCTTGACATTTATTTTTTGCATTCGGCGGATTGACGCTACAGAAGTTGGGTATTTCTTGACGCTCGTGCGTTGCAATCGTCCTTGTGTGTTCTCGTCGTCCCTGGGTAGATACTAAGTGTCAGACACCTGTGGCACGTACCCGCATACCAGTGACACATACCCACCCATGGGTACGTGCCACTTTCTAGCAGGAAGTGTTTGATAATGTACGCAACAGGATTGTGACATTATTTTTGTCTTGACCAGCGCGTCATATTCGTCATACCATCTTACCCTCCCATGCTAATTTTGGTTCACGCCAAATAATGGGTTGACCACGACAGCAGCCAAACGTAAGCGGCTAGATAGATAGATAATTACGCTAAAGGTCGCCGAAGTTTGCCAAGAACTGCTTCGCATTTAAAATGTTTCTTTCGCAACACTCTTCAGTCACGCCCTGAAGGCTGTAGGCAAGGATTCCCTTGTGATCATGGGTGATTTCAACACTCAGAGCACACTCTGGGGGGGGGGGGGGGGTACGTGCGTTATGAGCAGCGCGGGCGCAAGCTAGTGAAATTTGCGTCGACGCTGGGCCTCTCTCTTCACACTGACCCTGCATATCCAAGCCAAATGGGTCACTCCATGACTCGGGACATGTGTCTGGACCTTACTTTCACCAAAAACGTTACACACGCAGACTGGGCCAACACTGAGGAAACTCTCGGCAGCGACCACTGCATACTCAATACAACCGTCACAACCACACCACTGCTAGACCCCACGCCCAAGCCCGCCTACCCGACTGGACAAAGTTCCGGAAAAACTACACCAATCTGGCCCCGATTCACGAGACAGGTTACAACGCGTTGGTACAAGAATTGGTTACCCACCTTCGTTCGCCGGAAACATAGGTTAAACTCTCAGAGGTTACGCCAGGGGTGGACAACCACCTCCTTCACCTATACGAGGCGCGACACAGCCTCGTTCGCAGATGACGCCGCCAAAAAAATGGCAGCGTATCCAAGGAGTGAATGATGGAGAGTGGGGCGAAGCATCCGTCCGTTCATTGTTTGTTGCTTCCGTCCATCCATGCGATGATTATATGTGGGTTTTAACGTCCCAAAACCACCATATGATTACGCGACACGCCGTAGTGGAGGGCTCCGGAAATTTCGACCACCTGGGGCTCTTCAACGTGCACTCAAATCTGAGCACACGGGCCGACATCTCCGCCTCCATCGGAAATGCAGCCGCCGCCGCCGGGATTCGATCCCGTGACCTGCAGGTCAGTAGCCGAGTACCTGTCCGTCCATTCGTCCGTCTGTGTGACCATCCTTGCGTCCATCTGCCCGTCCGTGCGTGCGTATGTTCGTGCATCCGCACGTCCATCTGTGCGTCCGTCCATGCATCCATATGTCCGGGCAGCCATCCGTGCGTCCGTCCGTGCATCTGTCTGCGTGTCTGATCATCCATCTAATCAACAACACTCCAAGTACCACTATCTCGCATCTTTTCATCATATACTCCACTTATAGCAGCACCACCATCCAGCGGGCATTCCAAGGACTGAACGAGAGACAGCACACGCACACTTTCTTATGGCTTGCGCTTCGTGTCTACTTCCCACCCCTAACCCTCTCGAGCTCATGGTACGTGCTAGTTCAATGTATTTATGGCACTGCGGCCCAAGGCTCGCTAAACCTTTCTAAAACCATGGAGGTTACGCCCAGCGAGTATAACGTAGCAACCCTTTCTTGTCAGACAGCGCTCGATGTACATGCCAATGGCTGCTGATGTGGAATGAGAGAAAGGAGAATTCGGCTTTTATTTTCTGCTGGTTTGCGCTTCGTACCTACATCCCACCTTTACCCCCCTCGAGATCATGGTATATACTAGTTCACTGTATTTATGCCACTGCGGCTCAACGCTCGCTAAACCTTTCTAAAACCATGGCGGTTACGCCCAGCGAGTATAACGTAGCAACCCTTTCTTGTCATATAGTGCTCAATGTACATTCCAACGGCTGCTAATGGGGAATGAGACCCAGGTGAATTCGGCTTTTAGTGAACGTGCACACTGCGAGTTTTTATTTTTCAACAACGCACACCACCTTGCAGGTCAAAACGTAAGACCGGTTACACACCACGACTACAATTACGACTACTACGAGGGAAGAACGGGTGCCGCTTTAAGGAGCTTCACCCCTAAAACACAATCAGAACCTCAAAGTTTGCATTGCCGAGCTCACCCAACTAGTGGTTGGGTACTCGGCCCAGCTCGCCGACTCGAATTGGCTTGAATGACGCAACACGGCCTCCAGACAAATGTCTAGCCGGAACACACGGCGTCTCTTTCACGTCTTGATTGATCCGACCCAAACCAGAACGGAGATACAAAAACATCTCCAATGGCTATTCATGCCTTCGATGGAGACACTTCAAAATTAGCATGCAAACTACGCGATCAATACATCTTTGTGTCCGACGTGACATTAAAGAACCAGCGTACTCGTATGCAGGTTCTGAGAATGCGTATCTGGATCAGCCGTTCCAGCTCCATGACCTCAAGGCAGCCCTGGTTAAAATGAAGCGAGGAACGACACCGGGGAGAGACAGAGCAACAGTGAAATGACTTGATAATCTCCCCGACCAGGCGTACGACGCACTCCTCGCGTACATAAATACTATCTGGCTTGGTGGGACACCCCTCCCAATCGAACAGACGACTGCTCTGGTCACTTTCATTCCAAAAGCCGGCAATAAACACGGATAACCTTCACCCCATCTCTCTCACGTCTCGGGTGGGAAAGCTGATAGAGACTATGGTGCGAGATCGGCTATCCGAGTTTTTGGAGAACCAATTAACACGTATTTGCTGACACCATGTTCGGGTTACGGCCACACCAGTCCACACAGGATGTCTTGCTTCAGTTAGACCTCGAAATTCTGAATCTCATCGACATCCCTCTCAATGACAAGACAGTACTCGCCCTCGACTTGAAGGGAGCGTTTGACAACGTCACACATGGCATCATTCTCACGCACCTTTCCCAAACCGATTGTGCACACAACACGTTTTGATACGATAGATAAATACTCTCTGACCAACAGTCATATATCCGAATACAAAAGGATGGACATAGCCCCTACCAATTAGGAACGATAGGAACCCCACAGGGCACAGTCCTGTTCTCCCTACTGTTTAATCAGGCTATGATGAACCTACCGGCTCGGCTGGAGAGTGTTGAAGGCATACAACACGCACTTTATGCCGACGACATTACCATATGGGCTAAACATGGATCGGTAGGAGACAAAGAAGCCAACCTGCAGGAAGCGGCGGAGGTCTTCAACGCCTACGCCCGACGCTGCGGCCTTCAATGCTACCCGACTAAATCGGAATATGTGCACATTCGCTCCTCGTCAAAGTTCACTGCCAAAACTAATCCGTCCTTGCAAAGCGAACCCATTCCAGAACACGATGAAATAAGAGTACTCGGTCTGTTTATTCACAAACATAGTCAATACAACATTGACAAAACTGCGTAAAGCGGGGGACCAGGCGGGCCGTATGGTCCGCTGGGTTACCGAGAAGCGCGGGGGGTTACATTGCAGAGACACCTTGTGGCTGGGTTTGCATTCAAAACCAGTCGAGGCCTCTACTTGGCTTCTTACCTCAACCTGCGCAAGTTCGATGAGAGCGCCCTTGAGGTGATTCTCAGGAAGATGTACAAGCGTGCCCTCGGTCTCCCAGTAACCACGTCCACCCAGCGCCCTACGGGCCTGGGGATGTTAAATACTTTTGCAGAGCTCCGGGAGGCACAATTGACCAATCAATACACGAGATTTTCAAAGACTCTGTTGGGTCGCCGCCTATGAGCCCGACTGCACATCCACCATCCAACAGAGATGGAAAAGTGCGTACGCATTCCAGAAGTCTGAAGATACGCCCTGCATGTCCACCCTCTTCCGGCCAATATGACACGTGACGACCACAGTGGCAGGCGCCTCGCGCGAGTGGAGGCACTAGCTCGCTACCATAGAAACAAACACGGCATATTTTACGTGGATGCCTCTGTCTGGCCCTCACCATGGGGGGTGGTTCATGGCTGCAGTCGTCCACGAAGATGTCGCGGTGAATGGCCTCATAATCAAAGCACAGGCCATAACATATCCGAAGGAAGTCACCATCGCACTAGCTGCCTCACTCCTGAACACGTGCGTCATCATTATAGACTCTAGAGGGGCCTGCCGAAATATTCAATGTGGGCATGTCCCACACCTTGCGTACCGCATCTTACAAAACAGCAATTACGTCGGGTCTCCCGCGTCCTAAAGGATCATATGGGCTCCAGCGGACATAGGCATCGAAGGTAATGAAACGACTGACGCCACCGCCCACGCGTTCACACTCCGGGTAACGTCTTCAGACCCTTCCGAAATGTATCTCGAACGCAATCCGGCCTTAACATTTCGAGAAATTACTGAATTCTACCGATTCCGCCATTCAAGTTATTCTAAACCCTGTAAGGGCCTTACAAAGGCAGAGGAGCGTTTACTCCTCCGCCTTTACACCAAAACACTGCTGTGCCCAGCAGTTTTCAAATATCGCGAGCGCGCCTGTACAGAAAAATTCCCGCACTGCGCGGAGAAGTCTTCGAACATCTTTCACATGGTGTGGGCATGCCAGTTTACCCCTCGCCTCACTCCAAAACCGAACCCAACACGGGTGAACTGGGAGGCGGTGCTACTCGCCTTCTCTGACCTGGCGAGCCAGAAGGCCCTAGTAAACCGAGCCTTAGTCGCGTTGGACGCCAATGAGCTTCTGCAATGAGGAGCCCACCTAGTGTTTCCACCTTCCACATACTCCCTGTATATAAATAGAATAAACTTTTTTCTCTCTGTCTCGCCTTTCCTTTCGCTGTATTAGCTTTTGATACTTTGCATAATGCACATCGCCACATCCTACGCCCACTATCGCCTTTACTTCTATATGTGGCTTCACTTCAGCCTGAACAATCTCCGAATTGATAGTCCTACTCGCATTTTACAGCACTTAATGCATCGTCCATCTGCGGGCAGGGACTCGTTGCAGGAGCGGCACTGCACCTTGTTTCACCCACCAAGTGTACACGCAGTGCAAAAGAGTACGAAAACGCCAGACTGCTTGACACTAAAAAAAATATGAACATGGAGGCAATGGGGGTAGTGGTGGCACAAGATACAGGGTAAGACAAGTCTTGTCAAGAATTAACCTGAGTTTGCCAACCTGCGAAAAATTTAATTAGGATGTAAGGAGGGCCTCCTTCCCCCACCGCCATCCCCGCCCGTGTTGTAATTTCTTTGTAAGCCGGTGGAGAGGTTTGACTCTCTTCACAAAATTTGCAAATAAGCATCTGTAATTCGCGCAATGTCCCAGAAAGCGCCAGAGCTCGTGTTTGTTCGTCGGTGTTGGGGAAAAAGCACCGGCAAGTGTCGGCTCAAGGCGTGGTCGAATTCCGTTGAAGCTCACTACATGGCCTAAACCTTCGAGCTGATCATATCACAAATTGCATTTTCTTGCTTTATAGACAAATCAGCAGAGCAAACTGCGTTGAGGATGGCTTCAAGGTGCTCACGATGCTGATTGAAGGTTTCAGAAAAGACTACAATGTCAGCTAGATAGATGAGGCTTGGCTGCCACATCACAACTGAAAGAATCGTGTCCATCATTCGCTCAAAAGTAGCAGGAGCGGAGCACAAGCCGAAAGAAAATACCTTGAATGCAGAGGCCATCTGGCGTAATAAATGGTGTTTTCTGGTGGTCTCACTTGTCTACCTCGATCTGCCAGTAGCCACTGTGAAGGTCCATTGACGAGGAGAATTGGGCATCTCAAAAGCGGTCCAAAAGGTCATCGATGCGAAGAAGGGTATAGACGTCCTTCTTCGTAATGCTGTTGAGCTTGTGGTACTGCACACAAAAATGAATTGTTCCGTTTTTTTTGTTTTTTCACGAGAACCACGGATTACGCCAACGGGTTGTTAGAAGTTTGTTTGATGTAGTCCGCAACCATTTGTTTGAGTAGATCTCGGATCACACTATCACACTATCTTGTGTGATGATGGACGTTATATTCACCTTGAACTCTGAGGCAAAATAATTCGCAAAAGACACTAAAAGGCTTTGAAAGCTAGCCTGTTAGACACTAGACAGTTTTAAATTCTCATCAATCTTAACATGAGTCCGCGCATCAACGTGCCACTATGTGCTATCTTGTAGAACTGTGAGGGAATCAGTAGCATCAATAAGTGGCTCTTAATGGGCGAGGGCAGTTATTGGGGTAAATGCTGATGTTGGATGGATTTGTGGGGTTTAACATCCTAAAACTGCGATATGGTTATGAGCGACGCCGTAGTGAAGGACTACGGAAATTGCGACCAGCTGGAGTTCTTTAACATGCACCCAAATCTGAGCACACGGGCCTGCGAAATTTCTGCCTCCATCAGAATTGCAGCCGCCGAAGCCGGGATTCGACCCCGCGACCTGCGGGTCAGCAGCCGAGTACCGTAGCCACAGACCACCGCGGCGGGGCAATGCTGATATTGATGGCTGAAATTCGTCGCTAGAATATGTGCAGTCTGACGCGACAGCTGGCGCGTGCCTCCGGCTATGCAAACCTGTCAAGCCAACAAGACTGACAGACTACCCTCAGTGACCCCGAGAATGGGAGTGTTATCATCGGTTTTCACGGGGATTGATGCAGTGGTTCGCTGTAGTAAAGTAGTGAAGTTACCTAAAATACAAAACACCGCGGTGTTTGCGTGGCGGTCAGCCGTCCCAGTCGCTCGTTCGCTGGAAAAGGTCACAAGCCGCTCGCGAAGGTTTATAAAAGCCCCTTACTACTGAGGCAAGTTCATGCCCAGTATGATCTGCTTGTAGCACTCGCGCAGGATAACAAATGTGTCGACAAACTTCGCTTCAAGAATCTGTACTCTCGCTGTGCATTTGCCGATCAATGTGAGAAGATGACAGCCTGCTGTCCGTCTGTCTGTATATCACACTAGCACCACCTGCTGAGTGAGCCATACATCTAAGTCGTTACGAGCCGGTCACAAGAGATATGCATGGACAGCCCCACGGCATTAGGAGCTTCGCCCCTAAAGAAAGGATGCAGGCGCCCAGTGTAGCTAGAGCGCCAAGAATGATGTATATGTCGTATTAAAATAAAGACAAATAGAACTTATTACCGGGACATCCTGCGCACTTTTAATCCCGAACGCTGGTTTTGTCAGACCAGCCTTCTGAGAAAAAAGACACTCGACAAACTGAGTGCCGAATGGTTGACGTGTGCATGCTGACCCTATTGTTAGAGGAATGTTGCAAATGAGACCATTACGATGTTCTTTGACAGTTTCTAAGTTTTCCCCAAACGACAAAAAATGATAAATTCATTGATCACATAAACATATGCAAAAGCATCGAATAAATAGTTTGCCTTTGTTGTGTTGTGCATGTTTTATTTCATGCACCAAGGAGATAATGTTGATAATGTAATCACATTTGGTTATATTGTCTTGACTACATTTAACAATGGTGTAGCTGGTCGTCATTTTAGTTCCTAGATTGTGAGGATGCTACCGCGCTGATGAATGCTCTGCAAGCACCCGATTCAGATGAGCGGATAGATGACCAAACGGGTGGATAAATAAATTATTAAATGCATAAATAAACTTATCAACCTATCACTATGCGGCCAGGACTAGACAAATGAAATGTGTGACTTTCAAAACAGAACATATTTCTTTTTTTCTGCTTTCTTTCCAGAGGCAGTGCGATAGCGAAGCTTGAGGTAACCACGTAGGCACCACTCACCGCTTCACTTTAAGGCTAAACATTTGCATTTCGCAAGAAAAAGAAACAAAGTATATTTGAAAGAGTTTTCACCATGCTCGTAAATGATCTCAGGGTCGTGACGTGACGGCAAGTGCTTTAGCAACTTCCTCGAGCAATCGTGACGTTCGTGCTCTTGATGTACTCCCCATATCTGCTATGTGTTCTTGCTTAACTATGAGGCACCTTCGCCGACCATTTTAAGTGCGCTCCACGTATTCAAGTGCAAGAACCATGGAGAAGATCACTTGCGTGATAGGTTCGCCGAAAATGCCTTGTCAGCCGGTGTAGACTATTTCACTGGCTTATTATTTTTGCTTTTTTTCTTTTAAACTTATTTTCACAATCCAATGATGCATATCATTCCTTCACCTGGGGCACCGTTTCTACAACATTTAGCTCAACATATATCTTGTTGAATTCCGGCGAATAATACATACCTTGTCAATGTGATTTGCACGTGCATAAGGTAGATCACGTTCAGACAGTTCAATGTTGTGCATGTTAAGAAAACTCAAAGCACGTACCTCTTGTGATTGGTGATAAGAGACGCACTATACGGGAAGCTGACACTACTTTGAAAACTTGCCCTCATAACGCGGTATGAAAACTTCACCAGCGGAATGCGAAGTCACCTCTTTCTCAAGCTATCTCTCTGAACAGGAATATTCATCATCACTATCTTAGAAAACATCGGTGTCAGCTATGTTTTGTCGTTTAGTGCAGATCGATATTCTTGGGCGATAGATAATGTGCACGAGTAGCAGCGCTTTTTAACAGACGTGCTCGTTCCAGTGGGGTACGGCCACGTTGCAACATCGCGCTGTGTAGTGTGCTTAATGAAGTAATTCTATTCTAAGAGACAAGGCTCGCAAACACGTACACAACAGGGATGTCAGGACATCATGAATGCCTTTGCGTGCTAAATTAAATAATCAAGTATCAACGCTCCGATGCGCTGCAATTGCAATCATAAGTTATCGAACATTCTTGTTGATGCGAGCCGATGTAGCTTCTGCCATTCCTGCATGTCGCTGTCCAGAGTGCTCACCGGACCAAATAAAGAGAGACGGTGCCTGAACCATTCAAGAAACCTTCTAACTCCCCTCGTTGTCAATGGCTTGGAAACAGTTTGTGGCCATCAATTAGGGAGGCAAAAATCACATTGTTACTTACAAATTTAAATGCGAAAACAGAAAGATAGAGGCTAACTTCTCATTTCAGGCACGGATCATTTCAAGGGCTTCGATTCTTATATGCTGTGATCGTATGCTGTCGTAGTCGGCGTAATGCAGCCAACTAATCAACGCATCTCCAAGAAGTGAATGATGATAGGTTTATATTATCTACGTTGAATTCGCCGACCAGCATAAGGCACGCACAGATGAACAGGATGAACGCAAGGATGAACGTATGGTTGAACGGATGCACGGACCGACGAATGAACTTCAAAAAAGAGTTGGCTGTTGGGCGGGTTGGTCTTTTCACATAGAAAACATCATGAGAGCGCAACTAAACACGGTATACAAGGAGCAAGAGACGAGGACAGGTGCACTCAGGTGGACAAACGCGTAGATGCATGGAAGAACAGCGCCATTATTCATGTAGCGGGCTGCTATATACTTGATTGATGTGCTCCTAAATGTCTATTTTTACACAGATATTTTTTTACTTTTGGTTGTGAAGAAATTTGGTTTCAATTTTGTGTAGCGTGACGAACGCGGACGACGGCAAGACTATGTCCAACAAGGTATTTGCCCCCAAAAATCTGTACATCACCACGATGTCAATGTTGACGAGTGGGAGAAGCGAGGACGGACGAATGGACGCACACACAGATGAATGGAAGGACAAGTGGACGGACGCACGGTTTCCTGGGTGAACAAATGCAAGGACGGGCACGCGAACGAACGCACGAACGTGTTGGCAGATAGATGGATGGAAGCGCGCAAGTATAAGGTATGGGCGGATGGAAGGACAGATGGACGGTGCAGGTGGTCGTGTTTTGTGCTGTCAAATACTTCATTGATGTACGCATTAAGTCAGGTTTTTGCACAGATGTTCCTGCTTTTCGTTGTGCAGGTGCTGAGTGTCGGTGTGAGTTTTGTGCAGCACAACAGGTGCGGATGACACCCAGGCTAGGCGCTACGGAGCTTCATCCCTAAACACATATAGCCTAGCTAGCCGTAGTGCGTGGTCGCGCCAGAGAGAAGTCTTTTCTTGTAGATCGAGTGTATTGATGATGATATTCACACAGGATAAACCACATATAGCAAAGCCAACTGTGGCATATTGAGTGCACGTCTTCTTTTGCCAATTTTTGCTGAGCCGCAGATATCCTAACGACCCGTCAACAACTGGTCTGTCCATGCGTTTCGCTGGTGGTTGCTCGGCCATTATGTCACACTACGATGACATGCTGTCTTTTGAGACATCGTCACCGTCGTCGGCCTAGTCGGACCATGAAGTCTGGCGACTTAGTCGGCGGGCGACTCGTTGGCCGATGGTCTGCGTCTGCCTCGTGTCTTCGTCGGGGTCGTGTCAGTGCAGCGTCACTCCAGCGTAAACGCGCCTTTACACCGGCGTTTTGTAGTTACATGACATCAGTTGCTAGCCTTGCTTCGTAAAAAATGCGAGTATATTTGCTCTTGCATTTATTGCATCGCGCTTTTGGCGAAATTGTAACTTCATTTTTGAAAGGACGCGCACCAGCTATGAAACGCAGGTATAATAGAGTTCCAAATTATTAAGTTTTGTATTGATCGCCCTGCATTATTCGAATGACCTGATCTTTCAACAACTCTAAGACCTTCACAATGAAAATTTAGTCCTCCTTGAATATGCAGCGTGCATGCATTCTGGGCACGTCTGAAAGAGCTATAGTCTCTCCCATAGAATGTCTATGCATAAATTTGTTTAAATATGAGTGAATGTATATATACTTGTGGCCATTTCTTTATTTTTTACTTTGTACTTTCGCTCCTACTCACAGCCAAACGCGGCAACTATGCAAAATACTAGCACCCATTGCGGTCTTTCTATACAATATCAGGGGTAAAACTGTTTTGTAGTCAAGCCCCATGCTGTTTTGATATATTTCGTACACTTTGTATTTCGATTGTGTATTGCTATCTAAGTACTGCCGATTTAACGCCCAGCATGGCCAGAACCACGTACGGAGGCAAACGTTTTTTTGTCTTCACGATGGGCAATGCCTTCTATTGCTTGGAAAAGGAAAAAAATGAAAAAAGTACAAGTATTGTAAGATTTGGAGATTATGAAGTATGCGCATTTAGTGCTGTCTTGCTTCCGTGTACCGCCAGGCTGCACCTAACTTCAGTTAACCTACTTAATTTCACTGTTGCTCTTCCAATACCTGAGATCACAGTGCCTTTATCTTTGTTTAACTTCTTTCTCTACCTTTACTACGAAATTTTACAGCCGTTCTTCCTGTAACGTCGTGGCTTTTTATGTGAACGGGTTCTCTCGGTGCCGGACGGTGCCCATTTCTGTCTCCCATTTTCCCCCAACTAAACTTCTCAGCAAAGAGAAAAGTGGTGACCTTTTTTTGAAGCTGGTTTCCCACTTCCAGGTTTTTACGACGCTCGCACAAAGCTATCTCTCCCATTTGCGTCCCGTATCGCATTTTGCGAGCGCTGCCTAAATGTACCGGCACACCAGCCACTGGCTTTCAAGCGGGAAGAGCTAAAATGCAATTTAATGGCCATCTTGACCGCACCTGTTTAAAGAAATCACTTAACAGGCAACCGCAGTTTGGATTATCCTCAAAAGACCTAAGCGCTAGGGTAGTAGGAGAGGCAGTGAGGGTGCCCTCTTTTCTACTCTCGTGCCGTTCGTTGGGCAGTATGTGGGCTGCAGCTTCATGAAGCGGTACGGCCTATAGAGTGGCCAATATTCCTCTTTGTAGTGGCCTCCACTCCCACAACTTTAGAAACTGCTTTCTCTAAACCCTTTCGGAACTCATGAATTTTGGTGTAGCGGCTAGCAGAGAGGAATAAAGAACTTACAAGCCCATATCCTATGTAGCGAGGGGAAAATTTGTCTTTGCAGGTCACGTCGTGTGGCGAGATTATAACTGATGGTAAGTTAGAAAGTCGCATCAGATAGCGAATCATGGGAAGTACTCCTGAGACAAGCAAGAGTTTAGATAGAGCTAAAATATTCACAAATTTAGGATCATAGTATGAGTTGATCATCACTTGGAGGGGCCGTGTTTCAGCCCTTTGGCATTCACAGACGTGTTTTCGCAACAACTGATTGGGGTGAGCATTGTCAAGTTTTAAGTACAGGGGGGAGGCGAAGTACACAGCACACTAGAAAAAGAAACCAACATAACGAACGCCAAAGCACTCAACGTTTTTATTTGAATATACAGCGTGCGACAGGGGTGGATATGAAATTATTTAAAAAAATAAAGCGCTGGCCTCAAGCATGATATGGTTCATCGTCATCATGGGAAATTTAATCATTAATGGAACGGGGAGGATGAATTTTGAATAGGTCTACTGAAATGAGGTGGTACTGAGTGTAGACGATGGGACATCGGGTTTTCACTGCACACAGCTTAACCTTATTATAGTTTTGTTGGCGAATACAAAATCTCTTGGAAAATATACCTTTCCCAGTTTTCCAGCTATAGCTGTTTACAACATGTTCGAGCATTTCATGCGACGAAGGAGTGCATTCCTAGCTGACCATTTTAAAAGCAGCAACAAGGTGGGCACGCGTCTTGGGGGAAAGTACAAAGATCAGTGATAAAAGCACGAGCTGGCAAACTGCCTGTCTGTTTATTATTGAAGTAGAGCAAGAAATGTGCCACGCTCTTTATACTCGAGAATGCAGGAACAATTTCCTGCGCAAAGTAAAAAAATTGCAGCATATTGATGGAGTGAATGATGATGTGGGGGCGAAGCGTCCATCCGTCCGTGCGTGAGTCCATCCGTGCGTGCGTGCGTGCGTCTGTCCGTCTGTCCACCCATCCATCTGCCTGTCCGTCAGCCCATCTGTCAGTCCTTCCGTCCGTCCGTGCACCCGTACATTCGTCTGTCTATCTGTCCATCCGTCCGGCCATCTAGTAAACACTCCAAGCACCACCGTATCCCATCTTAAATAAATATTTTCTGAAACCCTATGTTAGCACTCTAGCGTGACAGGAAGAAGCTAGTAGGGAAGAAACGCCTGAGAAGCAGGGTCATCCAAGCACAAAGTTTGGCTTTGCGTACGGGAATACGTGCGTAGTGTATCATGTCATTAGGATAAAGGCAAAGTTGGGCAATATTAAGCACGACAGGCATTTTTTTTTGCGGATTGTGAAGCATGTAGAGCATGTAGAGCTTGAATTCGGTGGAGGAGTTAAACATGGTTGTAGTGACGACCGCCTCTGACGTCAGTAGAGTGAGAAGGGGGCCGCGGCTGCAATAAATATTGGTTTAAGAATTGCTCGGCGAATTACTGGGCCCCGGCAATGGGTTAACTGGAAGCATTGATCGTGCCTAATGGGTGCAAGCCGGGACCTGTTGTTATCATGTGTTCATTATTTTAGCGCGCTTGTTCATTATGCGCTATTAAGTTAAGGTACCTAATTAAGCTCCATTACCTGTACGTCTTAAATTCAACAACTACAGGAGCATTATATGTTATGATTGCTATCAGAGGTGTTTTTCTAGCGGGGGACCTAACATGTGTCGGTGTATGCATCCGCGTCGCCACACATCTTTAAATTTATCTTGATACTTGAGGCTATGAGTGTTACACTACGTCACTTTGTATTGCGTAGCGCTCGCAACGTGTGAATATACGTCAAAGTAGTCATGCGGCCCGTTGCGCGAAATTCTAGCTAGTTTTTTTTAAATCACCCGCAACGTAAGTTGACTGATTCAGCCCACAATCTTGCATTTTTGAGAAGTTCATTAAACTTGAACTGCATTCGAACAAATCCATGTCTGTTCCCAGCCAAATCACTGTACCTTAAGTTAGCAGTCTAACAAGAAAGAAATGGTAGAGAGCTTGAAACAACAGACGTAGATTTAGTAAATGAAGCTGTTGCTATTTTTCTTGGGCGCTTATTATTTTCGGTAACCTTTTTACCACGTAAGTTTACAAATGGTTAAAAGTGGAGAGGTTCTTTTGTGCACTGCTACTAGCTTTACGCCTTGCACCTATTTAACCAGCATAATTACCCTAAGAATATTTTTGTTATTATTTGATATTGATTTTTTACTGTTTGAGTGCTACGCTTTGTACCTCCGGCACCTAATACAATTGTACACTGCAATAAACAAACAGGCGAATTTAAAATACTGAATCTAAAGCATTGGCGCCCACCAGCACCAGTTCGCCAAATGTTCCCGCCCGCTACGTGTACGCTCAACGTAAGAACCACATGGAAGTAGCCGATTAGTCAGAAAACAGGTGCGCCCAAGTCGTCAGTTTGCAGGAAACATCAAAGTAGGAATGCGACCTCTCGAAATCAGCAAAACTCTGACATTGAAGACACTTTAAAAACTACAATGTCAATAACAAGCGTGAGAGAAAGAAGTTAGGAGAGAACAAACGCGTGGAAAGAAGGGTCATTCAAAGCACTGATCAGGAAGAAGCTCACAAGGTTAGAAGTTTAAAGCCACACAGGGCGTTCTTTTAATAGAGAAATTAGATTTTCAGACAACTAGGAAAAAATGGTGTACGAAAAAAATGGTGAGGTGAGCTACAAGCCAGGTGAAGTTGAGAGCTTATAGGCGCTCAGTTGGTATTCTACATTCCTAATAAACTGCATCAGACCATCTGCTTAGAGATAGCCCAGCAGCTAACCATGCCATGAAAAAATTCGGTTATAAAAGAGATGTCGACCCATTCCCAATTCTATATCTACTAAAATCGCGAGTGCAATCAATCATTAAAAAAGAGAGGGGTCTGGGGAGTGGCCTCACTGGCGACCATATGCTGGTAATGCACTCCCTCACCAGAGCAGGATTGACCACCCTGGTGCAGTACCTGGCCACAACCTCCCATGATCATGGCAAACAACCCTTAGTCCTCAGTCCCCAGCAGCTGCGAAGCAACTTTCCAAGGCGGCGGTCAGATCTGTGATGCGGTGAAGGGTGCGAAAAAACTCCTGAGTGCGGACAGGCCGCTATTAGAATTTAAACATGACTACTTTCAACAGTAGAACGCTATCTAGTGAGGCTAGTCTAGATGTGCTATTTGAAGAATTAAATGACGTTAAATTGGATGTGATAGGGCTCAGCGAAGTTAGGAGGACACGTGAGGCTTATACAGTGCTGAAGAATAGACACGTCCTATGCTACCGCGAAATAGTTGACAGAAAATAACAAGGAGTGGGCTTTCTCATACACAAGAATATCGCTGGCAACATAGAATAATACTATAGCATCAGTGGGGGGAGGGGGGTGGAAAGTATCATAATTAAGTTTAACAAGAGGTACAAGATGAAGGTGGTATATGCCTAGGCGCCTACATCGAGCCTTGATGATCATTTGGTTGAACGCTTTTATGAAGACGTAGAGTCAGCCGTTAATAAAGTAAAGACGCAGTATACTATCTTTATGGGTGATTTGAATGCCAAATTAGGCAAGAAACAAGCCGCGAACCATGCAGTGGGAGAATATAGCATCAGCTCTAGAAATGCTAAAGGGGAGTTATCAGTAAAGTTCGCAAAACAAAATAATTTATGGATGAATAATACCTTCTTCAGAAAACGGGCTAAGCGTAAAAGGACGTGGACAAGTCATAATGGAAAAACTAAAAATGAAATTGACTTCATTCTGTGTGCATGCTCATACATAGTACAGGATGTAGAAGTAGTTTGCAAGATTAAGTGCAGTGACCATAGAACGGCAAGAGCTCATAAACACCAAGATTTTAAAAAGAAAAGACAAAAACTGATACGCAAGAAGCCAATTAATGAACTGGCGGTTAGAGGGAAAATACAGGAATTAAGAGTTTTCCTATGGAATCAGTTCGAGACACTAAATGAGGTAACCAAAGTTAGCGTTGACAAAATGAACGATAATATTGAGGGTTCCTCAAAGAGTGTAAAATTGAAGTTGGGGGTTCAGTGACTAGACGGGAAACTGGCAAACTATCTCAGGAAACAAAAAATCTTTTTAAGAGACAACAAACGATGAAAGCCTCTTGTGCAACTCACAAAATGTAGCTAGTGCAGCTATCGAAGATAATCAATAGGCGTAATGTAGCCGACATCAGGAGGCATAACATGGCAAAAATTGAGCGGAGTGTAAAAAGCGGCACAAGCCTAAAAACAGCGAAAGCAGACATGTGCATAGACACAAATCAAATGTATGCATTGAGAAACAAGGAAGGCAATGTCATAACTAATATGAATAGGATAGTCGAGATGGCGTAGGAGGTCTACAGAAAGCTGTACAGAAGTCAGAAGAACCAGGACGGTATGGGGAGAAACTATAACAGTCCAAGAAATTTCGACATCCTACCAGTAACGACAGGAGAAGTAAGGAAAGCCTTAGAAGGAGTGCAAAAAGGCAAAGCCGTTTGGGAAGACAAAGTAACAATGGACTTCCTGAAAGATGGCGGAGAAGTTCTGTTAGAAAAATTAGCCACCTTATATACAAAGTGTCTCTTGAGGTGAAGGGTACCGAAATCTTGGAAGAACGCCAACATCATCTTAATGCATAAGACAGGAGACGTCAAGGACTTGAAAACTTACAGACCAATCAGCCTATTATCCGTTCTCTACAAAATAATTACAAAAACTATAGCTAACAGAATTAAGACAATATTAGTGTTCAATCAGCCAAAGGACCAAGCAGAATTTCGTACAAGATATCGTATCCATACGATATTCATACTATCAACCAGGTAATAGACAAATGCGCTGAATACAACCAACCCCTATACATAGTTTTTATAGATTTCGAGAAGGCGTTTGACTCAGTCATGGCATCAGCAGTAATTCAGGCACTACGGAATCAGGGCATCAAAGAACCCTACATAAATATACTGGAACAAATCTACAGAGGATCCACAGCAACAATACTTCTTCATAAAGAAAGCGAAATAATCCCAATAATGCAGGGTGAAAAGCAGAGAAACACGATCTCTCCACTGCTATTCACCGCGTGTTTACAGGAGGTATTCAGGACTCTAGATTGGGAAGAGTTAGGGATAAGAGTTAATAGAGAGTACCTTAGTAACGTGTGATTCGCTGATGGCATTGCTTTGATGAGTAATTCAGGGGACGAATTACAGTTCATGATTACTGAACTGGATACGGAAAGTAGAAAAGTAAGTCTGAAAATACATATGGACAAAACTAAAGTAACGTGCAACAATCTCGGAGGAAAACAGCACGTGATACGTGGAGAGGCGCTGGAAGCTGTTAAGGAGTATGACTACTTAGGACAAGTAATGAGCGCGGAGCCGAACCACGAGACTCAAGTAACTAGAAAAATAAGAAAGGGCTGGAGCACATTTGCCATGCACTTTCAAATTATGACTAGTAGATTACCACTATCCCTCAAGAGGAAGGTGTATACCAGTTGCATCCTGCCAGTACTTACCTACGGAGCAGAAACATTGAGGCTTACAAAGAGGGTTCGGCTTAAATTGGGGACGACGCAGCGAGCGATGGAAAGGAAATTGATAGGTGTAACCTTATGAAACAAGAAGAGAGCAGAGTGGGTCAGGGAACAAACCGAGGCTAAGGATATAATAGTTGAAATAAAAAAGGACACGGGCCGGACACGTAGCACGTAGGCGGGATAACCGGTGGTTATTAAGGATAAATGACTGGATTCCCAGAGAAGGCAAACGCACGAAGGGGAGACAGAGAGGTAAGTGGGCCGATGAGATTAAACATTTTGCAGGTAAAACCTGGGAACGGAAAGCACAAGGCGGGGTTGATTGGCGGATCATGGGAGACGCTATTGCCCTGTAGTGGGCGTAGTCAGGCTGATCATGATTATGATGATGATGAAATACTATACACAGGATATGTGACGTGAAGCATAAATTCACGTTCACCTAATCACCTATTCCTTTCTAGGCTATTGCAGATTGCACAACGAAAACTCGTATATCATTCCCTGTGCGTCTTTGTGAAGACAGCATTCAAACGTGCGGCTTTCCCTTTGGTTGGTCGCTTAGCAAAAGGCGGTCGCGTTGCTGAGTTCGAAGAGATGGTTTCCATTGCCTACCAATGCCGCATTTACGAAAATGCCCTTGTAAATAAATTTAGTTGCACGTTAGACATCCAGAAGTGACCAAAATTTTTTTCGGAATACAACGCACCTGATAATAATAACTTTTTTCATGCATAAATACGTACTAATTGTTGTTGCTAATAATATTAACAAAAACATTACTATTATTATTACTATTATTTTCTTAGCAATGTTTCAAAATAGCAGTGTAATGTTCTCTGTGAGCTGATTCCACTGGGAGAAAATTGCTACGTGGAAATAACATGGTTATACGTGTTATGTGTTACGCGGTTTTGGCTAACTGTAACAGGGCATAGTGGGACATACCCAAAAGGGCGCCTCATACTAGGAGTGAAGAAGTGAACGCTGTTATAATACCAACCTAAACTGGACTCCCCACATAGAAAGCATGGCATCTAAAGCACAACGCGCCTTAGGAATTCTTCGTAGACTGAGCAGCCGTCAATATGGTCTACGCAGAAGCACAATTGTGATGATATATAGAATGTATATGCGACCAATGCTAGAATATGCGTGCGTAATGTTCTCAGGTGGCCCTGCTTACAAAATAAAGCCTCTAGTTATGCTTGAACGAGAAGCCTTGAGATTGTGTCTCGGACTACCTAGGTGTGTAACAAACAATGTTTTGTATGAGGAAGCATGATTACCTACAATGCCTTGCCGTTTTCGTATACCAACGATTCAGACGTTTCTGAAATTTTATAGCTATGCGCCAAGACGATCTGAATATGCTTTTATAAATGACCCAGACACCTTTTTTCTTGCCTATTTGCCATGGTTTCAAACACCTCAGATTGCTTTTGTCGAGAAACAACTAGATAGGATAAATGTAAAAATTTGAGATGTGATTGCGGCGCAGGTTACAAATCAAAATATTAAGATAGAATTCGATGAGATTTTTCCCTCTAAGCCCAAATTACAATCCTATAGGGTCTTAAATATCCGACTGCAGGATTATCTTGCACACGCTTAAACGAATAATATTATAGCCACAGATGCTTCAGTAATGGATGAAAATACAAGTGTAGGTATATACTCCCATTCGCTTGTCTGGTCTTTTTCATTAAGATTACCAGACTTCACCCCAGTTTTTGAAGCTGAACTGTTAGCAATAGCTCTAGTGCTGCGAAAGCTATCTTTTAATGCCGATAACTTGATCATAATCACGGATTTCCTGTCAGTATGTACGTCGATTACATCACCAACATCATCGATTGCCCTAAAGACGCTTCTTATGCTAGTCCCTCCTCAGCTGCAGCTACTGAAATTAGTAAGTGTACCTGGTCATTGGGGCTTAGAAGTAAATGAAATCGCCGACTCTCTAGCATGAGCAGCGTTGGAACGGCCAGTACTATCAGTCCTTCCAGAAGTGGCCACTATAACTGCGACAAGATACAGAAAACTTGCGCTTCGTGCAGACGCTATGGAAGCAATAATGTCAACACCAGAATTTACTGACTTAAGATTTCGGTGGAAAATTTATTGGTGTGCTACAAGACAGTTGGAAACCATAATAACAAGATTTCGATGTCGTGTCCTGCCGTCAAATTTCTATTCACATAGGGCTGGTCTTGCGATAGCACCGCTATGCAACTTTTGTTCAGAATGAGAAACAATAGAGCACTATTTTTTATCATGTCGCCGATACAAATTGCTCAGAAAAACACTCTTAGCCCTCCCATTCGCTAGCCTGGGGCTGAACTTCACTATAGAAAATATGCTTCAGTGCTTCCGATCTGGGCTTCAGCCACGAGAACGTTTTCTATGCGGTTTGCAAGTACTTTAATGAAAGTAAACGAATTAAGCTTTTAATTGCGTGATTATTATTTCTCCCAAAAAATTCTAACATACACAGGAGCTTAGTTTAATCATGCTGATTCCTATTCAAAGTAATGAATGATTGTGTGATCTGAACGAGTGACAAACTATTGCAATCCTTTCATTCTGACTAGGGTGTCTTTTCTTTTTTCTTTTTTTTTCTCCGCTCAGTGGATTCTATATTGAATTAAAAAAAACTTACTGAATTAAGTCATCGCTTCTTGGCCGATCCTTCTGAGTGGGTACGAGCCATGGCAGTGAAGTCATCATCATCATCATCACTCATAGTGAGCTGTGCTTTGGCTGTGAACTGCCTACTGTTATTTCCACGTAACATTTTGGTGGAAGTGCTGGGTGCTGTTTTGGCAATGGAGCTACGCAGTGGACGCGCTCTTAAGTCTACTACCATGGCTCCAGGGAAGAATACGCCTTCGCCACCTACGCTGCGAAAATTTGCGCGTATTTACGGACAGAAAAACAAACATAGTGTCTAGGAAATAAACACCCCCCCCCCTTCACTAACATCAAGGCTACCGCACATGTTTAAAAATCACAGACTTCACCACATCGCAAATAATATGGATACAGCCCACGTTCACCAATGATGTTTCACTGAATAGTGCAAAAAACAAGTGTCTCCACCGTCAACAAAAAGTTAGACGAAAGTAATTATTTGCAATACAGATGACCTCGAGAAATTAATTGGTCGTTGCATATCATCGTTGCATCCGTCACCGGGACGTGTTCGGCACCGGTTTTATTCTACGAAACTGTATTTGTTTCCAAACGGCGGTTTAGGCGGGCATTACGGAAAGAGGAACTATTCGACCGCGGCGGCCGCACCGCCATCGTCACTCATCCGTCGGCTGTCACTGTTCTAGTCACTAGCCCGACGGCCCTCCTCAAAGGCCAAAACGCACACACGGAACGGGACATGGCTGGCGCTGCATATTTATCTGGTCTGCATCTTGGAAGTGACTGCCTAACTTCTCATTTATTCGCCGTTTGGGTTACAGCTCGTGCCACTAATGATCTGTTTCATGTAAGTACCTACGCAATATTTCAGATCAGGCCACTTCGAGTAAAGTGGAGGCCATAAACGCAGCGCTCTTTTGTCGATGTTGTTTTTGCGCGGCTTGTATCACGCACGCTTTTTCTGAGACGGAGTGCGTACTGAGAGTAGAAAATACAGCATTTACGAGAATCGCGGATTGATTGTGTTGGTCGCGTTTACATTTCGAGCGTGACATTTTCATTGCGCTCTCATTAATTGTCCACAGCAGTTGCGTTACTCTATGCCGACAGTGTTCGGGCTTGTCAACGCCATAGTGGAGCCGTTTAATATTTGCGCCTCCCTTTAAGCTGGTGGCGTTTGGTTTACGCTGCTGGTACGCCGCACGCCGAAAGACGACGTAATATCTAACCGTGAAATCTTGGCGCGCTGCAGCCTACACGCGTGTTCTCCCCGTCCGGACGAAATTTATCTCCTCTGCGTTGTCTAAGAAAAGGTGACTGAAGGCAGGTAGCACCAAGGTGCGAACAATCAGAGAAAACTTCAGCTCAAGAAATGTAAAGTGGCATGTGAATTCTTCAAGAAAGCTAGAAACCATTACTCGTAAAACGCGTTATAAAAAGTTGGCCTCGTATCTGCATGTAATCTGCGAATGTCGTCGAAAGACAATACACAGTAAAAATTTTTACACCATGAAGGGTGTAAATGAGCTTGTCCCATGGACGACACCCTAATGGTGTTAATTCAGCACCTTCCAAAAAGGGTGCTTTTCCATGCACCCTTAGAATACGGTGTAAATCTAAAAAACTGTAGGGTGTTACAAACTGTAGGGTGCCTTCGATGTCCTTCACTTTTTTAGCACCCTCTGAGGAGGGTGCGAGAAGAATGCACAAGGGTGTTGAGTGCCCATGGCAGGGATGCCAGTATTCTTTTAGACTGCACTAATAGATATCAGCATGCACTGATTACACACTACTTGAAGAAAGTAGTCCTCATTATCAATGGTGCGCCACCTGTCGAGCTCCATTCATTGCGTGTGGGCAAAATATAAATACGTAATATCGTGTATGAACTTCTGCTGGATCTACATATACTTCACAGTATATGCATATTGCACGTTACAAAAAACTGAGCCTTCCTGCGCTTGCATATTGCATTTATTTAATGGGCAAATAAAACTTATAAACTTTTCTTCTGCCACACAACTTTTTCACCAGATGTGTAACATGTTGACGTATACGTACACTACACACGCCACACCTCAAATGTTTATTATATTTTTTCAGTTTCACTGTATTGACAATTCTTTGAAACATACAATTACACTGGTTTCAGTTTAGTATACTGCTTCAAGTACATAGAGACTACAAATGAAATACACGCTTATATATCCCTATAATTCTTTCAAGTATCTACACTCCCAGTGGTTTCCAGTTTAATACTCCTTCATGTACACAATCAGTTAATAGGAATGAAATACAGGCAAATATATACTTATAGTTTTTTCAAATATATACAATCACCATGATTTCACTATATACGCCTTCATGTACACAATCGTTCCCAAGAAGTGATGCACAGAAAAATATATACGTATAGTGTTTTCAAATGTATACAATCACAGTGGTTTAACCTTTGTATTCCTGGATGTATAACAATTGGTTATGAGAAATGATGTACATGCAAACATATATGTGTTTTCACACATATAACTTCAACGAATACTTAAAAACCAATAAAATGATCAGAAACAGAATAAGCTAAAAACGAACACAAAACTGAGTCAGGACACACAAAAAACAAAAGAGGTATTGCATAATTACGGCTAATGACACAGCTGGGTCGTTTTATGCCAAATGTCTCAGCCATTTTGGCAACCATCTCAAATGTATTCGAAAAACTTGTGCTGCATTGACAATAGTGAACTTCTGGAATATTTAGGAGAGGAAAAATATTTGGTCACGTGCCTGCCTTCTGAACTTCCTGGAATGCCGTCTAGGTGTTGTATGTGAAACATTCTATTTTAAAAGCACCGCTCCGTCTTTCTATATGAAACTCGGTCTACGTGTTACGTAACAAGAGTTTAATTTGGGCGAGTTGTTTCATCGTGGTTGTGTGCTAGTCACAGCGCGACAACTTCAGGAAGAGAGAAAGGACAGGAAAGAGCACCGACTGTCAACTGAATTCAATGATTGTGCTACGAGCGCTTTTATACGGAGTATAAGAACCGTGCTCATGCGCGACGACACGTGTGACCACTACAAAATAATCTTAACTGAGAAAAGAATACTCCCTCTCGGAAAAGATAAGTGAACGTGTAGTGATGCACTGATCATTGGTTTACCTGATAAAAAATACTTCTACAAACGTTAAATTGGCATTAAGTAAACCTATTCTTGTGACGAATGGTGCAAGATTGACAATTTCTGTTGCTGTTTAGTACACACACTTTTGAAAGCTTGCAAGGGGTGGAAAACAACACGTTAATATCATATCTGCTAGCTATTTTTTTTAATTGTGAGACACGTGATGTGGTAAAACATGCAAAGGTTTTGGTCATTGTTTTTTTGTTGGTCCTGTCTTCTTTAACTTTACTTTCTGCAGGAGGGTTTCGCAAACGGGTGTGGTGATTCTGTTGGGATATCCAGCATCGTTTAGTCTCTTAATCTGGTTTTTAAGCCTGACCTCACCCTTGTGCTAACATGACTTCTGAAGGGTGGGCTGAATACATGTGGTATTAATTCCTCTTTTTACTAATTTTGAATGCCCACTATCAAAAGGCAGAACATTCTTAGCACTCCTGGGCTGATTGCACCAGCCAATACCCCAACAGCATCATCGCCCTCGTTTGCGAAACCCTCCTGCAGAAAGTAAAGTTTAAGAAAACAGGACCAAAAGAAAAACACAATGACCAATGACCTTTGCATGTTACACAGTACTTCGTACATAAGGTGTCTCATAATTTTAGGAAAAGAGCCAGCAGATATGACATTGTTGTTTTCTACCCCTTGCAAGCTTTCAAAAGTACATGTACTTACAGCAACAGGAATAGTCCATCTTGCACCATTCGTCACTAGAATAGGTTTACTGAATGCCAATCTAATGTGTATGAGATACCGCTAACATGTGGAAAAGTAAACATAGGACAAACTGGGCAATGCTTCAATGATCGAGCAAGACAATAGGCTTTATATGTTAAGAAGGGCTATAGTAGTTTCATGGCTGGACACCGTAAAGAATGTAAGTGCAGTCCTAGGTTTCATAAAACACGGTTTTTGAAAAAAAAGCAAGCAGAAAAAATGAGAAATTTTGTAACTTTTTATTAGAAAGGCCACGAATCAATGCATCAGTACACCTTCACTTATCTTTTCCGAAAAAGAGTATTCTTTTCTAGGTTAAAATTATTTTGTCATGGTCACACACGTGTTGTTGCAGATGAGCTCTGTTCTTGTGCCCAGTATAAAAACGCTCGTAGCACCTTCAATGAAATTCAGTAGACAGCGCTCTTTCCTGTCCTTTTTGCGATAAGATTTTATTATAGAAAGGATTTCATTTTCCTACAATTTGGGTATAATGATGAGTTTTCATTATAATGATGAGTTTTCACAACATGGAGCAAATTGCATCTCAATACGGACAACAATCACGACTTTGTTAAATTTGTGATATTTTCTCCTTTATTTCAGCAGCTTGAGAGGTCTAAAGATATTTTTTCCTCAAAATATACTTTCTGTGGAATAAGTATTCACTGCTCAGATATTCATACAAAGTGCAATAATGCAATAAAAAATGCAAACATAACATATTTTGGCTTTATTCTTGGAAGCAAATGTGGTAAAAAATTGCACTAATATTATTGAGCTTCAAATAGCTTGCAGAAGCACATTTACTTAACAGGTAGACCGAATTCGCTTTAGAAAAAATAATCGGTAGTTCTAAAACGAAATTTTCCACAAACAGCACACATGCCAGGAAGTTATTAGCCAGCCACATGAACAAAACTTTTTTTTCTCGCTGAAATATTCTAGCAGTTTACTGTTTTTAACGCAGTAAGTCAGCACAGTTTTTTCAAATACAATTCAGATGTCGCCGAAGTGGCTGGGACGTTTGGCATAGAACGGTCCAGCTATATTTAAGCAAAATAACTTACACAAATAACAATTTTTGTTCATCTACCATGACCACACTAGAAAAAAGTTGTTCAGGCATTGTGACACTAAAATTTTCAGCGTCGTACTGCCTGAACAACGTCTTTGATAAACTCCAAACTCACGCCGAGAAAAAGTCGCTCTATCACGGTGGTTGTTAACGGCCTTGCGGCCGAAGACAATGTGGAAAATTAAAAAAAAATCAACTCATCGGTGCTTTCACTCCTTCTTCATCATTAATGACATGGAAGATTTTTCGGTCATCCACGTGGAGGTTCAGGAACTAGGCTTGCTCTAGGCTGGGGCCGGGGTATACTACGCAAGACGTCAGCGGCACGATCTCGTCCTGTAATAATAGCAAATATGACTTCTCATAAAATGATGTTCGTGCTGTTCTGGCAGCACCATATAAGAAGAATGTGTAGTGTGTATCCTTTGAAATGGCGTGTAATTGACATTACACTGAACTCGATGCATACAACCTATATATTCCAATAATTTCGTATGATAAAAATGATAATTTTCCAGCATACAGCAAATTCCCGAATGGAGGTGAAGTGTAAGACTAAAGCTCAAAAATGGCACTTACGAAAGCCTGAACTCACCTAAGAATCAAATTCTTTATAGGGTAGTGAGCCAGTGTGAAAAACAGTTCTTAAAGTACAACGTTCAGAACATGTAGCATTAATCAAAACGCACAAGAAACTTACCTCTTCATGTACAAACAGTGAAGGCATCTCTGCTTTCTCTTTTACATGAGAACAAATGATGCGTGGCACTAGCGAAGAGGTCTGCAAAAAAAGTAAAAGATTTACTGACTTTAATCACGCCTCTAACAATTTGAGAAATTGTGACAATTCAGCAATCAGTTCAATTCTGACTGCCTATATAAGGGCATCAAAAATGAACACTTTTCTCGTTCTTTCTACCCTCACAAGAAGCTCCGTCCATGGCATCTAATCCAAATCTGACCCTGTGCTTCCTATTTGCCTGCTTTCTAGACGTAGGGCTGCAAACATGTATTTTGTGCACCTAATCAAGCACAGAAATTCGTCATCTATAATTCAATCATCTTTATTCATTGTAATTTGGTAAAAGATGTGATAGCTCGTCCAGTTTTTAAAGAGTTGCGGGCCTGCAATAGGCACTGCCTAGCACGTATGAAAGTATTTCTTTTTAAAAAAAATTCTTCAAAGCTTGCTTTCAGAAAAAGCGTCGGGCATATTTCGACAACTAAGCCCATTCTCTGATGGCAATCAGGGGCACGCTATTAGCGGGTATTGAACAGGGGATTTACAAACGTAACCCGTACCTAAATACTTAGTTAAACACAATCAAGCAAGCAGGAGCGCTCGAACGACACCAACGCGCGCGGACGTCGTCTACGTTGCAGCAGCCATGGCTTATGCTAGAGCTACCGCACATAGCTCCCACAGTCACGTATACTCTCTCGATTCTGTTATAACGCCGAACGTTATCGCAGATGAAAGCAAAGCACAAAAAGCAAACAGAAATGAGGAAAAATAACGCACGGCGATAGCCACAACAACGCGCCTTTGGAAGTCTACTAGATATTTCTCTGTTGCAGGTGACACGTGTTCTAAATATTTTAAAAGACCGACGCGCACGTGCTGGGAGCATCGCGGCATATCAGCACCTCAAACTATACCGTCTTTAAGCAAAAAAAAAAGCCATTTCGTACAGTGCGCCTCTGTACATAAATTTTTCTTCTTTTTTTTACGCTTACACCTACAGAAGCACGTTGCACATTTGAGTATTAATAGAAATGTTATTACGATGTAGCCTAAAGCGCATCTTGAAACAATATCAATTACTTTGAGCAGTGTAGAGACAATGTGTGATCAGCAACTAATCGCGCCCTTGTTAAGTGATCACATCCCTCACTGTATGAGTGATGCAGGCACTCACACATCGCGCATAGCAGTGTGAGCTCGGTAAGTCACACGTTTATTCTTGCATCTGCAACAGGCCCGCGAACGCATGCTGTTGTAAATGGCTGGCAGCCTACTTCGGCAGAGCTGCTGCAGGCGCCTATCTAGCGCTGTATGATTACTACCTACGAAAACAGTACACTCACCGTTAACAGACCCATGTTGTCCGTGTCCGCCGCTGCATGAATATTCCTTAACTGAGCGTCACTTCGAACACGGTGTCATGCGTGACCACCATTGAAGATGCGCCTGCTCGCTAGAACTCACACAGCGACCAAGACCCCAGACCAACGCAACGCATTTGAAAGACGGATGAGACAGAGAGAGCAACGTTGAGAGAGAGGAGGAGGAGGCACTGGCGGCAGCGCCACAGCTGTCGACGCAGGTGTTCGGTGACACAACTATTTGCTTATTTACACCGCCGATGGAGGGGGGGGGGGCAACGCCAGCCCGGGTGAGCGGGGTGAGCGGGAAACCCGCCAAGACGGCGATGAAAGGCAAACGCTATGGCGCATATGGCGGGTGGCAGTTCGACGCGGAAGGCAATGGAATTGCGCTTTGAGAATGACTCCTTCTAAATGGCAACTCTCCTTTCACCCAGCCGCACAGCGGCGCAGGTTATTTAACAGCCTTGGGTTCTTTGAGTATTTTGACGGAATGCGACTGTCGCGGATGTTTAGAAGGCTTGTTACGCACCACGAAACGTGCCGAGGTTGTTATAACAAACTTTTTGCTGACCACATGCTTTTTGCTGACCACATTCCTTAAGCCACCTCCCATATAGACTCCCAGTCTGAACAGGTGTGGGACCTTAAACACTAAGAAGCAGTGCCCCCCCCCTGCACACACACACACACACACGAAATTCGACGGCGCACGGGCTGATACACACACATACTTATTCACAGGCGCACACACATACACGTCTACACACATACGGCCACACACACACGCGACCGTAAACGCACGCATGCATGGGCGTACATATGTGCACAGGCACGCAGACACAAGCACAGACTCGCACCTACACGCGCACGCACACATGCACGGCTGTACACACAATCGCGCTTACACACGAACACATGCGCAGGCTCACGCACACACACCCATACTCGGGCGAACATTATGTTCGTGTATATAATCTATAGCAAACATGTAGCTTATAACCAACGCTAAGAAAAGCTTTCGTAGCATTGAGTGGGCACGGCGGACCCGGAGCGAACATGTGGCCTAAAACGCCATTCTTCCGCATTGTGCAGGTTTTCCTGTTCGGTCTGGCCGGAACGCACTGCGCAACCGACGTATCAACAGCCTACACGTGCCGTATGGATTCACCCAAGATGGGCCCTTGCATCGCCAGTAATTGCTACCCTGTCATCGAGCTTGCTCCGCCCCCTTCGCATCATGTGACCTCGTCTGTGTCCCCTATAAAAGTTGGCATCCAGAACTTCAGCTTCAGTGGGCACGGCGGACCTGGAGCGAACATGTGGCCTAAAACGCCATTCTTCCGCATTGTGCAGGTTTTCCTGTTCGGTCTGGCCGGAACGCACTGCGCAACCGACGTATCAACAGCCTACACGTGCCGTATGGATTCACCCAAGATGGGCCCTTGCATCGCCAGTAATTGCTACCCTGTCATCGAGCTTGCTCCGCCCCATTCGCATCATGTGACCTCGTCTGCGTCCCCTATAAAAGTTGGCATCCAGAACATCAGCTTCAGTGGGCACGGCGGACCCGGAGCGAACATGTGGCCTAAAACGCCATTCTTCCGCATTGTGCAGGTGGGTACTCACTACTGTACAATAAGGAGCGATTGCCCTGGTCTTCTGGTCTTGCCGTGCCCCCATCAGTGCCTTTGTATTGCGTATGACGTATACTGCGTATGCTCATTAGTTCTGTGTGGGGATGTTGAGGTGAACCCTGGGCCTGTCGAGAAAATGCTGAAGGAGCTACTGGATGGTCAGAACAAAATTTCTTCGGACATAGCTGCGATAAAGGCGCAACAAGAAAACATGGAAAAAATTATTTCTGATTGGAACTCGCGTTTCGCTGTACTGGAACAACGTACTGCCTGTATTGATGCTCTGAAGGTGACAGTGGCCACGCTTGAAGCTAAAATCACTGATCTTGAAGACAGGAGCAGGCGGTCCAACCTAGTTGTTTTCGGCATACCTGAACCACCGGAAGAAACCGAGGACATGCTGAAAGAAGCTGTACTCACTGAGGTTTTTGAACATAAACTTGAGGTCAAATGCAAATCAGTAGGTAGAATTCACAGATTAGGCAAGCCCGGTGGCAGTCGCCCAGTTATCGTATATTTTCAGGATTACAATGAAAAGCAGCAAACTATATCGAATGCCCGTAAGCTAAAGGGTACAGATATTTCTGTTCAAAATGACTATTCTAAGGAAACACTCCGTAAACGTAAACTGCTCTGGAACAGCGCCAAAGAAGAAAAGAGACAAGGCAAGAAGGTTAATCTTGTACATGACAAACTTATGGTTGATCGGGATAGGTATGTATGGGATGACTGCAAAAACTCGAGGAATAAATTGCCAGTTCCCAGTTCAGTAAACATAAAACATGACCTGAACGCCCCGATTCTAAACAACTGCGCCTCCTAAATATTAACGCACGCAGCATCGTTAATAAATCCGAGCAACTGGAGTCCATTCTTCTTGGCAATAGTCCGCACATTGTTGTTATCACGGAAACCTGGTTGTGTGACGATATCAGCGATGATGTCGTTTTCCCCTCCTCCTATCGGGTGTATCGTCGAGATAGAAATCGTAGCGGAGGCGGTGTTGCTGTGCTCGTAAAATGTGCTCTTGATGCGACGCTTCTTAATCAGATCGACGACCACGAAAGCCTTTCTTTGAAGGTATCCTTCTGTGGGCGTTCATTTCTTAACTTTGCTGTGTATCGTGCACCTGACTCGCCTCCTCGGTTTCTGCATGACTTACACGAACACATGGCGTCATACAAGCATGACAGAATATTTCTTGTGGGCGATTTCAACATGCCTAACGTAAATTGGGACTCCGCTTTTGCCAGTGTCGGACAATCCCCGCAAACCTCGTATCTACTAGATATAATGATGTGCCATGATTTGCGCCAGGTGGTGAAGCAACCAACACGTGTCGGCATGACCTGTGCTTCTGTACTTGACCTTGTTTTTGTAAGTCAATCAATACAAATTTATTATGTCTGCATTGAAAATGGTCTTTCTGACCACCATATGGTGTCTTTTTCATGCTCTGTGGAAAACATGTGTACTGTGCCTCGAGCTAAATGTATTCGCGTCAAAAATTTTTCCCGTGCCCATGATGAATCTGTGTTAGATTATTTAGAACTCCGCCTAAGCAACTTCCACGGTTCAAACACTGCCCAAATGTGGGATACTTTCAAGAACACGTGTCTTCACTGTATCGAACATTTTGTTCCAGACAAGGTAAAAAAGACGCGTAAGCTAACCCCTTGGATTTCACGGGATATTTTACACTTGAAAAGAAAATTAAAACGCCTGAAGCGAGGAGTGTCCCCTCGTGACATCATTCAAACCACTCAATTAGCCCTTAATCAAGCCGTAGCAAGCGCTAAACGAAGTTATTTTGAGCACGAGTTGCCGAATTTCATTCGATCTGCTCCGCAGAAATTTTGGAACTTCTTGTCTAACAAAAGAAAACCTATTGAAAAATTACGTCACGATAATGCGCTCCTCGTTGATAAGGCAGATATTGCTGAGCATTTCAACGCTTATTTCCACGGTGTATTTTCAACAGTACTTGAGCCTATGCCCCAAATTGTTTCCAATTGCAGAATCAATGCTGATATTGTGTCTATATCTGGTGTGATTTCTATGATGCTTAACCTAAAACTAAGTCTTCACCTGGTCCTGACGGGATACCGAACGTTTTTCTTTCCCGTTACGCTGAAGCATTATCACCCTTTCTTGTGGCAATTTTCAACACATCATTATCTTCTGGTGTCCTACCCTTTGATTGGAAAGTCGGACGCATTGTTCCCGTGTTTAAAAAAGGCGATGTCATGGTTCCTGGTAATTATCGTCCCATTTCATTAACATCATCTTGCTGTAAAATTTTAGAACATATTATAGCTAACTACATTTCCAAGTTTCTCAACGATAACGGTTTATTATCCTGCTTCCAACATGGTTTTAGAAAAGGATTTTCTACTGTCACTCAATTAACCTCTATTGTTCACAGTTTTGCCGGCGTCCTTGATAAGACTGGCCAGGTCGACGTAATTTTCTTGGATTTTCGAAAGGCCTTTGACCTTGTTCCACATTCGCAACTCATGCTCAAACTACAGGCAATTGGACTTCCGGCCTTTATAACAAACTGGATTTCTTCTTATCTATCTGACCGCACGCAATATGTTAGTATTGATGACAAATGTTCCAAATCTTTACCCGTCACATCTGGCGTTCCGCAAGGTAGTGTACTAGGCCCTCTTTTGTTTCTTATATATATTAATGATATTGTTGATGTGATTACCAGCCCAGTACAAATTAGACTATTTGCGGATGATTGTATTCTTTTTAACGAAATAACTTGCCACGAGGATCAAATTCAATTAAATTCTAACATTCTTAGCATGCAGGCATGGTGCACAAAGTGGAATATGAAGTTAAATGCCGAAAAATCGGTCTTCATGAAAATTACTAAAAACAAAAACAGCTTGTCGTTTTCCTATGAGCTTCCTGAACGGCCGCTTTGTGAAGTCAGTTGTTACAAGTACCTTGGTGTCACCATTACAAACAACCTAAGTTGGAATCAGCACGTTTCCAACGTCTGTGCGTCCTCTTTTCGCAAGCTCTGCCTTCTCAGACACAAACTTAAATTAGCTCCTCCAAGTGTTAAACTTCTTGCATACACATCGATTATTAGACCGAAACTCGAATACGCATGCTCAGTTTGGGACCCGCACAAGCAAAAAAATATTCAGGCTCTTGAAATGATACAGCGCAAAGCGGTTCGCTTTATCTACTCAAAAGATCGTTTATCAGACTCGCCTACTACTCTCATGAAAAAGCACGGGATCCAAACGTTGCAGGCACGACGTAAAATAGAAAGGCTTAAATTTCTTTACCAGCTTAAGAGCAACAAACTCGCCATTAGCCCTGATCAGTATATTGAGCCATTGACTTCTCGGCGTACACGACATCGACACGCTGCATCCCTGACCCCCTACAGCGCCAGAACAAACGTCTTCAAATTTTCCTTCTATCCACGCACCATATCTGACTGGAATGATCTGCCCATATCTGTTGTCTGTAGTATTGATGGGATTGAACATATAGAAAATTGAGACAGTATGTTTCTTTTCTTTTTAGAAGTTGCTGTATTTTACCTTGTATTGTCGGTTTGTTTATACTTGAGTGATTATGCCCCTCCTGCTTGGGCCCCTTGTGGGGCCTGCAGTATGTCATAAATAAATAAATAAATAAATAAATAAATAAAACATGGTTTGCAGGTAATTGCCATTATTGATGAAACGCAATTTGCTTCTGCTGGCATTCTGCTGTATTCGGAGAGCACCTTCACACATTCTAAGTCAATTAGGCCTTCATTTAACGCAAGGTCCACATATTCGTGCAGCAGCTACGCTGCTCGGCCGCCAATCCGAAGGTCGCGGGTTCGATGCGGCCGTGGCAGTCGTATTAAGACGGAGGCGAAAAGCTAGAAGCCTGTGCACTGTGTGATATCAGCGCTCATTAAAGAACACCAAATGGTCAAAATCTCTGGAGCTTTCCACTACGACGACCCTCATAATCATATCTAGGTTTTTGAGACGTAAAATCCCAAATGTTATAATTATGTGTTCTTCTTTTGCTGCATATTCCATCTGATGAATCGTCACCTACACCCTTCTCAGGCACAAAAGCACCCTTAGAGCCTATTTTAGGGTGCTATCGAGGCAAGCACCCAAACAAAGGGGTGCTTTTTTTCAATCGACCATTTATGGGTGTTAAAGAGTGTTGCAAAGGGGGCTTTCTCGTAAAAGCACCCTTTTACACCCTTTCGGTTGTAAAATTTTTTTACTGTGTAGTCTCGCGTGTGGAGAGAGTGAACAAAACATTTCTTTGATGTTCTGCGCAAGAAAATTGGTGAGTGGTATTCCGGACGCGCTGCGTTGGAGTGCTCGAGCGTGCAGCGGAGGTGAACGAGCGCCTCAAGTCACGTGACACGTGAGACATGAGCGCCATCTGGCCGTTTCTCTTGGAAAACAAAGCGCGTGGCCGTGCGCGCCCTTCTCAGAGGTGATAAAGTGTAGAACGCGAGGCGACGTGTAGGTGCCACCACCATCTTGTCTCAGCAAAGCGTTGGAAACACTCCCCGTTCCGTGCAAGCGTTCCATAATAAGCGCAGCGTGATAAGCTCTTTGGTCCTTAAAATTACCTATGTATGTGTTTACTAGTAATACGCATAGGCAGAATATATGCGCGTTGTTATGGTGCCCCAGACATGCGCAATAATATATTTTTAATTGACAATTGCACAAGCATGAACGCTCAACTTTGAGCAACATTCGTGGTCGCTGCGGATGGAGTTGGCCATTTCAAGTACCCGATGCCGGTAAGGGTGGACAAACAGACAAATGTACAGACAGACAGACTAGCATTTTTGCGCTGAATGTCCCCAAGAAATACTATCGTCTTTAAAAAAAATAATAAAAAGAGTTTGCTTAGTCTGCCGCGGTGGTATTGTGGTTATGGTGGTCGGCTGCTGACCGTGCGTTCGATGCCGGCCGGGGTATATAGTCGCGTCTTGATGGAGGGAAAATGGTAAAGGCGCGTGTATTGTGCAATGTCAGTGCACGATAAAGATGACCTAACGGTGAAAATTTCCGGAGACCTCCACTACATTGTTCTTCATAATGATATCGTGGTTTTGGGACGTGAAATCCCGGGAATTTTATTTAAACATCTGCTTATCTTCAGTGCAGTTAGGAACACATTTTCTGTGTAGAGCATTGATAAGATTTTTCAGTATATGAAGAATGTGGTCCATATTGGGGATTTTTTTTTCATGGAGAGATAACAATTAGTGAAATATGCTGGTTCGTATTAGCTGATTATCAGAGTTTTCTTTCTGTAGGCAAAATAATTTGATAAGTGTACAGTGCCAAATAATTTTTATAGCTGGTGAATGTTGCAAAGATACTGGTTTTTGTAAATGTTTGGTCGTAAGTTTAGCATTGAGGAGGTCCAAGTAGAAAATATAGTAAATAACACATTTAGTTGTAAGCTTCATTGGTTACTTTCAGAGAAAGTCATCAAATTGCTTTTCATTTTAAGAGATGAAAACTTTTTGACGTTGTTGCTGGACTCTGTGCTTGTCCGTGTTTACACCTCGAAGCAATGCGTCCTTATGGTGAGTACTATGCACAGGCATGAGGAACATTTAGACAACATATCAATTTCGGCCATGCTTAATTTAATGGTTTGCTATCTAGTACTAGCCTGCATGAGTAAACGAGAGATCGATACCGTACTAGGGTGCATTTAACTACATGCAGCTATCTTCTGACAGTTCAAATAGTGTGCTTATGCAACACTGGTTAGTGACACCGATGCATGCAAGAACTTATTACATGTGCCATAAGATTTAGAAGTGGCAAGAACACCACAATTAAGAAAAGGATATATTGAAATGAGAAAAAAATAATATTTTGTCATGAACCAATACAGCTGTATTAAAGTGATAATGCGTGCTATTAAAGTGACAATGCGGTGCTACCTGCCATTGAGTATTTGCAGCAAATTTTAGACGCATGGATGAAAAAAGGAATGCGAAGACACTGCTAACTACTGGCGTTTATTAAAAGCCTCTGCAGATTATATGGTTGGTGTTTTCTCCAGTTTAAGACTGCTGGTCAAAGATAGGAAAAGTAAAAAAAACATTTAAACCATAGCGGGGCACTTATCGTGAAAGTAGTTGATTCATTTGAGGTGAAGCTTCATGAAAAAGTTGTGTTCTTTCTCTTTACCTTTGATGCCCCTTCCACCTTAAAAGGAACAGAGTTGACACCTTAATGCTGGTAATGAAATAGAATCAAATCATTTTTCACTTGGAAACAGAGTTGATACCTCAATATTGAGACTGAAATAGAATGAATTGTTTTTTTTCTATTGGAAACAAACTTTACAACTTATTTCAGCAGAAGCTTTTACATTCACAAAAAGTATGCCTTTTTTGAACACTCTCAAGTCGATGTGCATTGGTCGTTACTAGCTTATATATAGTAAAATGGTTTACATGGTGGGTTGCAATATGGCAAACTTTAGTGTACCAAATTGGAAAACTCTCATTCTTTTTATAGAGAACTGAAATATTACAGTGCAAGCATTTGGCTCAGGTGTCAAGACGTTTTTGAAGCCCATATACACTTACTTTTATATTTTGTTATATATATTTGATTTAACACACTTGTTGTAAACATGCTGTTTTTCTAAGTTCTGATAGTGTTATACCTGGAATATATTTATTATTCCCAGTGCTGCAAAGGGCACAGAGATAACTTTATAAAGTATGGTTTTTAAACATTCTAATGGACTAAATCCAAATACAATACAGTGAATTTCATGATTAGTGGAGATGATTTCATGTGAAAGATTCAATGGCAAGCTGTCTTGGCTGGATTTTTTCACTCCTTGAGCCAATTGTTACTAACTTGAAATATATATTTTTTTGTAAACTTCGAAGTTGTCAGCATATCAAGAACTTACTAGATATATCAATTGCACTGATGCCTCTGGAGCAGCTGATGGTACAATATTGTGCTTGCACTCACATCTGCGCATTTAAGAGCACAGACTTCAGGTTTATTAAAATCAGGTGCATGCCACCATGACATGAAGTGCATATCATAATTTCTGACAGGTAAAACAGCACTTTATTGTAGCTTGTTGAGTCATATAGGAGTACATATATATTGTTTATTACATTGTTTTAAACAAGGATAGCCAACATTGCAGATACACTTAACATTGCTTCAATACGATGCCTGATTAGTCTTTTCTGGAGCATTTACAACCACTGGTGTGGCTATGTACACCCCTTTGAATTTCAAGGTTCAAATGCAGCCGCAACTGATATTTACTGTATCTTTTCAGTGAAATTTTTCACTCGTTGTGATGCTGCTATTATTGGCAACAGATGAACTGTTGTTCTGTATCCTGAATGCTTACTCAGAGATTTTCAAAGTGCATTCTTGCTGTTCCTGAGTTAACATAGGCAGTGAATCGCATGTGGGTCACACCCATATCCCACAGACAGTAGTGTGCAGGTATGCACACCTGACTGATGAAAAAAGTTTGACATCATGTTACACAAGCATGGCACATTATTCATGTCACGGGGTCAAGACAGCAGTTACAATGTCACGCTATTTATTCTCTTCCAGGTGCTGCTTCTATTGTTCTTGGGCCACCTGTCGCCTTTCATGCCAGCGCTACTATGACTGTTTATGACACAAGCACCTTGGTGACCTGATTTTGCAAGAATTTGTGTCACCGCATCACCAGGAAGTTATCAAGTGCCATCATTTTCACTGCATCTTCCACTGCCAATTCTGTATGGCTCTGCATTCAGTCCTGCAGCATGGAACAGTGACAGGTGATCAAGCCGCTCATAAGCACACCCATATCTTCGTTGCATGAGGCTATAGCACTACAGTCAAGATTTCATACTTATTGTTTATGTTCTTCCACCATAGTGAGTGTGAAAAAACCTGTACTACATAGATGATGTTTACTTTGTTGATATTATCTAGTTTGAAATTTGCTTTCAACATCGCACATTCAAAACATAGCCCTCGAAAGGTGATGTTCAAGACCCGCAGTTGTAATTTTTGTGTTGAATTTTACCCTTGCAACCTCGAGCCCTAGTGAGTGCAAACATTTAGTGCTGGCAACCTAGCAAGAGTATTGTAAACATCGCTGCCACATTGTCATTGTCTTTTACAGCATACCAAATTAGTCAGCTAGAGCACAAAAAGTCAAGTTAGCACCCACAGGGGCTTCCAAATTTTCGTTCGTTATTTTACATTACTTCAGTGAAATGAGTGGTGGTGCCATAATGGAACTTGTATAGAAAGTCAGGAACTATACCTTGATTTCGAGAGCGCATGCTTAGGCCACTTTTCTACTAGTAAGATCACATTCATCATTGCCAACTGGTATAACAATTAAAAAGTTGAATCTGTGGTGAGTAGCAGCTTTCCTGTTGCAAGGCAAGGCCTCTAGCTGGAAGTTCGTAACATCATTTTCAAATATGAGTGCGGCTTTCCCAAGTCCTTTCATGTGACACTAGACTTACTGGCCTTTTCGATTGCATACATTTGTTACTTGACATGGGGTCTCATTGATGCATTATTTCCACATTTTCTACAGCTCTTAATACGGTTTGTCGCTATATATTTTACAAACACAGCAAAACAATTCTCTGAATTTGTTCACTTGGGTTGAAGACTTTCTTTTGTGCAGACCTCTGTTTACATATGTTAATAATGACAACTTTTCTTGTTATGTGACATCTCCTGTATTCAAAGGAAGTGTGCTCAGTGGAGACCAGTAGCCAGAGGAGTGCCCCAAGAGTTTGTGCTCCCCGAATTCACATGCCGTGGGTTGTCCTACTGAGCATAAATAATGAAAAAAGTCATTTTTTTTGGCCATCAACAAGTGCCCCCCTCCCCCTCGAAAAACATTCCTAGATACGGGGCTGTCTCTTTATGGGTTCGTTATTTCTTCTCGTTCATTCTTCATCGTTACGTTTTACATCGCATTGTCTGCATGTCTATAAAATACAGGGCGTTTCAAGAACTGTGTTCAATATTCTTTAAAAATTGGAGAAAGGAGGTACTTGCAGGCTAGTTGTAACATCGCCTTTCTTGTGACAAAAACAATCTTTAGATGAGCACAAACAATAATTGCGGCAGTAAATATAGCAATTAAGGCAAATACCTTTTTTACCAGTGGAAGTAGCTGGTCGAGTCATGTGGGCAAATTCGAATCTTTTCTACGAAAAGTCTATAGCCACTTTGAACTATTGGAAAAGGAGCTACTGATAATCACTGTGGAGTGATGCAATCTGCCTAATTTAGCTGTTGAAACGAAAACAGCTGCACCAGACAGTACATCTACCATTCATTTCGACAACGCCTTCAATGACGACACTGTTTCTCTAGCCGTTATCAACCATCATTTTAGACACTTTGCTGTGTGCCCGCTTACCAATGCTCACTTAATCTTCTCTCGCAATGCAAGATAAACAGTGTCCCCATGGAGGAAATTGTCTAAGTGAATGGTAGATGCACTATTCGGTTTCGGTTTCGCCAGCTAAATATAGCAGAATGCATTGCTCTGCGGTGATTACCAGTGGCAGCTTTTCCTAAATTTTAAATTTGCTTTGAACTATTTGTAGGAAGGGGTTCAATTCACCCATTCAACCCTATCGGCTATTAACACTAGTTAAATAGATAAGTGTGTTATTTATATATTTACTGCCACAATAATGTTTGTACCTATTTGAAGATAAGGTAAAAGGTGCCGAAAAATTTTGAAAAAAAATGTTGAAATGCACTTGATAAAAGACATTTCTGGCAAGGTAATGAAGCTATCTAACTTTAAAATAATGACTTAAATCTATGAGGGCTTTTCACAAGAACATCATTGAATAAAGTTGCCTCATTTGGGTTTTTTCTGGTAATATGGTAAGTTCCAAGGACACAAATAAAATATGTGCTGGTGGCCTGTCAATATTCTACAAATTAAAAATAAATCTGGCACTAATGTTATAGCAGATACTCTGAAAAAAATTGTGAGCGTCACTTTGTTTGAAAAACCTCTGTATTCAGCATCGAAAACTTCCCTTGGTGATCACACAATAAATATGCACAAAATTTCATTTTAAAGTTCTATGGACAAGCTAGTAATAGTTGGAATTATAAGGGGTATGTTTTTTGAATTCGAAAAATATTTTTAATATTGTATTTGCACCAACTTTTCACCTACAAAACTCAAGCGACATGACACACTCGCAAGGGCAATCTTCAGCGCAATCCCATTGACCTGAAATACAGAGAGCGAATGTGGTGCTCTCTACAGAGTAATTGAAATGGGAATAGGGTTATCATCTGCATTCCATTGCTACCGGAGGGGTGCTACAAGGACTGGGTTCAGTGTGGTGACTTCTAGGTGAGCCATGCAGCTTTATAAATATAAAGTCGGACATTCTGCATTTCTGAGGAGTTCTGCAAATGCAGTAGGTGTGTTTTATGCACTTAATAAAAATATTCAGTCACATTCAGTACATATGTCTTATAGCATGCTTGTAGCATTGATGCAGTACACTGATGAACGCTATCGTAAAACAAGCATTTCTTATTTTTCTGGCTTTCAGGAGAGCCCCCTGCTCCCTGCGACCCAAAGCCTGTCACATGAATACAGAAGCGAAAAACTTTAACTTAAGAACTGGTAGCCTAGGTGATAGTCTCGATTATGCTCCGCATAATGAATAATTGTGTACTTTGTATTTTTAACGGCTTTATGGCTCGTCTAGGAGTCATCACCAGTGGCGTAGCCAGAAAGGCAGGAGGAGCTGCTTAACTCTCCCCCCCCCCCAGCACAGTCCACGTATTTTTTACCCTAAAGCCGTGGATTGTCCTTCTACTGAGACCGGTTCGTGACTGCCTAGTTTATCGATTCCTCAGCAGGAGGTGCTAGTGTGAGTGACAGACAGACAAACGGATTCACGGTTACCGATAAAACCCTCTAAAGCTTCACCCCGCACATCAAAATTCACTTCGTAGATATGTTGTGACTTTATTAGTTCTGCATGTGCATACCTACATGGACACTTACAAACACACAAGAATGTACATAAAGTATGAGCAAAGTCGCCTTCCCCTCACACACCACCCCCGAGCGAAAAATATCTTTTTGCTAGGCTGCTGGTCTCCACACCCTATTGACATTCATTGTAGCACACCTCTGTTGGCTATGGAATGCAGATGATAGCCCCTTTCTAATTTCAATTGCTCCGCATCAAGCTTGCTGTGTGTACCCCAGGTCTGTGGAAGTGTGTTGAAGATTGCCCTTGCAAGTGCTTCATGCCCCTTAAGTTGTTTAAAGGCAAAGCTGGTGGAGATACATAATTTCAAAAAAAATACTTCTCGAGTTTAAAAATTAACACCCTTTAGTAACTTCACCTATATTGAGGTAGTACATAAAGCTTCAAAATAAAAAGCTGCGCACGTTTTTTGACCGACCACTAAGGCAAGCTTTTCGATGCTGAATACAGAGCTTTTCCCAAAAAAAAGCGAAATTCACAATTTTTTAGACTATCTGCTCAACTTCAGTGCGTAAATTATTTTTAATTTGTAGCATGTTAAGAAGGTCACCGGCACATATGTTATTTGTGTCCTTGGAACTTGCCAAGTTACCAGAAAAAATCCCAAACCTGGCAACATTATTCATTATTGCTCGCGGAAAAAGCTCTCGAAGAATTGATATACAAAAGTAAATCATTATTTATAGTTGTATCACTTCATTACCTAGCTGTAAATGCCATTTATTGAGTGCATTTCAAAATGACTATTGAAAAAAATTGTTTGACGACATTTACCTCAGTCGGCGCCATACTACAAACCCTCATAACTAGGTTGCAAAATTTTTGGTAACTGAATTAAATGACCAGGACAAGTTTCCGACCTCAAGGAACGTGAAAGTTTTTTCTGCCATACTCGTGATGGTCAAAAAAAAAAACGCTGGGTAATTTGGCATGGCATAACCCCAATCTTTGTATTGTTTAATACATCGAATTACTCCTTCGCTCCTTTTACCTCAACTAATATTGTTAGCCAATATTTTGGTGTGTTTATGAAGTTGCTTTTGCGTTCAGCCATTTCATTCTGTATGATAAGTATTTTTATTTATTATGTGTGATCATTTATTTTTTTGCTGCAAGCCAGTGCCTGTAACATGGCCTATTAGGAGTCTTGAAATGAATAAATTATTTGTGCTCGCACCGTTTTCTTGCTCTATACTCGCCTGGTGTGGTTGTGCTGACAAAATGATTTTCCTCTTTTTCAGAAAAAAAGTGTGCACGATACTGTTACAATAGGGAAACAACACAGGTGCTTTGGGTATCTGGAAGTTATAATATTCCTTCTTCGTATTTTAAATTCTAGATACAAAGCCGCCAAATTAAAATAAGTTTGTTGACAATTTTTGTTCGCACAATTTGTAGCATGTCTGTGCTGTATGATCATGGGAAAACAAAATTTGATTCAAGTAAATAGCAAACCCCTACTTGCTAGTTTTTAAGCATTTGAAATCAGTTCGTAAATTTTTTAGCATGTGCAGGTGCTGTTAAAAGTTCCCAGGTGACGCTGCCACAGGATTAGTTGGAATAGTGGCCTGGGAAATTTTGAATGACCTTGTACTTGCAGAAGAAAGGTCTGCTGATTACGTGTGCCTCATGTTGAATCTAATGGAGACACGTTTGTTATTTACGGACATGTAGCAATAGAATTATAAATAATGTGTGAGAAATGGCCCTACGGAGCAAGTGCTGTTCCATACCAGCCGTTACTTTATTTCTTCATTGCGTAGAATTTTGTGAAATTTGAACCGGCTGCACGTTCCATGTGCTCTACGTGATTCTTGGTGTACTATTTTGTTTTACGGAAGTGGCTGGCAGCATGTTACCTACGCCTTTTTAAGTAATCAAGGGAAAATATTTTTTGCAGTGTACCTCGGCAACGACAGCAACCCGGTATGTCGCCCCGTGATCCCGGTACCTTTACTGGAGAGAACAACGCGAACGTGGACAAGTGGCTCAGTATGTACGAGCGCGTCAGCAAGCAATATGGCTGGCACCCAACCGTTATGCTTGCGAATGTCATTTTCTATCTTGACAAGACCCCTCCCATTTGGTTTGAGACCCACGAGTACGAAATCACAAGCTGGGAAATGTTTAAACAACAGCTCCGCGACCTTTTTGGCAACCCGCTTGGTGAGCAGCTTGATGCCCGAAAGCAACTGGCCGTACGTACAAAGACGTCCACCAAGCCCTATTTGACTTATAATCAAGACGTCTTAGCGTTGTGTCAAAAGGCCGATACCAACATGGCTGAGGCTGACAAGATATCACACGTTTTAAAAGGAATCGCCAATGATGCGTTCAGCCTGCTTGTATATAAGAACGTAACGACCATCGACGCCGGGATCAAAGAGTGCCGCCGCCTCGAGCAGGCGAAGAGTTGACGCATTTTACACCAGTTCCAGCACCTATACCAACACCGCTGCAACGTCGTCTTGCGAAACCACTTCTTCTCAGCCGTCTACAACCGAAGACGTGACGCGCATCGTCCGACGTGAACTCGAGGCCGCTTACCCGGCTGCCAACAAACCAACGTTGCCGGACGCCTCAACGCCAGCTGTCTCTTTGTTCCAGGCTGTTGTCCGCCAGAAATTCGCTAATTTGGTTATCCTGTCCACTGCACCCACCCTGGATAATACTGATCCCTCGATAGCTTCTGTGGACATGAGACGTCGCCGTCCGTCCGTACTCTCTCCGAACCAGGAACCCGTCTGATTCGAACAGCTGATGATAAGCCAATCTGCTTCCGCTGTGGTCGCGTGGGACCCGTCGCTTGTTACTGCCGCAGCCAGTGGCTATCTATGCCTTCTGGCTCGTACCCCACTTACAGTCAGCCGAAACCACGTTGCAATATATGTGTCGAACAAAAAAACAAGTCTTCGTATACTATTGTTCTGCAAACAACTTTCTATTATTTTTAGAGAACGGTCTTTTCTTGAGACAAGAAAGCATGCCACGCAAAATTTCTAAAAGCATTTATGACCCAAAGTTTCTTCTACATGTACTTAATGATTCTCACCCACAGAAATCCTCGAGTGCAGTAGCACTCAACGTAAAATCATAGTTTTATCTGACAAACGAACGCAAGGCTGTAGCAGCTAGAGCTCACTATAGTTGGGGTTTTACTTCGCGGTGCCAATCAACACGGGCGTATAGGTCTGAAGTTTGGAAAATAAAGTAATCATTGGACTTTCAGAGGAGCTAAGTGGAAGTTTTGTTTATTAACCAAATTTAACATTTGACCGCATTTCGCTGTAACCAATTTTTGCTGTAACAAACTCAACGAGTTTATGGTCCAAGTAGAATTTGATAAAAAACGCATAACAATATGTTTATAATCAGTTACTTGCGCTAGCTGTATGGTGCTTATTTGTTAATGGTATGGATAGTGTTCGCGAGCGAAGAAGACATACGAACATCTGCTAGGGTTCATAGAAATACGGTACCCAACACACCAGTGTGTTACGCTATGTAAACTACGTTGCAAGTAGGCATGGTTCGAGGCTGATCCATTGCAACGGTAAGTAGCACCATCAACTCACACAGACGCCGATACAGTGGTACAATCACCGCCATGCAGACACATGGGTGGTCTTCGTGATGGTGTGTTTAGACAAAGTGGTTAACGGTTCAGAGTACTCGGTGGTCTACTAAGGGAGAGCTGAAAGCCGTCCATGGGGCCTCACACCATTTCCTGACAGCGGTGCTTGATTTCTTGTTCAAAGGATGGTAGATATAAAAAGCGGGACTGGTTAAAAAATCACGTTTATGGCTAGACCGATACAAATCCGAAGAACGTACGCGTGGGCAATTGACAGAGCTCTTGCTTTCTTCTCTGTTCATTTCGAGGCCATAAAGCAAGCTTGGCTTCCACGCAGTTTATAATTATGGAGAGTCTCTGCTTCGAGTAAATTTTCTGGAATTTTTTCAATCCATCCTTTTTCCCTGGACAATGCAGTGTACAGAGAAAGAAACAAATTTCAGGTTGTCCTTCACACATTTGTCAAGAGCACGAAATATGATCTCAGAAAATGCAAGGAGAGAAAGGGAGGGTGTTTTTTTTTTCATTTCTTTAATGATAGCACTATACGAAAATGGGACAGGGAAATTCCAAAAGTAGAAACATCTTGTATATACAACGCGAAGGTCCAACGCAGTTTCACATTGTTCGCGAATGCAAAAACAACAAAGTTGAAATGAAGTCGCAGTGAAAAATCGCCAGCTTTTGGAAAATCTATCTACAAATGGTTCTGTTCTCTCATGAACTCCCTTGACTCCGGGCGGAACTAGTTTTATCCCAAGTGAGACAGGCAGAAATGAAGCCCATGAGAAATCGCAATGTCGTTTAATTTAGGCTTGCCCGGGGATCGATAAGCATAGATATTTCTTCATCGCTCGGTGTGTTGAAAGCTCCGGAGCGTTCGCGTCTTGGCAGACGAGTACATTAATAAATGTGAAAATTTTATTAGCGACCCTTTCAGCGCTTCTTTCTATCTACTATCTATCTATCTATCATCTATCTATCCGTCTATCTGTCTATATGTCCGTCCGTCCATCTGTCTATATGTCCTGCCGTGAGCAGGTTATTTTTTCCCCCACATTTCTTTCTTCTTACTAACATTACATTCGTTCTAATAACTTCCCCTATACATTCTTTGGCAATATTTTCTGTTAGATCTCATTAATAATGTGTCAAAAAAATCAAAACACGGAAAAAACGAGCCCTTAGGTATACACTTCTTTCCCTTATACACACACACACAAACACACACACACACACACACACACACATATATATATATATATATATATATATATATATATAAGGGAGACAAGTGTGTACTTAAGGCCTCGCTTTTCGTGTTTTACACAGTAATAATGAGATCTAACACACAATCATGCCAAGGAAGGTATACAGGAAGTTATTAGGCCAATTGTAAAATAAATGAGAATAAAGAAAAGTGGGTGAAAAGATAACTTGCCATGAGCACGATCCGAACCTGCGACCTTCGAATAATGCGTTCGATGCTCTACCGCTGAGCTACCACGACAGTCATCCCCCCAGCCATTTTATTGGGTATCTATGTCAATTTAAACGTGAGAGTGTCAGTCAGCGCCACTAGTAGCCATGGCGGCGAATGTGGCACACTCTTTATGAGCCTGTTTGGCGTCACGTAGCACGTGAACTTATTACTAACTGGCAGCTGACCAATAGTCCCCCGTATACAACCTAAAGGCACCAAGTCTGCCAGTACGAGACTCTCGTTAATCAATAAGGGAGACACGTGTATACTTAAGGGCGCGTTTTTCGTGTTTTACACAGTATTAATGAGATCTAAAAGACAATAATGCCAAGGAAGGTATAGAGGAAGTTATTAGGCCAATTGTAAAGTAAATGAGAGGAAAGAAATGTGGGTGAAAAGATAACTTGCCGTGGGCAGGATCCAAACCTGCAACCTTCGAATAATGCGCTCGATGTTCTACCACTGAGCTACCACGACAGCTATCCCCCCAGCCATTTTATTGGGTATTTATATCAATTTAAACGTGGGAGTGTCAGTCAGCGCCACTAGTAGCCATGGCGGCGAGTGTGGCACACTCTTTATGAGCCTGTTTGGCGTCACGTAGCACGTGACTTATTATTAACTGGCAGCTGACCAATAGTCCCCCCACATACACCTAAAGGCACCTAAGTCGGCCAGTACAGACCCTCGTTACATCATAAGGGAGGCAAGTTTATAATTAAGGGCTCGTGTTTCGTGTTTTACACAGATAAATGATATTAACAGACAATAATGCCAAGAAAGGATATAGATGAAGTTAGAATGCCAATTGTCAACGTAAATGAGAAGAAAGAAAAAAGTGGGTGAAACAGGATAACGTGCCGTCGGCATGATCTAAACCTGCGAAGTAATAATGAGATCTAACAGACAATAATGCCAAGAAAGGTATAGAGGAAGTTATAAGGCCAATTGTAAAGTAAATGAGAAGAAAGAAAAAGTGGGTGAAAAGATAACTTGCCGTCGGCAGGATCTAAACCTGCGACCTTCGAATAATGCGTTCGATGCTCTACCACTGAGCTACCACGGCAGCTATTCCCCCAGCCATTTTATTGGGTATCTATGTCAATATAAACGTGGGAGTGTCAGTCAGCGCCACTAGTAGCCATGGCGGCGAGTGTGGCACACTCTTTATGAGCCTGTTTGGCGTCACGTAGCACGGGAACTTATTACTAACTTGCAGCTGACCAATAGTCTCCCGTATACAACCTAAAGGAACCAAGTCTGCCTGTACGAGACCTTCGTTAATCCACAAGGGAGGCCTTCGAATAATGCATTATTTGAAGGTCGCAGGTTCGGATCCTGCCCACGGCAAGTTATCTTTTCACACACTTTTCTTTCTTCTCATTTACTTTACAATTGGCCTAATAACTTCCTCTATACCTTCCTTGGCATTATTGTCTGTTAGATCTCATTAATACCGTGTAAACCACGAAAAACGAGCCCTTAGGTATACACTTGTCTCCCTTATTGATTAACGAGGGTCTTGTACTGGCAGACTTGGTGCCTTTAGGTTGTATACGGAGGACTATTGATCGGCTGCCAGTTAGTAATAAGTTCACGTGCTACGTGACGTCAAACAGGCTCATAAAGAGTGTGCCACACTCGCCGCCATGGCTACTAGTGGCGCTGATTGACACTCCCACGTTTAAAATGACATAGATACCCAATAAAATTGCTGGGGGGATAGCTGTCGTGGTAGCTCAGTGGTAGAGCATCGAACGCATTATTCGAAGGTCGCAGGTTCGGATCCTGCCCACGGCAAGTTATCTTTTCACCAACTTTTCTTTCTTCTAATTTACTTTACAATTGGCCTAATAACTTCCTCTATACCTTCCTTGGCATTATTGTCTGTTAGATCTCAGTAATACTGTGTAAAACACGAAAAACTAGCCCTTAATTATACAGTTGTCTCTTTATTGATTAACGAGGGTCTCGTACTGGCAGACTTGGTGCCTTTAGGATGTATATGGGGGACTATTGGTCAGCTGCCAGTTAATAAAAAGTTCACGTGCTACGTGACGCCAAACAGGCTCATAAAGAGTGTGCCACACTCGCCGCCATGGCTACTAGTGGCGCTGACTGACACTCCCACGTTTAAATTGATATAAATACCCAATAAAATGGCTGGCGGGATAGCTGTCGTGGTAGCTCAGTGGTAGAACATCGAACGCATTATTCGAAGGTCGCAGGTTCGGATCCTGCCCACGGCAAGTTATCTTTTCACCCACATTTCTTTCCACTCATTTACTTTACAATTGGCCTAATAACTTCCTGTATACCTTTCTTGGCATTATTGTCTGTTAGATCGCAATAATACCGTGTAAAACACGAAAAACGAGCCCTTAAGTATACACTTGTCTCCCTTATTGATTAACGAGGGTCTCGTACTGGCAGACTTGGTGCCTTTAGGTTGTATACGGAGGACTATTGGTCAGCTGCCAGTTAGTAATAAGTTCACGTGCTACGTGACGCCAAACAGGCTCATAAAGAGTGTGCCACACTCGTCGCCATGGCTACTAGTGGCGCTGACTGACACTCCCACGTTTAAATTGATATATATACCCAATAAAATTGCTGGGGGAATAGCTGTCGTGGTAGCTCAGTGGTAGAGCATCGAACGCATTATTCGAAGTTCGCAGGTTTGGATCCTGCCCACGGCAAGTTATCTTTTAACCCACTTTTCTTTCTTCTCATTTACTGTACAATTGGCCTAATAACTTCCTCTATACCTTCCTTGGCATTATTGTCTGTTAGATCTCATTATTACTATATATATATATAGGTGGTTTTATGAAAAATAAAAATTTCAGCAGGATGCACACGATAACTGGCGCACGAATAAGACACCTCTACCGATACAGACACTGGGAAAGGGGATACAAGGAGGACATTGCGAAACACTCAGCAGGAGGGCTTGCGGAAAAAAAGGTTGAAGAGTGCGCTAGTCTGCGTAGCGTGCGGGTTTTAAAGTCACTCGTCGAAGCTGGTAGTGAGAATGAAAGAGAAAAAAGAAAATGGAAAAAAAGGAAAAAAAAAATTGGAATAGTTTTAAATGGGAACTTGCGAACGGCGAAAACCGGCGCACATCAAATAAGCGCTTACGCTATTGCATTTTGATCACCGGAGAGTACGAGGCTGCTGTCGTGTTCAATGGGAAAAAAAGCGGAACATCTCCCCGAAGGGAACCCGGAGGAGATGCGAAGCAGCAGCGTTGCGCATTGGTGGCGTCACGAGTGGAACGGCGCTAACGCGGGTTCTGTGGTAAGCGCTAGAAATAAAGTAGCAAATGGGTCTTGTTGGAACATACTTATCACAATCAACGCACAAAAAGGACAAAAAATACAAGAAAGCGCATGAACAAGTGCTTTCTAACAACTGAGAGTTTAATGGAAGAAGCGTGTCATTTATGCGCAAACATGCAGGCAAAAAAAAACTTGATACCCCACACCAAGCACGTAATCAAGTAAGCTTGAGGCATGAAGTATCAGCATCTTACAGTCGTTCATTTGTAATCGCCCTCACAGATGCTCCGATTTAGCATCTACAGCATAATTGATTATGTACTTGGAGTGGGGTTGTCAAAGTTTTTTTCTTGCCTGCATGTTTCCATATATTACACGTATTTTCCATTAAACTTTCAGTAGTTATACAGCGCTTGTGTCGTGCGTTTCCTTGTGTTTTTTTGTTCTTTTTAACCATTCATCGTCATAAGCCCAGGGAGATTCGTTTGAAGCAATGACTGGTATAAGTGTTGGTGGTGACACGCACAGACATGTTAGACGCGTACTTTAGGCGCGGGTCAGGTTCAGTGCGCATGAACCGACGAATCGGCGGAGTAGCTGGTGGCGGTTACAGCAGGTGTCGCGCGTGAACGGACGAAGCGGCAGCTGCGTGCACTGAAGCGAGTGTGCGGAAGATGAGGGAGAGAGTGACGACAACGCGCACAGTGGGGGAAACGTATGTTAACGGGCACTTACGGTGTCACCTTCTTGGCACCGCGCCAACACCTGCAAGCGCGTGGCACGTTCGTGCGATGGCACAGTGTTACAGAACCTAGTGAGAGAGCTGCTTCGCATCTCACAATTTTAAACTGGATATCATCGAAATAAAGGAAGGGCTATCATTACACAAGCTTAACGCATGAATTCACAGCTTTAAACGAGCCACAGGCATAGGATATAGAAAATGAACCGTGTTTCATGAACTTTCTAGTTTCATACACAACACGTTCGTTTCAAGTGTTTTTTTGCCTTTTTTCTACTGTATTAGACGCATGGTGTGTTGGTGGCTTTGGAAATATGAACACATAATCAATCGCTACTGGTGATTAACGCATCAGTGCAGATATTAACACAAATTTCAATGAACAGTTGCAGCAGGGCAAATACCAACATTGTGCTGTGACAGTGATGATAGCGTACATGGGCTCTCTCAATACTTCCCTTTTACTTTCTCTCTTATTCTTCTGTAGTCATTTCATCTACCCTTAAGTCGATAGTAGGAGCTGGCAGCCTTTATGAGGCTTGAGAGGGGTGGCTGTTACAAAAAGCTGACATAGCAGAATGCACACATCTAATTGAAGTCTTTTCACGCAAAGAAAAAAATGGCGATTTGTATTTGACAACCATGCGAAAACCGGAAACAGCACATTATGTTACCTTGCAGTAGGCGTGCCGCATGTGTGCAATTTAGAAACACATGAAGTACAAACGAAAACCCCACTCGAGGTCAGAAGTGCGCTGTCAGCTTTCACTTCCCAAAGTGAAAAACGACAGGGAGACGTGGTGACACCGTTCCATGTTGAAATAATACTGCCAGGCGGGCTGCATGCGGCCCGCGTGGCAGTGCGATTGACCTGGCTTTAGAAATCGGCGGCCCGTCAGGCCGCTTGTTTCCAACTCTTGCTCAATAGTAAGACAAATCAAACAGGAAACTTGTCGAAACTGGCGTGCTGCAAGGTTCCGTACTTGTATCAATTTTTTTCTCCCTCTTCAATAATGATTATGCTCTTTCCTTGACCCATATGTAAGCAGCTCTGTATGTTGATGACACTGCTTTACTAATAGCACGTCACTCTCTTTAGCAAGCCGAATCACTAACCAATAAAGAGCTACAAATGGCTTCTCAGTGGTTTGAACAATGCAACTTATTACTAAATACAAAAAAAACAATTACATTGTTCTCGCCTCTAGCAGAAAAGGGATACCTCAAACACATCGTCTACTCATCGGCGAAACTCCCATTGACAAAGTGAGCGCATATATTTACTTTGGTGTGACATTAGGCCACTCATTTCTTTGGACATCTCATATAGACAATTCGTACAGAAAAGTAAGCTTTAGATGCTTCATAATATTTAGGGCTAGAGAATATTTAAGGCTAGAAAATGGTGCACAAAATAATGAATAAGAACGTACCTTTTCACGCATCAATTTTAATGAAACCCAGAGGTCACTCTCGGCAGGCTAAACAACAATATCTTAACCTGCCAAAAGTGTTGCTGCTAAAATTATGAACAGTATCCCTACCCAAATTAAACATCTGCCAAATATGAAGCAGTCACTCCGGAAACTCCTATCGGATAGTTACCAGTTGCCATACTAATATTGTGAAAATATATGTACGTGTAATATTATTTCTGTTTTATTCCTACATGTCCACATATGATTTTGTAATCTGTGACTGAATTCTTCGTGTAAAGGCTTTACTCGCTAATTAAACAAATTGTCTATAACGAATCATTAACTAGCCATGTCAACTACGGATGCGGACGTTTTCGCACAAATGTTTGTAAGCAATTTCATTGAAAAATAAAGCATTCTCCTTCTTCTTCAAGCTGCGAACATCACGGATACGTTACACTTTTCTGGTCAAGCTCCGCACCTCTCGTTTCTTTGTCCCGTCCCACTTGTACGTCTGTTTTTATATGCTTATGATTATCCAGTTAACGTCAGATATTATTGCTCCACGATGCTTTTCTTTCGTTAGTTTTCAAACCACATCTTGCAAAAACGCTGAGTCAACTTTGTGTATTGAGCCGGAATGAAGTTCGAATGTGGGTAGTCTGAACCAAACTTCTAAGGACTATAAGCAATCATTGCGGTCTAGTTCCCATTTCAAATTTTTGCGCGAAGCCACTTTCATTTGGCTTTTTGTCACTTTAACCAATGCTGAAAGCGAAAACACCGTGATCTGTGCTCAAATCACTGCCCTAGAAAATAAGAACTGTTGCGACCGGTGTTTGGAGAAACCGGAGATCCGGGATGGAGACGCCGAACTAGGAGGAAGGGAGACTTGAAGAGGGATTATTCACAATATGTAAATGATGAGCTCTCGTAGATGGCGAGCTCTTTTACTTGGTGGGCACTCGAACGCGGCACGCTTTAGAATGAGCTGGGTGGCTGATTATAAGTGGCATGTTCTCCACAGATCCCTTGATCAGGGTCCACGTGCACATGGCACTGTCCAATCATGCGTCACAGCACAACCTTCGAGGGTAAACGTCCAATATAGAGGCGTGGTCACTGCCCTGCAATGTGGAGTTGGAAAAAAAAACCACTACCCTTGCTGCCGGAGTGTTTTTCGTACTGAAGACGATGGTGCCACTGCTCACTTAATCTTTTTCTCTTCTTTCTACTTTTCTCCTATTTTTCTTCCCCGCAGGCACTGCTCCCTACCGGGCTGCAGAAATTAGGTGCCTTCCTCCTCTTCTAAACCACTACCGCCACCACCAATGTGGCACCAACGTGGCTCTTCCTCGTCGTGTGTGGGCCGCTGGGCGAGGGGTTCCAAGCTAACGACAGCATACGTCATAAGGGCTGCTGAAGTAAAGCTCGAAAGGGTCTGTCAAACTGCTCGCTAAATTAGCGGGGTGCTTTGCGCTACCGCTGCTGTCTATTCAAAGGTATATGTTGTTACGACGTAAACACTTGTCTTATCGTGAAACGGCTTACGGCAACTCACGGCACGGTGCCTTGCTTCCCGGCTGCAGGAAGGACAATGCATGGCGGATAGAGGCCGGCAGCCATTCGGCGACTTTTTTGAGGGTCAAAATAACGCCGCTCCCTCGTCAGCTCTGGTGCCGCTCGCTACAGGACAGAAAGAAGTTATGACTTATAGAATAATACTGTTATTGTTCGAGCCCAGGAGAAATTTTCCTGGCGATTTTCTGGTCTAGAGTCAGAAAAAAAATATTCCGAAACCAGACTAGCTCTCTTCTACCTGACTTAAAGCATGCACTACGAGAAACTACGGATGTTTCTGTAGGTGCCGTCGCTACTTCTTGCAACCTGAAGCCAGTTTGTAGAAGCCTTTTGCGTATTCTTAGCTCAGCCGTCTCATTTCACACAACCCATACAATAGCCAAAGCCCACAAGATGGAGGAGGCCATAATTTATTTTGTGAAGGGAAGCTTCTACATGCTGCATGGAAGGACTCGTGACGGTGAGAACAATCTTTATCACAGCTGGCTGATTCTGTCCAGTAGAGCTGATGGAAGCCTGAAGCTTATTGCTTCCCGCGCTGTTTATCGGGGTGAAGCTTCTTAAGGCGAGACCTGGCCTGTTATCGAGCGGTGTCGGTCGTCGACCATCCTCTGTTGCAAGTATAGCGTCTTTCTTCTCATACAATTGATGGCACCATGCCAGGGATGCATGCAAACTACAGTTTGGTGACGATATGCTAGATGGCGCTGTACGCATTCCTTTCTCACCTCGTTTCCAAGAGGGCACAATCCCATAGACATGCGTACATTATGACGGTTAGGTGAAGGTACGCTAGGCGACGTTGGCGGTTCAGCTGTTGTCCGATTGGCTACTGCGCGGGCTGCGTGGGGCTCCACCGATGTGCTCGTTATCTCTCGATCTCCTGGATTATCACCGCGCGAGTGCGCTAGCTGGATTGTACTGCTTGGCAGACCATGGACAAAGAGGAGGGCCGGGTGCAGAAGACTGGTGTGGCTTGTGCCTATCGGAAGAATCCTGAGGTGTGGATGGCACGGATGCATGGAGCAACGGACGAATGGACGGATGCGTGGCCAATCCACCACCTCACCATCATTCACTCCGTGGACATGCTGTAGTTTTTTTGTGGTTCTTGCTGGGCAGTGTACTATACAGGGTGTGTCAAGAAATAGGACAAATATTTAGAAATTTTAGAAAGGAGGCATTGGCGTGCAACGTGCGCCGTCGGATTTACTTCTGCAGCAGAAATATTTTGATGTATGCAAATATCCGTTGCATTAGAGCCCTGCACGGGCTCGGGCGGCCCGAGCCAGTCAAGGGATGTTGGATCGAACCAGATCCAGGCTCGGGCCTGGGAGCTTCGAGCTCAGGTCAGGGCTCAGGCCAGAGAGCGGCCCACTGTTTCACTTTGTTTTTTTTTTTGTAACCCCATCTCCCGAAGTGACCTAGGTTATGAGATGCTGTAGTTAAGCGCTCCGAGTAATTTTAAACACCTGGAGCTTATTATTATTAGCCTGTAGTCAACTTGCACAGTACAAGACGTCCAGAATTCATTTCGTATTTTCAAGAAAAGCCTAATAGAAGTTTCCACCATTGTATCGAGTGAAAGATGCTCCTAGGTATGCGTAAGGAAACGTTCGCTAGGCAGTACTGCTGATAAAGCAATGGTGCACTGCCTTGAGGCGTGTATACCTAGTATGCGTGCTTTTGTATCTAGAAAAATATTTCCGGTATGCCGCTACACTTTTATGCCCGCCGCACCTGTTCCCGCTTACATGATGTGGTAGACGGCTCAACGTGACTCGTAGATCCTTCATATCTCAAGGTCTGCTTCTAGTGCAGCCCTGCCACGGCAGTTTAGTGGCTAAGGTAGTCAGCTACTGACTTACACCTCGCGAGATGAAATACCAGCTGCGGCGGCTGCATTTTTGATGGAGGCGAAAATGCTGTAGGCCCGTGTGCTCACACTTATTAAAATACCCTTGGTGGTCGAAATTATCGGAGCCCTTCACTGTGGCATCTCTCATAATCATATGGTGGTATTGAGACGTTAAACCCTCCATATAAACCAATCATGCTTTTCGTGCAAATTACAGGGGCCCTGCAACACTTTTTGAGCATGGTCAGAAAACATTGCCGATCGGTTGTAGAGGCTAACGAGAACACGCGAGCCGAATATTATAGCGCAGCACGAGATCAGAATTTCCCAATAAGTTATCAAAATGAGCGCGAAATTGCTTTCTCGCTTCTCGACAAATGAAGGAGGAAGCTCAAAATTGCTTTTAGAATGCAATATATCAGCCATTGGCTGATGTGAACACGGCGCGCTCAGTCATCAAAGGATCGCCGCGAACGGCCGCCAATTGTCCACGCGTGCGCGCAAGATCACGCTGAAAAAGTTGTGCGTACAAAGAAAAAACACAAAGAAAAGTGCTCAAGGTCACAAGGCACGCATGACGTATTTTTCTCCACGCCGTTTTTACCTGATTAGCCTGCAGTGCTTTTGTCAGGACGAGAAAAGAGAGAATGGGATTTCAGCGTGCGACAAACCTTTGTAACTCCGCTAGTACTGGGTGGACACTAAAAAATTTGCAGCGTTTAACTCGTGAGGCACTACGCACTTTTAGTGAATCTATTCTATTACTACTTTCAAAATGTTTTAGGGCCACTTTAAGTGCCAGATGCGAAGTAAATGTTATCGTATGCGCTCAAATCGATACAAATGATGCCTATTTTTGGTGTTCTCGTTACTAGTATAAATCATTTGTCAATTACCAAATTATATTTAGCAATTAACTTGAGTTTACAATATACAGAGCATATTTTGCTTATATGTACGGCCACCTCAGCTTAGTCATGTTTTTACAGTAATTCATAAGTGTCTTTATATGTCGGAGCGTAAGTGTTCTCAAGGCTCTCCCACGCGCTTCCACGACGGAACTGAATGAGGGCTCCAAGAAAAGTGCTAGTTATGATGATGTTTTTCTGCTGTACTCTTAGTAATAGGGAAAGAAGGGGGGTAAGGGCATGCATGAGAGAACTGGCACCTTTTCCTGCAAAAATGTCTTGCGGCTCTAGCGACACCCCGTGGTGAGAAATTGCACATCCCTGCAAACTTCTTCCTGTGGCTTCTGCTATTTTTTATATTAACAGATGAGTAGCTCACCACGACTGAAGACATGGGTGCTTTACGTGCTTATATTATCTCTCCTACTTGTCCACAGATGTTCAACCAGCTCGCATTGCATAGTTTCGTAAGCTGCATAGTTACTGCATTAAAGATGTGAGGGGGCCACCAGCACTGCTACCACAAGTTAAAAAATTTCAAAACTGTCTGTTGCTTGACTCGTCGAAATGTCTCTGGCGGACGTGTGGCTTTTTCTTTACCTTCCATCTATTATTCCCAACTATAGTCTCCTCTTTTTCCGTTCAGCCACGCGCATTAGGGGCGATGCTCCTTAAGGCGTAGGTTTGTTCGCAGTTCTTGTCCATCATAGCCACCGCTATGGCGATGGCGATGGCGCTTTGGCGCTCGCACCGCTAGAGCTCTGTTTGCTCCCAAGATGGTACTGCGGCGCTCGCTCTACTTCAATGCGTGCTCTGGTGTGATAGTAACCCGCTAGAGGTGCAGCTATATGGTGAGTTCCCTCTTGGCGCGCTTCTTCTTTCACTGGTAGAATGTTTGGTTCGAGCGTGAACAACGAACACGCTGGAGCAGACGGCTCAGAAAGCGGTTGCTGCACGCGCTGCAGTGAGAGCCCACAAACCCGAAGCTGCACAGAAGGTCCAATAAGACAATCCTGAGCTGCGGTGAACCGCGCATGAAATGTACAAAACGTTTGTCACATCTTTGCTTTATGATCGACTGGGCAAGATTTACGGAGAGCTCACGGTTTACCGATGTACCTTTAGAGCCCTGGCCACTCATCACAACTCAGTCCATCGATATGCTGTGATTTCTTTATTTAATCTTCTTCACTTAATCTTCCGTGAGCTGCCAGCATGCAACCACAACCACGAGCCCAGACAGCCAGGCTTCGCTGTTCGCACTGAGGAGTTCAGCCATCGACGACTAAGCAACCCACGCTCAAGCTACGGGTTTCTGCGAGCGGGGAACTCCTCTCCGGACACTCAAGGATCCATCGGCTGAGTAACTTCGGTGCTCCAATAATAGACAGTTGTTTTGAAAGCTCTTTGTATTGGTTAGGCTTAACACTAATAAAGATAGAAGGGGGGTGACATGAATACTACAAGATAGGCATCTTCTGGGAACAGCAGCAATGGTGGCACGCTGAATGGTTGGTTCGCTTGGACAGATCGTTGGCATTTCTGTGGCAACAACTCGAGTGAAAAGGGCGTGGCAAAGACGAGTCATGTTTTAGGCCAAAATACTTAGTGTACGTTGTGAACAGCTGCCTGCCGGGGACTCCACACAACAGCTTTAATTTGTGTAACTCTACCAAGCCTAGTGCATTCCTCCCAGAAGCACCTAGAGTGCGTTTTTTTTTTCATTGCACTGTGCAGTGAATGAATTTAGCACTAGATTTCTTGTTTGTACTCAACAGCTCCTTCTCGTACACTAAATCTAGACTCAAACTCTACAAGTATAGTACTTTTTCCAACTTCATTGGGCTAATATATTTTGTAGGCATTCCTTCAGATGCAAAAATATGATTGTTGAGTTAGCACTGCACATATGACAGAGCTAGCAATGGCCTCAGTTCTATTTTATACTGCCCTGAAATTATTTCACAATAGTGTTATGGGCGTAACTCACCCGAATTATGCACAAAAGCAGTAAAAGTTGTGAAACAGAAAGGAGTTACTGCAAATTTTCCAGAAAATAATTTGTGTGTGGCAGGTGTCTTCCCCATACCGATTTGGAAAGTGTCTCGTTTACGCTTAAGGCATATTTCTGTGAAACGGGCTGGGCCGTGCTAGGGTCAGAACCATTTTCCACCTGGGCTTGGGCTGGGCTGTAAAATTGGCTCGTGTAGTACTTTATATATGGCAGTAAATATACAAGTAAAATAATTAACTTGAAAACCAGTGGAAATATAGGGTTAAGTCATATGGGCAAACTGAAATCCTTCCTACGAACAGTCCACAGTCCCTTCAAAATTTTTTTTAAAGCTGCCACTGGTAATCACTGCCTAGCGAATAATTCTGGCTCATATCGAACGCAAAAACAAAATTGACGCACCAAACAGTGCATCTATCATTAACTCAAAAACGCCTACAATGAAGACAGCGTTTCCATCGCATTGGAGCAGCAGGATAAGCGAGCGTTGCCAGAGAACACTCATTGGCAATTTTATTTTATTTATTAAACAATACTGCCGATCTCACAAGGAGATCATTGCAGGGAGGGCATACATATGATACAGAAAAAAAACACGAAGCAATCATTTCTAGCATGCAACACAATAAGCAATCGATACATGAGTAGCAGTAGTAGCAATGAGCAAGGTGAGGGTACAAATCTCTGCAAAACTACGAATTACAACAACTATAAAGACAAAATGTATAATGATGTAATCACGTTATCAATATACAGAGCCTGCATACGAATTACAAGAGGACAAAAGAAAAGAAAAAGAACAACAATTTTCAGAAAAACTCCTCAGCGTGTACCTTTGCTTCTACCATATCTAAGAACACATTCAAAGACGAAGTGTTCGTAACTGAAGGGCTAAGTTGGTTCCAATGTCTTATGGTTTAGGGGAAATATGAATATTTAAAGCAGTTTGAATGAAAACTGTATTCATTAAGTGCTTGAGAGTGCCGGTAACGTGCTAACCTATATCGACTGAAAGAGAATAGTTTTGACGCGTCGATGTTTATGTCTCCATGAATTAACTGAAACAAAAACTTTAGTCTTCCTATTTTCGCCCGACTTTGTAGTGTTGACAGACCAGCTTTGTGTAATAATTCTGTAGGGGAATTCATTTGCCTATATTTATTATAAATGAACCTTACTGCCTTCCTCTGCCCCCCTTCGATTCTTGCAATTAGTTCCTTTGTGTACGGAAACCAAACTATATTGGCGAATTCTAACATTGGTCTGACAAGCATCTTGTATGCCAGCAGCTTTGTATTTGGGGTTGCCAGATGAAGGCGTCTTCTCAAAAAGAAAAGGCGCTTTAGTGCACTTGAGGTTATATTGTTGACATGGGTTTCCCATCGATGATCGTGCGTTAAAGTGACGCCTAAATATTTATGTTCAAATAGCGAGTAAGGGGTGTGTAATTAATAGTGTACGTGAAATCAGATATTGCTTTCTTTCCAGCTACAGTAAGCGTAACGGATTTCTCAGCATTTAGAGTCATTTGCCCCACCTCACACCAACAAAAGGCAGACTCGAGTGCATTATTCAGTGCATGGTGGTCATCAACAGAATTAATTTCACGGTACAAGATACAATCATCAGCAAATACCCGGATGTTAACACTCAATCTGGAAGGCATATCATTAATATACAGCAGAAATAAGACAGAACCCAATACACGGCCCTGGGGCACTCCCGACGTAACAGATGCTAAAGTAGAATCTTCGTTATGAATATGCACGAATGTAAGCGGTCAGTCAGATAGTTCTCTATTCAATTAACAATAGGGCCTTCAACTATTGTACACAGAAGCTTCCTCATTAATTTCTTGTGTGGTACGCAATCAAAAGCCTCTGAGTAGTCCAATAAAACTACGTCTGTTTGTTTCCTATAATCTACACTTTGTGATATGTCATGCGTTAGTTCTAATAGCTGTGTGACTGTTCAGAGACCACGGCGGAAGCCATGCTGATAGGGCGAAATATTAGATTCCTGTTCAAGGTACGTGTTTATATGTTTAAGTACAGCGTGTTCAAGAAGTTTGCACACGGTCGAGGTTAAGGAAATGGGCCTGAAATTAGACACCTGTGATGTGCTACCACATTTGTGAATGGGAATGATTTCAGCAATTTTCTACTCTGCAGGAAGTGAGCACGTCGTTAATAATTTTTTGAAGATGTGACACGTGTATTTACTGTTCCACTCCGCATATCTCTTAAGAAACATATTGGGTATGTTATCAGGTCCAATCGCTTTCTTTGTGTCAATGTTCAACAAAAGGTTTAACAGACCTGAATCTGTAATTTCGAGTGGCTTGATCGGATTTCGGTCATATGGGACTATATTCGGTTGTTTTCCATTGTCGATGTTGAATACTGACTGAAAATAACAGTTAAAAGAATTTGCAGCGTTTCTGTTATTCTCACTGTCAGTTGCTGGGCTTTCATGGCGTTTTGGGTTCAGGTAACTCCAAAACTTCTGAGGTGCGCTTTTCAAGAAGTTTGGAAAAGTCTTGGAAAAATAGTTATTCTTAGCTGCCTTGATTTTTGTTTCTTACCTTTTATAGATGCGTTAAGGGCGTGTTTGTTCGCGTACGTTGGCTTTAGCTTCAGAGTTTTACGTAGCCTTTTTACTTTTCGTTTCGCGTGGAATATTTTGCGTGTTATCCACGGATTTGTTTTCTTTGCCTTTCTCGTCTTCACTGGTACATAATTTTGAAGACTGAAAAACACAATGTCCGTGTATTTTTTCCACAGCGCATTTACATCTATAGAACTGTTCGTAGAAAGTTCTTAAAATGCGATGATTTCGAAGCTGAGGTAATTGATAATACTAAAGTCATCAGCGTTTCAAAAATCGTAAAATGTGCTACTACTTTCAGCACCAGGGACATGGGTTTGTGAGCGGATGGTGCAATATGTTATTTCGTGATCTGATATACCTTCCAAAATTTGTAGATTTATGTTTTCAAGTGGAAAGAGATGACTGAGAAAAGTCAGATCAAGAATATTTGATGTGTTTCCCTTAGTTCGCGTGGGCTGGGTAACTATCTGATTTAGGTTAAAGTGCAACATCATATCGCTTATATTTCCGAGAATGCCGATGGGAAGTGCATGGATTTCCAATCAATATCGGGTAGGTTGAAATCGCCCACTAAGATTAGCCGGCGACATGGCACACGACGTTGTAGATAGTCATATAGTGAAGGGGTGACGCTACAATCAGATGACGGGCAGCGGTAAACACACCCCACAGTGACCGAAGGTTGGGCCAACATTAGTTTGCAGAAGATAAATTCAACATTTTCCACATCAGCAAGTCTTGAAAAAGAGATCCCCTATTTAATAAATATCGCAACACCCCCGCCACGCTGTCTGTCTGTCTTTTCGCACTACTGAATAATTTGGCGGGGTCAATTCAACATCCGTGATATCATGTGTTAGCCATGTTTCTGTCACAGCAACGAAATCTGGTTCAAGGCTAATTAAGACCGATTCTAGGGAATCTACTTTGTTAACAATACTGCCTGCATTTAAATTCATAAAGTTTATTTCACAGCTCGGCGCGAGCGTAGAGACTTCGCTTCGCCTTGCTGGTTTTTTTTCCAACTGGGGATGCCCGACTGTCCCTTTAAAGGTACCACACTTTCTTGACACTCATCCCAGAAATACTCCATTTATTCTTAGTTTGTCATAAGTTAAAGAAACGCTGTCTCCAGCCAGCTTTTTTTTTTGTTTTACCGTAATTCCAGAGTTTCCTTTTTATGTCCCGAATACGTGCTGAAAAATCTTCTCTTATGGAATATGTGGTCCCTTTCAACCTGTGGCAATTTTTAAATACACTAGTTTTGTCTCGAAAGTCGGCCAGTTTCAAGATAATCGGTCGCGTTTTCTGGCCGCTGGTTTCCCAAGTCTGTCAATTCTTTCGCAAGTGATTAGCTTCATTTTCAGAATGTTTTTGACGATTGTTTCAATTACAACTTCTTCAAGGGAATCATCACATTCTTTTTAATTTTCAGTTACACCATAAATGATGATGTTTGACCTTCTGGAACGATTTTCCAGATCGTTGATCTTAAGTTCGAGGGTAGATATAGTTTTCTGCAATCTAGCCAAGTCACTAACACAAGCTTCTATTTTGCCACCTAATGCCGTAAGCAATTCCAACTTTGATTCAATTGCGGGTAAACGTTCTTGCTTGATTTCCTTCAGGTCATCAGCAATCAGTTGTAGTTGCTTTGAAACAGTAGTGATATGGGGACCGGGATTTGTTTCATTATTACCACTTATTAACAGTAATGTTTTGTTAAAAGCAACATCAACACATTCACACAACAGCTCAACGAGCAGCCTTGGGCACGGCAGCACAACGAAAAACACGTTATTTGACCGAAAACACTTGTCATACCGTTTTCTCACCTGCGTAAAGAAGGTGAACGGATTAGGCGGATGCATTCTGGCGGTCCTGCCGTGCCCTTCGCGCGAGCGGCCTTCGTATGTGCCTTTTATATGCCACGATGTCAACCTTGCCACCAGGGAGCCGTTGATTCCAGCTTCAGTATAGGCTGCTGCTGTCACGAAGCGCGCAGCGCTGCTGACGCCATTCTGTATCACTGGCTGGGATGACACGTGGAATTTGCTTTCGGCGAGTATCTGCGTAATGCTGCCATGTGTATCGGATGCTGGCTCGGCGTAACCCATCGACTGTACTAGCAGAACGACCAACAACTGCGTAAAGAAGGTGAACGGATTAGGCGGATGCATTCTGGCGGTCCTGCCGTGCCCTTCCGTATTTAAATACGAGAGCGTAACAAGAAACAGACATCACCAGCGTTGACCATATAATTAGCAAGAATAAAAAGCACGATCACAGTGAGATCCAAGCCGAAGAACTTCCATGGTAGACATGCATACTATTCAGAGCCGAGGCAGCCCTTGAAACTACTTCAGAAAAAGACAATTTGCAGGCGTCTGGTCGCTGTGATGTTGATTGTGATTGCAGTTCTGACTTCCTATCAAATTTGAAAGTAATTCAATAAACAATACTTATGAAGCCTTATAATAGAGCCGTGATAACAGTGGTTCCAGTGTTGGCTTCGATATTATTGAACTCTAATAAACATTAAACTTGTAAAACGGTGAGTTAGCAAGCCATATCTATTGCTCAACGTCGGAAAACTACAATAACGAATGTTACGTTTGAATTAGACATCATCACACCGTATAGTGTCCTTTTTTTTTACAATACTGAGGTCCATGATAAGGTGAGTGATGACCGTACGTTAAACCACAAGTTACCCTCGCAACGCGTGTGTAGTGGAAGTGCCTTGTAAGCCCACGATGGGCCCACAGCTACGCTAACCTAAACGTGTGGGTGAACGTTGTAATGCTTGGCTCAAAGCCAGAATATACAGCACCGAAAACTACTCACTCATTGCTTCTCAAGAAATCGATTCCCGCAAGGCTGGCGATTAGCAGAATTTTTGTTTGACTCTTTGGAGTGCGACTTCAAATTGAACTTCAGGTGAACCTCTACCCTCGCAAGCTATTTCGCATTTCCTATGATAAGAAGACTTACCCGAGGTTTTCGCGCACAATCTTCAACGAATATTTTTTAGTATTTATTTCAAGCAAGCGTAAGTAGAAGGAGTAAAAGTACACATGCACAAGTTATGTCTCGCCATTTTAAGAGACTGTTGCTACGTGTAAGGCAAAATTGTAGTGTCTCACGAAAAACCTATGTGCGAATACAGAATACGCTCAAAATAAGCACAACGGAAGGTGTGGTGATTCGGAAGGCTACTTCCACTTTCAAATGCAACAAAATAAGGCAACGTACTGTCCAGGTTTGGATTTGTTCTTGTTTTATTGACAGCCCCGTTTAAATCCCACATCTATTTCCACCCATCTTGACATGATTAGAGCACGTGAAAAATTGCGCGAAGAGATTTTGAGCCTATTGTAAGGAATGTATTCAAAAACAGTTTGCAGGCGTAGCCATACCTTGCTAAAATTCCATTGCTTATTCTACCGTTACTCCCAGCGGTCTTCAATTTGACGGGAGGTCAAAGATGCGGAATGATTATATATATATATATATATATATATATATATATATATATATATATATATATATATATATATATATATATATATATATATATATATATAATACTGGTTTTCGCCTGTCAAACGGCGAAGTTCCGCTTAGTGAGCAAGACTACAATACGTATTATAAGCCAAATAAATGGCTGCAAATCCACGAGGTGAATGAAGGAGAGGGGGCGAAGCATCTGTCCGTCCATTCGTTCTTGCTTCCATCCGCCTATGCGTCCGTCTGTGTGACCATCCGTGCGCCCATCCGCCCGTCCGTGTGTGCATCTGTTCGTGCGTCTGCAGGTCTATCCGTACGTCCCTCCCTGCGTTC